>JADLZN010001827.1:600000-808566 GCA_018155175.1 Sinocyclocheilus anophthalmus | reverse complement strand
ACTACTTTTTTGGCCTTCCAAAAGAGGATAATATCCTTTTCGTCATGCCTAGAGCTGATCCGTGCCTGGTCGCTGAGGGAATACATCACCGTCACGCTGTGACTCGCGCTGTCATCAAGCACATTTTCAACATACCGTGATAATACTTATAATTATACATTATACCGTATAAATCGTGATAAAAATTTTTCATACCCGTTAACAATCCCTACTTGCTAAATAAAGCAAACCACCCCCCCCACTAAAATGATCAAATAAATAAGTTAGCTACTTGATGAACTATATTATTACATTCAGCATCACACTATTTTTACTCCCAGGTACTTGTATATCTCGAGTGCACATAGCAGCTACAAAAAGGACATTCTATACTTGATAAACGAATTTTAATTGGTATACATTTTTGAACATTTTGCACATGACAGGGTATTTCACAGTAAGATTGGTCTAAACCTCTTATATATTCTTGTTATATCGTTTAAACAATTACTTTTAATATCGTGTTGTATAGTATTGAACAAAACAACATCCTCACTAATTCCTTTACATTTCAGAATCGTTAATGAGGATTCTGATCTTTTCGAAATGTTGACACTCGATTTCACACCTTTTAGTCTGTATTTGTATTTTGGGAAAGTCCCAACTAGTAAATGTTGTTCAAGTTTAGGTCACAAACAACACATTATTTTGCACAGTAAGAACATTACTTTACTCACCATAAGATCATCCTCTGCTGGCTCCCCGCGCTCTCAACGCGTTCTTGTTGTGAGTTTATACCTAAGCTTTTTCCCGTCCCGCCCCCGTTCTTCTGAGGTAAATACAATGCTTATATCCTCTCACGTCTTGGCAACCGAAAAGTATTAGAGATTTCCTCATGTCTGCCACCTTGTCAGACAAAAAACAGGAAAGGCGTGAAAGCCTTTCTCACCAAGTGTCGAAATCCTTCTCTTAAGAAAATATTTTCTGGGTATGAACAGCGGATCAGTGGGCATAGCTCCAGCAGCCATGTCTCACCTTTTGGTCCCTGTAGAGGGCTGGCCCAGGTCAGCAATTTTATGCTTGATTCGGGAAGAGGGGGCTGTTTGAGAGTCACCTTTGGTCATAGCATTTGTCTGACACGCGTCTGCTTCAACACGTGGTTTACGATCTCAGTTGTTGTTGACAGGATTAGGTTTTTGCCCTTTCCATGTTCCCCCCTATGTCGTCACGACATAACTTATAGTGACCGACAGATAGGGAAAGTCTCGGTTACATAAGTAAACCTTGTTCCCTGATGGAGGGAACAGCGAGGTTATGTCCCATTCCACAACCTCGAACCACTGAGCTGGTTGCCAGTACACGTCGTTCCGGCTCCTCATCGGAAAACCTGAAGTGATATGCAACGGGTCGCCTTTTGTACTTCCATTACTGACCGGGGTGGCTCAGGCGGGCAAAATCCACGTAGCCAAATTTTTGTGGAATTGTTGTTTCTCTTAAGAGTCAGAGCGTATTTGTGCTGTTTGTGCTCTCAAGTACCCCTCCGTTCTCGTACCACATTGACATAACCGTTCCTCTCCGTCGTCGACCCACGGCGGAAGAATGACAATCCTCAGATCGAAACTGGGTTACGTGATACGATACTGGGTAGGTAGCTAAGCTCAGACTTCTTGTGGTTCGATGGGCATTATGTTTTTGTTGTCTAAGAAACTTAAGTGAGAGTAAAACTCTCATTTTGGCAACGTCCTTGAGACATAAAAGCCGTTTATCCCTGGCTAATGTGTTACTTAGCTACCATGGTACCGCGGCTGATGTTGTTCCAACATCCCAGCACTATCACTTGTTAACTATGAGCAATCCTAAGGTGGCTGATTTTGTTACAACCCAGATAGATTAGTGTTTTTTTTTTCTGGTTCTGTGCTTTGGAATATTACACTGATCAGAGCCACAACTATACGTATAGAACGACGCGACGGCGCCCACTAGAGGTATCAATTAATAGCAACGACCCTCATCTGCCAAAACAGCTCTGATGCATCAAGGCATGGACTTCTCAAGACTTCTGAATGTCTCTTGTGGTACCTGACACCAAGATATTACCAGAGATAGATCCTTTAAGTCCTGCAAGTTATGAGGTAGGGCTTCAACGGATTGGATTTGTTGGTCCAACACATCCCATAAATGCTCAATTGCTAGGATGTTTCGCATTCTCATTTAGCAACGTAGAAACACCAATGCTTAGCTGTGTGACACCTTTCTGTTAGCTACTTATTTAATTGTTTCCCAACATATATCATATAACTGACTGTGTACCCTTAACCACACACCAAACCAAAGGAACACCCGCCCCTGATGAGAAACAGGTTCGCTGCCCCCACCAGGCCTCATCTAACGACCCATAAGCGTGCTATTCACGACCTTCGTCGAGTTTGCTTTTGTCCAAACCCATGGATTAAAGATTATGACACGATGCATTGCTTGCTTTTTATTCTTGGTGCGGTTTGCTTTCACACATCAAAGTTTCTAAATGGACCAGATTTGTTAATACAAGTCACGTGCGAGTAAACTGTTCTCTCATTGGCCAAAGCTCCACGGTTTATTTGGTCCTTCCGTGATTGCGCCACCTTAGCTGTCAACGCGGTCACTCAGAAGTAACGACAACAACTTCGTCTGTAAAGCTTGAGGATCTGGTTGTTGTTATTTGGTTTGTTTTAGCGTCGTTAGATTACAAGTTTATCAGTTTGAGCAGGAGGTTCCCAGGAAAATTTACATCGAGAAATTTTGTTTAAAATGCACCTAAACTACAAATTAGAGCCGTAAAGACAGCATGGATAAAATGAACAAGTGCGCATATTGATTTTGAATGCGAAGATTGCTTACCCAGACATTCACATGTTCATGCAGTTTTGGTAGGTAGTAGCAAAACGCAAAGTCTAATCTTTTCACCGGAACTTACGTTTACCCTCATACATTGTGTATAGCCTGGTTCACATAAGGTCCGTTGATCGATTTGGCTTTCTCCTACACTGAACTGCTCCCGAGTTTCGTTTTCAAATCGACCGAGCCCACCTTGTTCATGCATCTCGAACCGATTGTTTTGTCCGGATCCGATCGCGATGGTCGTGTCCACATGTGCTCAAATGAAACCGACAAGGTGGGTGAACTTGGCAGGTTCCGAAACAATGGGCCAGTGTGAAAGCCACCCCTAGAAACCTTTACACATACGCAAGAAAAAAATAAAAAAATCAAATAACATAACTTATTCTCTAAATTAAAAAGTGGTTGTCAATTTTGCTGTAAAGACTAAAAAAATCGACAGCTTCAGCAACATATAGTGCCATCTCGGCCAGGCTCAATCAACTCACAATCACAGCGAACACCATCTCCTGAGTTCTAATCACGTGCACCTGTCACGGATCATCAATCACCTCCAGCTCTCATTCATAAGCACACACCTCACATCACTCCGGTGTCCGATCTCATTCCAACGAAGTGGACTCTCTCTCTCTGCAATCCGTAAGATTCATAGAAAGACTTACCTACCCTGTTATATTTACCTCCTGTGTTTCCTCCAGTGTTTCCTCCAGTGTTCGTTCCAGTCCCTCGCTCCGTGGATACCCCGTCACTCACCATCGGAGGTGTGTGCTATCCACTGTCTTCCTTCCACGATCTCCTGGGAATCCCCTTACTAGAGTTCTCTCCTCATCCTCCCAAAGGACTTCCTATCTAGCTTAAAATTCACCTGCCCATATCCTCTGCCTCACTTGCTGGAAATAAACATCATTGTTTCTCTCTAACCCTCTGTGTGAGTCTCCTTCCGTAACAGAAGATCCACAAAGGACCCGTTCCAGGAGATTGTGGATGCCCTCAAGAGGATACTCACCCCTGCGGTTGTCACACCACCGGTTCTGCCTGTCACCACCACTGCTCCCTCTTCCACGACAATATTTACCAGTCCCATGGCACGACCAGCGCCCTTCTCTTGCTTGGCAGAGGAGTGCAACAGATTTCTGCTGCAGTGTTCGCTCGCACTGACACAGCAGCCCCAGCTATACGCAACGGAAGGCGCCAAGATAGCATTCGTCATATCCTTGCTGACGGGACTTCAATGGGCAGAGACCATCTGGTCCCAAGCTGGTACAGTGACTGAATCCCTTGATAATTTCTTTGCACATTTCCGAGAGGTCTTTGGCAGGACCGTGGGCGATACCGCTGTTTGTGATCAATTGTATCATCTCCTTCAAGGATCTCTGTCTATTACTGATTATGCCCTCAGGTTCAGAACCCTCGCAGCAGCCAGCGGATGGAATGAGCGTGCACTTATGACCACCTACCGGCAGGGACTTGAGCCGAGAGTGCAACTTCAGCTCGCCGCATACGATGACTCCTACGGCTTGGAGCGGTTTATCCAGCTATCCATCTGCTGCGCTAACCGCATGAAATCCTGCCTTACGGAACCTCACCTCTCTCCATGCACTCCCCTCCTCCGTCGGCCTGACACCATCAGCCCTCCAGAACCAGGTCAGGAACCCATGCTAGTGGACGGCACTAGACTCTCCCCTTGGGAGCGGCAGAGATGGCTGAGCTAGAGCTTGTGTTTGTACTGTGGAGCTGGAGGGCATGTGATCGCGGCATGCTCTATTCGCCCGCCACGGCCTATGGTGAGTGTTATTAAACCATCAATGGTTAATATGCAGCCCCTCACCTCTGTTGTGAATCTTACTGCCTCCGGTATTTCCTTTCCAGTACACGCTCTCCTCGACTCTGGGTCAGCCGGGTACTTCATCTCCCGAAGTCTCTGCCGCCAACTCAAATTCCCGACCACGACCACCCAGACCACTTTACCAGGTCCAATCGGTGACTGGAAAACCACTCAGCTGGAAACATGTGCGCCACAGCGTTGGTCCGCTTCACTTACAAGTTGGACAGTTGCATAAAGAAGCACTGCATCTCCTTCTGGGTCTTGAAGGATTTTACCCACCTCCTGATGTGATCCTAGGTATGGCGCTCCCTAGTTTGGTGCAACCTGATCCACCATCTCCCTGGGAACTGGTGAGCCACATCGCTGCCATTGGGCAAAACCTGTTTCCTCCTGCTGTGTCCCCTCACCTTCCCTCACTAGTGTCTCCCCATCCCCATCCACCGAACGGATTCGCGACACCCGCATTCCGAGCACCGTAGAGTCCCGAAGAAGCCTCCCAGTTACCGGTTCTCCACCCGGGCCCAGGACTTGCCCTAGACCGGAGGTTCCGGGTGCGCCCAGTCCCGCCGAGGACTGGGTTACACCCTCTATCACCGCTCCACCGGAACAGAGGGCCATGGAGGATATATTTTAGGAGCATTACATCTACTATTTTGCCTCATCATCCACCGTGTTCAAGCGTCCCCCGGCTGCTTCGTACTGGTACCAGCTCTTCTTCGGTGGCTACGTCGACGGCGCAGGGGTTCTGCATATGGCTGCCTGTGTCCTTTGTGATTACTCCCACATGCGTTCTTACAAGAGCCCCGTGGCAAGATCGGATCGTTCCATGCGTCATTTGAGACACATCCTAATCGACTTCCCGAGCTTTGGCCGACTCAATCGCCCCCCTTTTTCTGACCACGTTCGGCAAGGTCCTGAAATCCCGTTTACACTGCGCAGAACATGTTTTCATCGATCCATCGAGTCCGCAGTCTGCAGTGCTTTGGTATGGGTCAATACGAATCCGACTTCGTTGGTGGTATCACAGACTGGATCGGAGGGAAGGTGGATGCATCCAAAACTGGCCAGTTTCCCCACCCTGTACTGCTCAAGAATGCAAAGGGTCCGGCCTTAACGCTCCACTCTTTATCTATCGGAGATTCATTCACCGTTACGCTCACCGATGATCCAGTCTGCTCACGTCATCGGTTCTGAAGACATCCTCTCTGACCCGGTCCTGGTCACCAGCTGCCACAGAGGCCTTTGACACCCTGAAGAACACCTTCACCTCGGCACCGCTCCTCGTCCACCCAGACCCCAACAAACCATTCGTGGTAGAGGCGGACGCTTCCACTACGGGGGTAGGAGCGGTGCTTTGCGATCAAACTAGCCCTGGAGGAATGGAGGCATTGGTTGGAGGGAGCTCAGCATCTTTTCTTAGGGAATTAATCATTATTATTCTAGCTCAGATTTTGAACGGAATCGAATCTGAAAATCCGAAGTCCACCTGATTAGAACTGATTTCAAATTTGATAGTTTACACTTTAAATCAACGTTCGTCCATCGAGAACTTTACCTCTGTCTATTTGAGAAAAATTTTGAATATTTGTATTATCCCTGGCCAAAGGTTAATACATGCTTTTGATAATTTATAAGCTACGAGCTAGGTAACCAGATCTTGGCAAGGTTCAAATTTAAAAATGTCACGACACCAGACAATGATTCTTTATAAATGAAACAAGAATTTATTGGCTATTCTAGATTACATTAAACTAAGCTAAAACACACATAAACACACACACATACACACAAAGGTTCAGGGAAATTATGTTAATGGAGTTCTGAGGAAAGCCCAAAGTTTTAGCAAGATATTCGCTACAGTTCTTTACTTGCAACCTGAGAAAATTCATAAAGCAGAGACTGGCCTTTTTTCTCCTTTCCTTGCTTACATTAACTCATACAACATCAGAAGAAAGTGGGTTCAGTTTATTTGTTTTGGGGTTTCGCGCGTCTTCCTTTTGTTTGAGCTCGTCCCCTGCTTGAGGGAAAATCCTCGATCTTTTGTCAATTGGTTTACGGGTTCAATGACCTCTGATGACGTTGTTCTGGGAATTCACATCGGAGACATCTTTCGTGTTGGTTTCTCATCTTGAGTGACCTCAGAGCTTGTATCTCAGTGTTCTCTGAATACTAGTTCTTCTGAGTTTGCAAGACTTTAGGCTTTTGAAGATCTCTGCCAATCACGAAGTTTTCAAACTGCAGTGTTTGGTGTTGGATCTGACCGACCTTTGGTGTAAGTCGCTCTGGTGGTAAGCGTGTGAGCACAGGTTGGAGTGCTATTAACACGGCGAAAAAGCAAGCAAGCAAGCACTGAGTCTGTCTTGCATTTGGTTTTTGATCCGCGGTATAAGGGGTACGGAAAGTATTCAGACCCCCTTAAAAAAATTCGTAATTTTTCAACCCAATTCTTTGTTATTTGCAGCCATTTGCTAAAATCATTTAAGTACATTTTTTTTTTCCTCATTAATGTACAAACAGCACACACCATATTGACAGAAAAATACAGAATTGTTGACATTTTTGCATATTTATTAAAAAAGAAAAACTGAAATACAACATGGTCCTAAGTAGTCAGAACCCTTTAGCTGTGAACACTCATATATTTAACTCAGGTGCTGTCAATTTCTTCTGATCATGCTTGAGATGGTTCTACACCTTCATTTGAGTCCATTTGTGTTTGATTATACTGATTGGACTTTTTTAGGAAAGCCACACACCTGTCTATATCAGACCTTACAGCTCACAGTGCATGTCCGAGCAAATGAGAATCATGAGGTCAAAGGAACTGCCTGATGAGCTCAGAGACATAATTGTGGCAAGGCACAGATCTGGCCGAGGTTACAAAAAAAATTTCTGCTGCAATTAAGGTTCCTAAGAGCACAGTAGCCTCCATAATCCTTAAATGGAAGACTTTTGGGACGACCAGAACCTTTCCTAGAGCTGGCCGTCCGGCCAAATTGTGCTATCGGGGGAGAAGAGCCTTGGTGGAGAGGTAAAGAAGAACCCAAAGATCACTGTGCTGAGCTCCAGAGATGCAGTCGGGAAATCGGAGAAAGTTGTAGAATGTCAACCATCACTGCAGCCCTCCACCAATCTGGGCTTTATGGCCGAGTGGCTGGATGAAAGCCTCTCCTCAGTGCAAAACACATAACAGTTTGCTTAAAAAACACCTGACACTCTTGTACATCCACGATGTGAGAAAATCCACGATTCTTTTTTGGCCTTAATTCTAAAGCGGCTAAGCGCTGCGAGGAGATGTGTAGCAAGCCACACTCACGCAGCTGCCATCACACTGTCCAATCATCCCACCAGTGACAGCCAAATAGTGGCTATGACGTGGACGGTAGTCCTGCTGCGGCGCTCATCTGGGGGTGGGGGGATTCAGTGTGGAACCAGTTTAAACACTCCACTCCATTGGCACAAGCATACAAGCGTGCAGTTCTCAACATCCTCGAAAAGAAGCGCCCGTGGCTCCCTCCCACGGATCCCGTCTATCGGCGCAACTACCGTCATCCAGTCAGGCCTGCTTCCAACTCCGTCCTGAGCGGCACACCAACGGGCGGTACGCGTTCCAACACAAGCCCTAACACACACTAAATAACGAGGGTATAAATCCACCAAACACACACGGACAGTTCACAAATGGGCCAGACACAAGCCCCATTCTGGCACACAAACGTTAATAACAAAAAAACAATCAATGGTAAGACCAAAAACTGCCCACCAACGTGCTACCATCTAACCTGAACAACCGCACCACTAAAGTTGCACGCTCAAAGTCATACCATGGCGAGCGAACAGATGCACGCCACCGCATCACAGGGATGTCCAACCTGGTCCACTCTAGAGGCGACGCCCAAATCGGAATGCCACGCACCGCCGCGAGACTAGCCCGGCACGATTCTCTGCAGTCGTGGAATAGCGTGGGACATGATCGACACCCCTAAACGGCCGGGGGCTACCCGTGCGCGCTGCCACCCAAGCCAGTGGGGGCCTGCAATCTTAAAGCCGCGCACGCACCCTCCGTCACCCTACATTGGCTACGGGGTCATTTATTGCCTTTTGTGACGTAACCACAAAAATTTCACACAATGCCTGTTAGGGGAGGGTGCTACGTTTCAAGCGACAAGAGCCCGGGCGGCGTCGTACTGAGGGTGCTGTACTTAGCTGGGAGTCGTTCGAGTGAGACGCGAGCTAATATTCGTAATGCCTGAGGTACCAAACGCTGACGTGTGAAAGCGTGTTAAGTGGCAGCGCCACTCACAACCGGCGCAGGAAGGCAAACATATCATAGCCACACCCACTCGCCAAGCGAACCAATGGTAGCCCCCTGTGTGAACCTGATCCCCGAGCTCAGGGGTGATCCGCGGACCACAAACTTCGTGAAAGCAGGCACCGCCAGCCGCACGCGCGAACACTGGCAAGGGGTGACTCATCCGGTAGATGCACCCGACCCGGGGACTGTCGGGGCAGCCAGCATTACGCAACAGGCCCGAGGTCCCCTCAAGTGGGGTTCATTGGATCTCCGGTCGAAACGTTCGAAGACTGACATAATGTGCTGCTCTAAGGCGCGGTCTGCCGCACGCACACGGCAATGAGGTTTGCTCGAGCAGCGGTGTAGGTAAAACCGCCGGAGGCAGAAACCGCGTCAAATGGTGAATAAGAGACCTATCAGGGCGCGAGAGGAACAGGTTGGCATAAAAGATCGCCCACGTGCGGGTTCAGTCAAGGGTCAGCGCAACGTATACCGGTCCGCTGCTAGTCGTGAGCAAGATAGCACACCTGTTCTGATCAAACATTAACTCCTTCACGAGATCGGAACTCTGAAGCGGAAGTCGTGGCTGAAAAAGGGATACAACCCTGCACATTGTGATTATGATAGGGTGGACATACAGTAGGAATTATTGGTGAGAGGTTCCCCTGTGCAGGGACCAGAAGACAGACAATGTATGCTTAAGGATTGTCCCTGTTGAAACACTCCAATGAGTTTGGCGTGTTTCCTTTGTCATTCCCAGAGCAGTGCCCGTTTTCTGGGGAATTTAAGAAGGCCTGAGCGACAGGAGAAACAACCCCTGAAGGTCAAGTGTCTCGGGTGTAAAACTGGCCCCGGTAGGCGCACGACGCTGGCTATCATCTTCCGCCCCGCCTCTGACTGTGACAGTGGCAGCCACTTAGGATGAGTCGTGCGTTCAGGCGCTGCCCATTCTCAGTCGGTGTGTTCCTGTAGAGTGATTTCAACTTAGCGTCGAGACACGGGTCATGGGGTCCGGCCCGTTTATGTATTTTTTTATTATGCGGTGGAAAGCCAGTCACAAACAACCCTGACGCTTTCTGTTGCATACAATGAGTCAGATGCCCAGGGTTCCCAGTTATTGGGGCCGTTCTTAGTGCGTTTCCTGTGAGTCTCTATTTCGAATATACGCCGAAGGGGTGCAGAACTGTCGCTGATACACTCGAGCTGACCCTTGTTAATGTGTAGTTTTAATGACCGCACGATGGCGGGGAGTAGAACCTGTAGGTTTGTCCGGTGTCGGAAATTGCAGAGAATCTCATGTTTGTTTTTGTCTGCTCACTAGATTAAATGTTTCTTTTTGAAGACAGAACTTCCTACAATTTCTGTTCATGGTCCTCACATCGACCACAAGAACTTTGTGCAGTTACTCTCTTAATCGAGATGATCTCGGTCTTCAATCGATTCAACTGTCACCACATTGTCTTATCGTTGAACATTGTGGAAAGCATTGCCCTCTCCGTCGTCGCTCGCGTATGCCTTCCCTTGACTAGAAGTACTGAGGAACCAGAACCCTAATCCCCACAGAAATCACGTCATTCCCCGCCCACGGAACAACAACCCCGGATCACCAGGGGCCTTCGAAGCACCTACGCTCTGCTTCCAGCTACCTGTGCTCGCTTGCGGTCCACTGTACCGATTCAACCGCAGCTCTCTCCATGTGGGCGTCGGTCGCGCTTCCCCGTCGAGCAGCCTCTCGCATCTCTCGCCAGCTTCCTTGTGTGCTCACTGCTATTAGGACCCGTCCACACTTCTCTGGTGCACTTGGCCACCCAGGGCCCCAACAGGCACCATCTCGACTGCTGAAGGAAATCACTTCATTCGTTCGTGGTTGCCCAATCTGTGCCCCGAGGCTGATTTTAAAGGTTTCGTCCAAGTGCGATTGTTTCACGTGAATGCGCGTGCGCATCCTCCAAACAAGAATACCCACGGATGTTGACGTATCGTCCGTTCGGCCCACCTACCATCTGGCAAGCTCCTTCTGCTGCTCATTCCCAACCACCCTTAGTCACACCTTGGAGTTGATTTCATCACTGATCTACCAGCCTCTGATGGTAACACATGTGTTCTTGTAGTCATTGATCGATTCTCTAAATCATGTCGTCTTCTCCCCCTCATGGGCCTACCCACAGCCATGGAAACCGCGGAGGTTATGTTTAATAACATCTTCAGATACTACGGAATTCCTGAAGACAAAGTCTCTGACCGGGGCCCGCAATTTATCTCGAGAGTATGGAAGGCATTCTTCTCCCTCCTAGGTGCGACCATAAGCCTTTCATCTGGATACCATCCCCAGTCTAACGGGCAGACGGAAAGGAAGATCCAAGAGATTGGGCGTTTTCTACGAACCTTCTGCCATGGCCCATCCCCAGAGCTTCTTGCTACCAGTTCCTAGGCTGGTCCCAGCCTACACAGAACTCTCTCGTCCCTCCCCATCGACTGGACTCACCTCCCCTTCCCGCTGGTACTACTGGGTCCTAGTCTTCCACCTCCTGGTCCAGGAACCGTTGATACATAGTGTTCCCGCTGGGCAGCTCTGTCATATTACTGGTTCAATAGAGCGAGAGGTCTGGATTACCAGCTCACCGTCAGCTTCAGCTGGCACCTTCAGGATGGCTGAGCACCAGGCGACTTCGTAGGTAGGGCTCATAACAAGAAAAAAGGTAACACACGTGGTCACACAGCTTGGACCTTCACAAAAGGGACGTTGGACTGACCCTTAGCACCCTCCTCTTCACCCAATTACCATTCATCCACCACCTTAGAGAGTATGACGTCTCTGTCCACACGGTGGACCCTTCAGGGACACGTCCTTCCCTCTCAAAAGCAAAAAAAAAAATAACAATAAGAAGCGCGTGTTACAGTGTGGACCTCAGAAAGGTATTGAGTCAGCCCCGCATCGGTGAAAGTTCTCCAACTTAAAAAGATGAGAGAGGCTTGTAATTGTCATCATAGGTATACCTCAACTATGAGAGAGAAAATGAGAAAAGAAAATCCAGAAAATCAAATTTTAGGATTTTTAAAGAATTAATTGGTAATTCCTCGGTAAAATAAGTATTTGGTCACCGACAAACAAGCAAGATTTCTGGCTCTCATAGACCTGTAACTTCTTCTTTAAGAGGTTCCTCTGTCCTCCACTGGTTACCTGTTTTAATGGCATCTGTTTGAACTTGTTATAAGTATAAAAGACACCTGTCCACAACAACCTGTTCAAACAGTCACACTCCAAACTCCACATGGCCAAGACCAAAGAGCTGTCAAAGGACACCAGAAACAAAATTGTAGACCTGCACCATGCTGGGAAGACTGAATCTGCAATAGGTTAGCATCTTGGTGTGAAGAAATCAACTGTGGGATCAATTATTAGAAAATGGAAGACATACAAGACCACTGATTATCTCCCTCGATCTGGGGCTCCACGCAATATTTCACCCCGTGGGGTCAAAATGATCACAGGAACTGTGAGCAAAAATCCCATAACCACACGGGGGGACCTAGTGAATGTCCTGCAGAGAGCTGGGACCAAAGTAACAAAGGCTACCTTAGTAACACACTGCGCCGCCAGGGACTGAAATCTTGCAGTGCCAGACGTGTCCCCTGCTTAAGCCAGTACACGTCCAGGCCCGTCTGAAGTTTGCTAGAGAGCATTTGGATGACCAGAAGAGGATTGGGAGAATGTCATATGGTCATATGAAACCAAAATAGAACTTTTTGGTCAAAACTCAACTTGTCGTGTTTGGAGGAGAAAGAATGCTGATTTGCATCCAAAGAACACCATACCTACTGAGAAGCATGGGGGTGGAAACATCATGCTTTGGGGCTGTTTTTCTGCAAAGGGACCAGGACGACTGATCCGTGTAAATGAAAGAATGAATGGGGCCATGTATCGTGAGATTTTGAGTGAAAACCTCCTTCCATCATCAAGGGCATTGAAGATGAAACGTGGCTGGGTTTTTCAGCATGACAATGATCCCAAACATACCGTCCGGGCAACGAAGGAGTGGCTTCGTAGAAGCATTTCAAGGTCCTGGAGTGGCCTAGCCGGTCTCCAGATCTCAACCCCATAGAAAATCTTTGGAGGGAGTTGAAAATCCGTGTTGCCCAGCGACAGCCCCAAAACATTACTGCTCTAGAGGAGATCTGCATGGAGGAATGGGCCAAAATACCAGCAACAGTGTGTGAAAACCTTGTGAAGACTTACAGAAAACGTTTGACCTCTGTCATTGCCAACAAAGGGTATATAACAAAGTATTGAGATGAAATTTTGTTATTGACCAAATACTTATTTTCCACCATAATTTGCAAATAAATTCTTTAAAAATCCTACAATGTGATTTTCTGGATTTTTTTTTCTCATTTTGTCTCTCATAGTTGAGGTATACCTATGATGAAAATCAGGCCTCTCTCATCTTTTTAAGTGGGAGAACTTGCACAATTGGTGGCTGACTAAATACTTTTTTTCCCCACTGTATGTTGGCCCCTTCACCATCCTCAAACAAATAAACCCGGTCACATATCAACTCCAACTATCCTAACAATACAAGATTCACCCTTCCTTCCACGTATCACTACTCAAACCTCACCACCCTTCTGTTTCTATCTCCACACAGCCTGGCCCGACGGAAGAACCCTCTCTTCCGTTAATACAGGAGGACGGTACCATCTACAAAGTCGACGAGATATTGGACTCCCGGGGCCGTGATGGGCGCTTGGAATACCTGGTGGACTGGGAAGGCTATGGGCCAGAGGAACGGTCATAGGTGCCCAGAGCTGATATCCTGGATCCCACGCTGCTGGAAGCCTTTCACTCCACCCATCCAGCTCGCCCAGGGCCCCGAGGAAGGGGTAGGCCACCACAACGTCTGGGTTTTCGGCCCTCAGGAGCGGGCCGTGGAGGGGAGGGTACTGTCACAGATCGGCAAGGCTCAACACCTGAGTTCTAATCACGCACACCTGTCACGGATCATCAATCACCTCCAGCTCCCATTCATAAGCACACACCTCACATCACTCCAGTGTCCGATCTCGTTCCAGTGAAGGGGACTCTCTCTCTCTGCAATCCGTAAGATTCATAGAAAGACTTACCTACCCTGTTATACTTACCTCCTGTGTTTCCTCCAGTGTTCGTTCCAGTCCCTCGCTCCGTGGATACCCCGTCACTCACCAGCTGAGGTATGTGCTATCCACTGTCTTACTTCAACGATCTCCTGGGAATCCCCTTACTAGAGTTATCTCTCCTCATCATCCCAAAGGACTTCCTATCTAGCTTAAAATTCACCTGCCCGTATCCTCTGCCTCACTTGCTGGAAATAAACATCATTGTTTCTCTCTAACCCTCTGTGTGAGTCTCCTTCCGTAACAATATAAGTACCAATAAAAACGAAAAATATATTAAAACAAGTCATAACAAACATAATTCACATATTAACACACAGTCAACTGTCTTTAAACACTTGGGCATGATCACATTATCTGGTATTACTCAAGAGTCACTCAATTCTCATCTAATAAAAAAGTCTTGTAAAATATGTGCATTTTTTGTTTGAGTAATTTAGTCTTTCCACTGCTATACAAGAAGACAATTCTTTAATCCAGAGTGCCAGAGATGGACCATGAATACTTTTCCAGTGAATGGCAATCAGGCGTTTAGCATGCAATAGACACAGATTTACAAACTTCTGTTCATATGTTTTCAAAGATAAGGCAGGTGGAAGAAGACCAAGAATACAAATTTTAGGGCAGACAGGGATTTCTTAACCAATAGTTTTAGAAATTACACCTATTAATTCTTTCCAGAAGGACTATAGGTACTCACATTGCCAAATAAAATGGAATAGTGTGTCCTTGTAAGTCAAACATTTTCCACAAATATCCAACATATTTCGACTAAATTTATTCAACTTTTCCAGTGTTATATATGTTTGTGTGACAACTTTCTATCATGGCCAGCAATACGTTTTTCAGGAGTTTGAGCTACAGTAGCTCTTCTGTGTGGTCAGACCTGACGGGCTTGTCTTCACTCTCTACATGCATCAGTGATCCTTGGGCGCCCATGACCCTGATGTCAGTTTGCCGGTTGTCCTTTCTTGCACCACTTTTGGCACATACTAATTACTGCATAATGGGAACACCCCACAAAAGTTGCTGTTTTGCAGATGCTCTGACCCCCTTATCTAGCCATCACTATTTGGTCCTTGTCACTCGGATCTTCATTCAGATATTTTTGCTTGCTCATTTGTCTTGCTTCGAACATGTGAAATTCAAGAATTGACTTTTCACTTTCTGCCTAATATATCTCACCCCTTGACAGGTGCCATTGTAACAGTGTAATCAATGTTATTCACTTTACCTGTCAGTAGTTTTAATGTTGTAGCTGATCAGTGTATATAGGTGTCTACTTTCTAAATTTCCCTCTTCAAGCGAAGCACGGCTAAAAGGCAATCTACAATTTCTTGTTTGACTGAATGTGCTATAGTGTGTGGTGTGATGACGGTCCAAAATTATTAGAAATCTGTGGGTCACTTTTGGTTTTGTTAAAAGAAAAGATTGTTTATTATGTGAAAAGGTTATGTAATATGTGATTAGATGTTACATTTTATTTATATGAGAATTGTTGTGACTGTGCAGTCTGATTCAGTATTGAAATAATCTGTACATGGTATTGTATGAGCAAATAATCCAATCACAGAATATATGGTATTTCTTTTTCTCCCTACAAAAACTGTTGCACCTTAATTTTCATGATTTCAAGATATCATGACAAGTTGTATAGGATGCGTCTGTTACTTTTTCTGTGTTTTAGCTAAATTGAACATTGTAAAATATTGTACATTGTAATTTACATTATTGTAAATTATTGTACATTGTAAACATTGTAAATACATTTTTTTTAGACACGATTAACAATATTGTTGACATTTGGGCTTTGTCGGATCACCACCACTTTATGTTTAAATGAAGTATTTGACAACACTTTGGTATTTCTACTTCAGTTAATAAATATGGTATTAGCTTTAACTGTTTAGGTATACACACAGCTCTATATTCCAGACCGCATGACATTTCAGTTCCACGATTCTGACATGCTCTGCTCTGAAAGAAATGGGTATAAGTATTGATCATTATTTTTACATTTCATAATTTGTTTTGAATTTCTGTTTCTCTCATGAGAAGTAAATATTAGTGGCATTAATTTTCAAGACACAATATATTTAGTGTTCTGAGGAAAGTTTTATTAATAGAAACACTAGAAAATTAGTACCAGGAGTCCATGATACGCCTCATACTCATGAATCTCATGCCACCCATATTACTGAAGCTCCTGTACTCTCCAGGCCTGAAGTACCACATTTTGCCTCTGTAGTGGGGCTGCTCATAGAAGAGCCAGTGGCCGTCCATCACATGACAGGACTGGCAGTGAGACATGCGGTAACGGTCCATGGTGCTGTCACAGTCATCCATCATCTCGTACATCTGACCCATGAAGTTCTCCCTCTCGTAGATCCTCATTCTGTAGGATCCCCTGTGCTGGTGTGGAAAAAAAGTCCTTTTAGTTTATCATCAAAAAAATAAAGAAATCATTTAATTAGTTAAAAAGTTAAAGATAAACCTATTCATGTGTATGTGTTAAGTAAGCTGAAATTGAGCTCACCATAGGGATCATACGGCAGGACCTGATGCAGTTGCTCATTCCAAACATAGACATGTAATCAGCATAGTCTCCTCTCTTAAAGAAATACTGGTTTCCCATGTAGTTGGGATGATCATACATCATCCAGCATCCACTTTCCACTCTGCAAGAGTGACAACGGCTCATGTAGGAGTGCATGTCAGCACAGTCTCCCATGCACTCATAAGAGCGACCCTGGAAGTTCCTGTCCTCAAAGAAAGTGACCTGAAAATTCAAATATAATATTTTAGTGATGTAAAGTGAAATACACCAAATCAAAAAAATTTTGTGTGGAAATCAATGTGGAAATCGGTGCTGGAACAAGGTTTACCTTCATGGTTGCACTGGCTGGTCCTCAGTAGTTCCACAAGGGAGAAGCTGAAGCTGATTCTGCTTGTTGACTGACTGCTGTCACCTGTGCTTTTATACTAGACTAAGACTAAAGACTACAGGGCCTCTATTGTTAGTCAATTCCTGACTGTGCAAGTTGGCATAGAGGTCATTCTAGCTAAAGATCATTATGTAGTTCTTAGCACTCGCATTTATTAAGGCCCTAACACTTCAGAAGTTTAAACATTTCTAGTATTCTGTATTAATGACATAATTACGAACAACCAAAGATTATTTAAAAGAATAACAAACAACTAAAAGTTATTTCTCTCAGCTAGGTATTTCAGTGTTATATTCAGATTTTAAAAAATGGCTAGGCTAGACCTTTATTCACTGACCTCATATGTAGTTTTATAAAATACAGTACTTGTACTGTTATCAATATTTTTATACAGTCCATAATTAATGCTTTTGCTATTGTGGGGAAGTTTGCCACTTATAGTTTGTTTTGCAAATGTATATTTACAGTATTTGGTATATACAGTCATATACAGTGTCATACAGTGTCCCTTTGCCAAGCTCTGCCTTAATGTTTTTGATGATTGATTCATATCAATAACTCAAGGTACAGACAGAATGCAAACAGAATTTCTTGTTGTTGTTTGTTCTTTTTTATTTTTTCCTTCTTCAAATTGTAAACATTTTACATTTTTGAGAAATGCAAACTGTGTTAAAGCCAGCCAAACATATTTCACATCAATAAGAGCACTTACATTTGCACCAATTTAAATTACTGATAGTAACCTAACATTATTTCATTTACACTCTTAAAAACAAAGGTGCTTAAAAGGTTCTTCACAGCGATTCCATAGAAGAACCATAGAAGAACCTCACCCGCTAGATCCACGGCTCTCTCTCTCACGGTTCGGACGCTGCGGTTTCCCCCCCGAGAGAGAGCCAGACGCTTCATCTATCTTCCTCCAAGGAGGTGGATGTGATGAGTGTCGAGACAGAGGGGACTGTGGACTCGCCACCACAGTCTCTCGCGTATGAGTTGTGATTCGTGATTATGGGGTGTGTTTTGTGCATTCGCCAAAATAAAATATCGTTTGGCCAGCCGAGAAATAGGACGCTCGTCCTAAAAGTAATTATGGAGTGTTTTCTGAATCCAGATCACAGTCTTCACGACGGTGGCCTTCCGTTTTCCCCGATCTCCATACTGAGGTGTCAAGATCATGGGAGAAACCATATTCATCACGTGTCTACAGCCCCACAGTCTCGAATTATTCAAAAAAACATCATGGGGCTGAATGATAAGGTAAATGGGGCGATGCCAGTGGTGGAGCAGAAGCTTTCGAGCTATCTCTCCCCATCCTAAGCATCGTCCCTGAAGGCCCCGTAGTCTAGGCCCGTTCAGTTTTACATCGAGTCTGGCTGGGAGAGGCTATATCCAGCTGTAGAAAGTCAGCTGGCGCATGTTGCACACCAAGGCTGTGTTACAAGCAATACCAGGTAACGACTACTGACCTGCTCAGGGGGTGGCTGCTGAGCGTCAGCAGGCCCCAAGCCATCAAGCTCCTTATATCGCCAGTCTCAAAAACAGAGCGTTGCAAACCGCACCCCTCCACAGGAAGATCGGGGGTTGGGGCGATGCTCTTAGTTGGGGTCTTCTAGACCGAAAATGGATCTGTGGACCGTTATTTTGTCTAAGAGGACCTTTGCTAAATGGTCCTACCATTGTCAGGTTCCTGAGGGCAGCCCACCTGGGGAGGAGAGGATAACACCTTAGTATACGGTGCCCAATCCTCCTCAGCGCCCTCACGGAGGTTCGTTGATACCCCTGCCACCTCGGTGCTTGAGGGCTCAGTGAGCTCTGACGAGCGAAAATCCCAGCTGCTGCCTGGCAAAGGTACGGCACGGGAGAGCTCGCCCCCTCAAGTGAAGAGTGTTCTTACAGCAGTCCGGTCGGTTGTTCCTTCAGTGCCCTCACGGAGGTTCATTGATACCCCTGCCACCTCGGTGCTTCAGGGCTCAGTGAGCTCCGATGAGTGAATTCCCAGCTGCCGCCCGGCAATGGTACGGCACGGGAGAGCTCGCCCCTCAAGTGAGGGCGCTACAGCAGTCAGGTCGGTCGTTCCCTCAGTGCCCTCATGGAGGTTCATTGATACCCCCGCCACCTCGGTGCTCCAGGGCTCAGTGAGCTCCGACGAGCGAAATTCCCAGCTGCCGCCTGGCGATGGTATGGCACGGGAGAGCTCGCCCCCCTCAAGTGAGGGTGCTACAGCAGTCGGGTCAGTTGTTCCCTCAATGCCCTCATGGAGGTTCACCGATACCCCTGCCACCTCGGTGCTTCAAGGCTCAGTGAGCTCAGACGAGCGAAAATCCCAGCTGCCGCCCAGCAAAGGTACGGCACAGGAGAGCTCGCCCCCTCAAGTGAGGGTTCTACAGTAGTCAGTGGCTGTTCTTTCAGGTACTCGTCCCTGCCGGTCATCCGCTTCAGGGCACCGAAGTGGCTCCTCTAATAATACCAGAGGCCAGCATTGAGAGGCTGGTTCCCTTAGTAGATTTCTGGTAGCGTGGAAACTTCTACCAAATATCTCAAAATGGGTCCTGCAGCTTGTAGAGAAGGTTACAGAATCCAGTTAGGTTCTCGTCCTCCTCGTTTCAACGGGGTCATCCCCACAACAGTGGGCCCCGAGCAGGCTCTGGTAAATGGAACAAGAAGTAGATACTCTCTAGAGGAAGGGGGCCATAGAACGTGTTCAGCCTCTCTCTCGAGAGCGTCCGGGTTCAACAGCCGTTACTTCATCGCTCCGAAGAAGTATGGGGGTTGCGTCTGATCTTAGATCTCAATCTTCTGAACCGTGCTATCAAACGGCTTCAGTTCAAGATGCATACTATCAAGCAGATAGTATCTCAGGTCCATCTCCGAGGACGTTTGTTACGTATAGATTCTCAGAGCGCTTATTTTCCAGTTCCCTCCTCTCTCAACCTATGAAGGTTCCTGAGGTTTAACTTTCGGGGGCGAAGCATTAACCAATATAGAGTTCTTCCCTGTGCGCTGTCCTCTCACACGCCACTTCCAACGAAGGTGTGGATCTGCTTCGGCTCCACTTGCGACTTTACCATTGATTCCGCATACTGAACTATATCGATGATTGGTTAATACTAGCTCAATCGGAGCAGATGGCAGCTTGGCATCGAGATGTCGTCCTCGCCCAAATGGGGATGTTGGGGTTAAGACTAAATGCCAAGAAGTGTGTTCTTTCTCCACTACAGAGAACCGCTTATTTAGGTGTGGTGTGGGACTCATCCTCGATGCAGGCACGTCTGTCTCCTTCTCGAATCGAGTCATTCCTCACGACAGTCACGAGGGGAAGAGAAGGCCAGTCACTCACTGTCAAACTGTTTCAGAGGCTGTTGGGCCTGATGGCATGTTTATTTGCAGTTTATAGTTTTTAATCATGTTACTGCAGCTAAATATGCTATGCAATTCCATAAGAATATTTGAAGACCTACACAGAGTCATGAAACTAATGTTTTTATTAGCCTGTGCTGGGGGTACAGGTAAATGCTTTTGAACTACATATAGAGCTGGTAATCAAAATGAAAGATTGTGTCTGTGTCACATTTACATGATGAGAACTGTCCTCATTAGCTCAGTGAAAAAAAACATTATGCCTATTTAAAAATATTCAGATGTATTCAGGCCTTTTAAAGATAAGGATCCCTGATTTTTTTTCCCCTCATAAATTACATCTTCAGTCATTCTCATAAACTCTGAAGTATATCGTACTGCCCTTTTGAGGCCTTTAGTTCTTTAACTCTTTCCCTATCAGCATAAAAAAAAGCCAGCCACCACCAGCATTTATGATCATTTTGTCAACACTTTCATGTCCCCCAGAACATGCAGTATGTCAAAAGAGTGTGTGCTTTTAAGCAAACCCATTTTATTCTAGCTTCATGCATTCCTTTTTTATCTCAACACTTGAATGTAGGTTTCAGTAAAAAAAAATTAAAATAAAAACTGTTTGAACAAAAAGATTAGAAAATCACGTTTTTGTCAAAGACTATGTCCGGATCGGTGATCAAGACAGATATGGAGTAGATCACTTCCATCAACACCCCCAAAGCTTGCACAGTCCTGTACGACTTCTTGGGTCAACATTTCATTTGGTAACGTTAGGCAGTTTAGATTTGTGTGCTGTTTAATGTTTAATGATCATGTTATTTTACACATGTATCTGCTTGCATATGCTATCGCTTGTTTCTGCTTCTTTGTCTGTGTTTTGATCAGGAGATTCTGTACTCTTTCAGAAGATGTGTAATAGTGCCCCCTACCATATAACAGTGAAAACACGAAATCAGAAAAGTCTGTCAATGGCGGGGAAAGAGTTAATAACAATTAGCATGAAAAAGTAACCAAGAAAAGTGTATTAGCATTCAGCATGTAAATTATTTTGTTAATTTAAGTGTGTTTTGTGGAATACTCATTTTCACAACACAATGTTTGCTTTTGTAGAGAAATAATTTTATTGAAACACAAGAACACTAGTACCAGGAGTCCATGATACGCCGCATGCTCATGAATCTCATGCCACCCATATTACTAAAGCTCCTGTACTCTCCAGGCCTGAAGTACCACATTCTGCCTTTGTAGTGGGGCTGCTCATAGAAGAGCCAGTGGCCGTCCATCACATGACAGGACTGGCAGTGAGACATGCGGTAACGGTCCATGGTGCTGTCACAGTCATCCATCATCTCGTACATCTGGCCCATGAAGTTCTCCCTCTCATAGATCCTCATTCTGTAGGATCCCCTGTGCTGTAATGGAAGAGAAGCCCATTCATTAAATTTATTGTCACCCCAACTTGAGTTTAAATGTAAACATAAATCTGTGACCATGTTTCTGAAAAATCTAAATATAATTGTAAATTGAATATTCCTTCAAGACAATTGTCCCGAGTGTATTGATTTAATCCAAACACATCCAAATATTCATGGAACTCACCATGGGGATCATACGGCAGGACCTGATGCATTCACTCATTCCAAACATAGACATGTAATCAGCATAGTCTCCCCTCCTGAAGAAATACTGATTTCCCATGTAGTTGGGACGATCGTACATCATCCAACATCCGCTCTCCACTCTACAAGAGTGACAGCGGCTCATGTAGGAGGAGAAGTCACCACAGTCGCCCATACAGTCATAAGAGCGACCCTGGAAGTTCCTGTCCTCATAGAAGATGACCTGAAAAATCAAAGTTATTCTTTTAATGTTTTAGAGTTACATCTATGAAATTAATGTCAATTAAATCGCAATTAAAATGTAAAATTGTTGTTGGAATGAAATTTACCTTGCCCATCATGGTTGCACTGGCTGATTCACAGTAGTTCCACAAGGGAGAAGCTGAAGCTGATTCTGCTTGTTGACTGACTGCTGTCACCTGTGCTTTTATACTAGACCAAGACTAAAGAGTACACCCTGTCTATTGTCTGTCAATTCCTGACTGTGCCAGTTCAAATAGAGACCATCATAACTAAAGCTTATTATGTATATGTTATAACATATTTGTCATGATTCTAGCGTATCTTATTTTTATTATAAAATGACAGAATTGAAACACACCTATTAAGCTTAGATTGTCTCCTTATATGCCAAAATATAATATAGTATAGTATAGTATAGTATAGTATATTATAGTATTGTAGTATAGTGTGTAGTGTAGTGTAGTGTATTATAGTATTCAATATTAGTAAAGCAAATAACCAAAGATAACATTTCACTTAACCAAATATGTTTTGCTGAATTGGATCTATATTTTTGCAGTCAGTTGAGTCAATCCCTTAATTTCTGTTTGTAGAATAATATTAGATATTTTAAGGTGAGCACACTCAAAGTCATTAAGTGATTTTGTTAAAACGTCAAAAATATTTTCTACCACATTTAAAAAGTGTTTACTGCAACTCTCCTCACAAACAAAACAGATTTTTTTTAGATTGTTTTACACAGCAGATAATTAGCTGTTACACTGGGGAAAAAATGGTGTAAAAACAGTTTTCACTCTGAAATTGCAAGTAAATTTTACAATTACAAAGAAACAGCATGTAACATTGAATTAAACATTTTGAAGTAGAAAATAAAAAATATATATATTTGCTTGTAAAACAATAAAAATCTTTGTTTTATTTATAACTTACATTGAAATATATTGTGTAGCCTTTTTTATTGCCAGTTTTAATGGACCCTTTTCATATTTCCGGGTTTCTCAACAGCGGAAGTCGTCATAGTTGGGTTAACTTGAAGAGCAGTGAAGGGAAGTACTCACATATATATATATTTTTTTGCATTCCCATTTGCTCAAATAGCAAAAGTAAAACTCCACGATAGTGTTTTCATGACTTTCAATAAAAGGAAAAAAATTGAGAGAGACTGATAATGGCAGTCAGAAGAGAGAACAATGTCAAATTTACCGTCCCTCCCATAGACACTGCATTAGAAACACCCTCGCATTAGCGTTAACTGATTTTTTGTAATTTGATGCAAAGGTGATATAATACAAAGAATAGTGTTATAAATGTACATACATTTAAAAAAAAATACAAATATGAAAAACTTTCAAGGATTTACGATGCTGATGACTGTTAAATGTGTCATCACAGTCTTGTGAAAAGGGTCCATTGATTTTAAATAGTTTGGTTAGCTGATTGCTTTGTCCTCAGGGGGAGAAACAAAATGTGGTTTTACTCTATGTAGACAAATAAGTACTCAATAAAAATTATTAATTATTACTCTTATAATGATATAAAAATAAATAGTAATAATAAATCCAATAAAGCAGTGTCCCTAAAATAACCTCTTTTTCTATTTGGGATCTGTCAAGATAAGAAGAGATAAGTTGTTGTTGTTTTTCACCCTAAAAACTGTTGTCTGACAAGATTGTGGTTGGAATATGTTTGACAGCATGTAAAGAGAAATATGAACAAAATAGCTTGAAATAAAATAGATTTATTTGGAAACCACACACTTCGTTGGTTTTCACGTGTGAAATTTGGGAGCTATGTTAAAGATTCAAAGCAGTTGGAATATAGTGCATGAAATCTATGTAATAGTTTATGATATTTTTTGTTGTATTTTATATTTTTAGATCTTGATAGCCCCAGTTCCCATTCTTTTTCATGGTATGGGAAAAAAATCAGCCAGGAGACTCACAAAACTCATTTTGTGTCAGCAGTTCATGTGTCCCATTCTTTTGAAATGTATCGTAAAAAGCGCAGCCAGGAGACTCACAAAACTCATTTTGTGTGCCACAGAAGAAAGAAAAAAGATGTGATTTTGGAACAAAATGAGCTTAAGTACATAATGGCATAAGTATGTGTTTTTATGTGTATATGTTGCACAATTTGCTCAAACTACTCTTTATTTGAAGTGATTTGATAGCAAGGAGAGAGTAAACAGGGCATAAGCTGGAAGTTGACATTGATTAAATGTATGTTGTATTGCATAAATCAGGAATGCATTCATCAATTTGTGCACTGACATAGGCAAGCATTTACTTTTTTTTTTAAATAATGGCTAGCAAGCTGGCTAAAAATATTATGCATCTAATTTAAACTGTGTTGATTGTTTTGTCTAAGAAAAGCCCTCTCAAGGTATCGTACAATTAACTGGTTAACTCAGTCAAATTATTACAATGTTGACGTAAAGGCTATGTTGACTGAAGAATATTGGCCAATACTGTACAAATTCAACAGTACAACTGTGTTCATTGTTGCTCTGGATCAGTGAGTATTTTGTTGTCTTTATAATGAGGGCCTATAGGGAAATGTTTTTTTGAGAATGACAGATGTTTCTGTTTGTCCGATGAGAAAATTAGATATCTGGTGTTATGTGAAAATCGAGCAAATAGCCGTAAAACAATTAAGCCAACTGAAGTTTTGGTATGCTTAATAAATAAAATTGTTCATAAATAAAATGTCTCTGCTCTCTGCTATAATATGAGGTTAAAGTGCCCTGCTCAAGGTTGCAATATCCTGGTGGTTTTTGAAAGAATTTCTTAAATACATTTATGGTATCTGGCTAAGAACTTAATGTTGCACAGCTGACAAGTAATTTTTAAAACTAGCTGATATTTTAACTATAACCTGTTATTGGCTATCATCTTAAACAGGTCTTGAATATTCAATTACATGTTTTGAGGTTTTACTGTGACTTTTTTATTTATGAGTATGTTAAGCTATGGTGAATTTCTGTGTTTCCTCTTCACTTCTCCTCCACAAATATCAATCTACGTGCTGTGTATTAATTTTCAAACACATGGTTTTTAGTTTTAAGAAAGCAATTATTTATTGAAACTTTGGAACACTAGTACCAGGAGTCCATGATACGCCTCATGCTCATGAATCTCATGCCACCCATATTACTGAAGCTCCTGTACTCTCCAGGCCTAAAGTACACAGTTTGCCTTTTAGTGGGGGGCGATTCCCTATACTGCTCATAGAAGAGCCAGTGTCCGTCCTCACATTCAGCAGGACTGGCAGTGAGACGGCGGTAACGGTCCATTGGGCAAACTGTCACCAGTCATGCCATCCTCGTACATCTGACCCATGAAGTTCTCTCTCTCATAGATCCTCATTCTGTAGGATCCCCTGTGCTGGTGTGGAAGAGAAGTCATTTCAGTTTATCAACCAAAAAAAGTTAAAAATAAATTATTTAGGTTATATGTTACTTAAAACTTAAATTGAGCTCACCATAGGGATCATACGGCAGGACCTGATGCAGTTGTTCATTCCAAACATAGACATGTAATCAGCATAGTCTCCTCTCCTAAAGAAATACTGATTTCCCATGTAGTTGGGATGATCATACATCATCCAACATCCGCTCTCCACTCTGCAAGAGTGACAACGGCTCATGTAAGAGGAGAAGTCCCCACAGTCGCCCATACACTCATAAGAGCGACCCTGGAAGTTCCTGTCCTCGTAGAAGATGACCTGAAAAGTCAGAATTATTATTTTAATGTTTTATAGATATTTTTAAAATTAAGGGTAATTTGAATAAAATTTAGTGGAAAATTGTTTTTGGAATGAAATTGACCTTGCCCATCATGGTTGCACTGACTGATCCTCAGTTGTTCCACAAAGGAGAAGCTGAAGCTGATTCTACTTGTTGGCTGACTGCTGTCACCTGTGCTTTTATACAAGACTAAGAGTAAAGACTACACAGCCTGTATTGTTAGGCAATTCCTGACTGTGCAAGTTGTCATAGAGACCATCATAGGACCAACATACATGCTTTTGTAATTTTCCTGCCAATTGTTCTTTGAATACCTTTGACCTTACCTTTGTGGGTATAATGTACTACAATTTTTGTACAAATGTTGTAGATTCAAATGTGAATGTCAAATGTGTGTTAACTTTTTAATGTCTTTTTTGCAGTAAGAATTTATCTATCACGTACTTTACAATATGTATTTACTGTATGCAGATTTTTCCACCTCTGCTCAATTTTCTGTTCTATTCACTAGTGAAATAAAACCTTTAAGGCAAAATTACATAACTGTTGTCTGCTTTCACTCTGCAGTCCTTATGTACTCTAAGCTGAGCCCAGAGCAGACAAGTGGAAAAATACAAATGCAAAAACATCTCTTGGAACATATCTTGTCCAGTCTGGATTGAAACTATATGCTTTTAAAGGAATTTTTGCCCTTATTTAGATAGAACAGTTAGTTGACAGGAAGCAAAGTGGGAGAGAGATGGGGGGCAGGATCGGGAATGGTCCTCGAGTCGGGATTCGAACTCAGGACACCTGTTGCACCACACCGCTATATGTCTGCGTGTACTGCCCACAAGGCTATCAGCGCCGACTGAAACTGACTGTTGTATAAAATAAGAATACTACTTTTGAGTTAAATATGTGTATTAATATTAATATAACAAAGGTTAAAGAAATAGTTTTTTTATTAAAAAAAAAATGAATTCAATCAACTGCATCAAATGGTTGCTAAGTTACCATTAGCGAGTTTGCAACATTATATACAATGTACTCTAATCAGCAACAACATTAGAGCTACTGACAGGTGAAATGAACAACACTATATCATTAGAATGGCACGTGTCAAAGGGTGGGATATATTAGGCAGCAAGAGAACTGTTGCGGGGCTGACGAGACGTGAAACGTGCGGATCCATGTGCAAAGCTTTATTGAGCAGAGAGGTCAGAAACACAGGCAGGGACGAACAATGGCAAACAGGTATATGGCAAAAACACAAGAATAGTCCTAGGGCTAGCGTCGGTCATGAACGGCAAACAGAATCAGAAGGCAGACTAAAGGGAGAATCCCGAAACCAGGCGACGATCAGAACCGAGATAAACATGCAAGGCAAGCCTAAGCTGGCAGGAGGCAACGAGGCTCGGTATAGTCCTAGCAACATATATGCGCTAAACAATACTCGCCAGAGGGAAGGGATCAGAGTGAGTGTTAAATAGTGTGGGAGTGATATGACACAGCTGGGTGCAATCAGTGTTGTGCAATTAGTGAACCAGCTGTGTGCAATCAGTGCTGTGAATGATGGGATATGTAGTCCGGGAAGATATGCACCAGTGTGAGTGCGAGAGTCAATGAAAATGGAAAGGTGACCTCTGATGGGGTTAGCCGACGGAGGGTCATGGTGTGACTGGCCGGATTCGTGACAGAGCCCCCCCCCAAGGAGCGGCTTCCAGACGCTCAAAACCCTTTATGATTCCGGAGGGCGGTGGAGTGGAGGCGGAACGGGGGAGGGATGGAGGCTGAAGCAGAAGACCACAGAACCAGACATTAAACCACCCCGGCGGGGCAGAGGACCACCACGGCGGGGCAGAGAACCACCACGGCGGAGGAGAGGACCACCAGAGCCAGACAGTAGACCACCACGGCGGAGCAGAGGACCCCCACGGCGGAGCGGAGGGCCACCATGGCGGAGCAGAGGACCACCAGAGCCAGACAGACCACCACGGCGGAGCAGAAGGAACAGAGAACCCCCTTGGTGAACCACACCGATCAGGAGATCATGGCAGAGACTGTAACATAGAGAGAGCATAGACAGACAACACAGACAGAACATTGAGGTTGATAGACAAGACTGAGCATTCACGGGCAACCTCCCTGGCAGACACAAAGAACACAAAGAATTCACAAACGGCCTCCACAGCCAGGACAGGACGAGCAGGGAGTTCGCAAACGGCCTCTATAGCTGTGACAGGACGAGCAGGGAGCTCGCAAACGGCCTCTATAGCTGTGACAGGACGAGCAGGGAGTTTGCAAACGGCCTCTATAGCTGTGACAGGATGAGCAGAGAGTTCGCAAACGGCCTCTATAGCTGTGACAGGGCAAACGGGGAGTTCGCAAACAGTCTCCTTAGCCATGACAGGATAGACAAAGAGTTCATAGACGGCCTCCTTGGCCGTAACAGTAAAAGCAAAGAGTTCATAGACGGCCTCCTTGGCCGGAACAGAACAGGCAGGGAGTTCATAGACGGCCTCCTTGGCCGGAACAGAACAGGCAGGGAGTTCGTAGACGGCCTCCTTGGCCGGAACAGAACTGGCAGAGAGTTCACAGATGGCCTCCATAGCCGTGACAGGACAGGCAGGGAGTTCATAGACAGCCTCCTTGGCCGGAACAGGACAGGCAGGAACTTCATAGACGGCCTCCTTGGCCGGAACAGAACAGGCAGAGAGTTCATAGACGGCCTCCTTGGCCGGAACAGGACAAGCAGAGAGTTCATAGACGGCCTCTTTGGCCGGAACAGAACAGATAGAGAGTTCATTGATGGCCTGCTTGGCCGGAACAGGACAGGCAGAGTGTTCATAGACGGCCTCCTTGGCCGGAACAGAACAGGCAGAAAGTGCGTTGCTGGGCGCCACCACCACGCAAGGAACTGAGGCAAGTGTCGCCATCTCGGGAGTTTCTGCAGCCTGTGCTGCCACCTCCGAAGAAACTACAGTGGACACCATTGCCTCTGGGAGCACAGCAGTGGACACCACTACCTCAGGAGGTTCTGCAGCGTAAGCCGCCACCTCTGGAGAGGTTGTAGCCGGTGCCGCTGCCTCTAGCAAATCGGTGGTGGAGTACGCGGCCCAGATACACCATAGAGCAACCCCCCATATGGGAAGTGCTGTAGACAGGGGAATGAGTTCAGGAACAGGAGGGCTAAAGTGAGTGGGTTTGGGGATACCAGCTGCGCGTGCAGACACCAGCGGTGCATCCCTCACACTGGACACCAGACTGGGATACCGACGGACTGACCCCGACAATCTGGGTGCAACAGACAGGACGTGACATGACTCTGGATGATCAGCTGTGATGCGACGTGACTCTGGATGATCAGCTGTGACTTGACGGGACTCTGGATGATCAGCTGTGTCCTGACGAGACTCAGGATGATCTGCTGTGACGTGACGTGACTCTGGACGAACAGCTGTGACGTGACGAGGCTCTGGATGATCAGCTGTGATGCGACGTGAATTTGGATGATCAGCTGTGATGTGACGTGGCTCTGGACGAACAGCTGGGACTGTACTGGACTCTAGAAGGTCAGCTGTGACGGGACGTGACTCTGGACGAACAGCTGAGACTTGACGAGGCTCTGGATGAACGGCTGAGATGTGATGAGGCTCTGGCAGATCAGCTGCGACTTGACTCAGCAATGGAAGCTGTGACTTGACTCATGAAGATCAACTGTGACTTGACTTGACTCATGAAGATCAGCTGTGACTTGACTTGACTCATGAAGATCAGTTGTGACTTGACTAGATTCATGAATATCAGCTGCGACTTGACTTGACTACTGAAGATTAGCAGTGACCTGACTTGACTCATGATAAGGAACTGTAACTTGACTTGACTCATTATGATCAACTGTGACTAAACTCGACTCAGGAAGATCAGCGGTGACTAGACTTGACTCAGGAAGATCAACTGTGACCTGACTTGCCTCATGACGATCAGTTGTGACTTGACTAGACTCATGAATTCGTTGTGACTTGACTTACCTCAGGAGATCATCGGTGACAGACCTATCCTCTAGATCCCCTGGGACTAGATTTGATTCAGACGATCAATGTGCTTGACTTGCTCATGAAGATCATTGTGACTAGACTTGACGCCATGATGATCCTCTGTACTTAGACTTTACTCATGATAATAATTGTAACCTTGAGCTTGACTCTGAAGATCACTGACTTGACTAGACTCATAACTATCAACTGTGACTTGACTAGACTCATGATCATAAACTGTGACTTGATTTGACTCATGACGATCAACTGTGACTTGACTAGACTCATGACGATCAACTGTGACTTGACTAGACTCATGAAAATGAACTGTGACTTGACCTGACTCGTGAATATCAGCGTGACGTTTGGTTTGGGGGGGGGGGGGGAGGGGGGGGGGGTGGGGGGGGGGGGGTGGGGTGGTGGGTGGGGGGGGGGGGGGGGGTTTGGGGGGGGGGGGGGGGGTTTGGGGGGGGGGGGGGGGTGTTGGTGTTGGGGTGGGTGGGGGGTGTTGTGCAACAATCCATTGTGTTTTGGAGTTGTGTGGTTGTGTACAAAAAGACCCACAGGAATGGACTTGACTCGTGAAGATCAGCGGTGACTTGACTCGAAGATCAATTGTGACTTGATTGACTTATGACGATCAACTGTGACTTGACGGGGCGCTGTTGTGTCTGCCATTTTGTGATCAGACTCATCTGTCGCCGCCATTTTGTGAACGTAATCTAGTGCGGGGGCCATTACAGGAGTGAGTGTGGGGTTGCGTTCCTCCGCGATACCAACAGTGAATCGAGAGCCTACAGTCAATAATGCAAAGTCCAAAAAACAACTCAGTGATGAACGTGGACCTTCGTGAATGAGTTTAAATTTGAGCGGTTGATTAATGCCAGTACAGAAGAAATCTATCAAAACATAGTCAAGTAAATCAGAGTGATAGGCAATGTCCAGATACTCTTGAATGTAGTCCTCGAGCGAGCGGGTGCCCTGCTCGAGGGCTAACAACAGCCTTGCAGTGTCCATACCTGGCCGATGTCCATATGAGAAGCTGCTGGATCCTTGTGTGGCCGAGTATTCTGTAACGGGGCTGACAAGACGTGAGACGTGCGGATCCATAAGCAAGCTTTATTTAGCAGAGAGGTCAGAAACAAAGGCAGGGTCGAACAATGGCAAACAGGTGTATGGCGGGCAAGACACAAGAATAATCTAGCGTAGGTCGATGAACGGCAAACAGAATCAGAAGGGACAAGACTAAAGGGAGAAATCCAGGAAACCAGGCAAAGATCAGGAACCGAGAAAACAGGCAAGGCAAGACTAAGCTAGGCTAGGAGGCTAACGAGGGCTCTGTAGAGTAGCTATCAAAAGATAGGCGCTAAACAATACTCGGCAGAGGGAAGGGATCAGAGTGAGTGTTAAATAGTGAGGGAGTGATATGAAACAGCTGGGTGCAATCAGTGTTGTGGCAATTAGTGAACCAGCTGTGTGGTGGGGGGGGGGGGGTGCATCAGTGCGGTGAATGATGGGATATGTATCCGGTAAGATATGCAACAGTGTGAGTGCGAGAGTCAATGAAAATGGGAAGGGTGACCTCTGATGGTTAGCCGACGGAAGTTCATGGACCGTATTCGTGACAAAGAACAGTCAGAATTCTTGAATTTCACATGTTTAAAAGCAGGAAAAAGCAAAAAGTGACTTTGACAAGGGCCAAATAGTAATTGTTAGTAATATCTAAAACTACAAGTCTTGTGGGGTGCTCCCATTATGCAGTAATTACTACCAAAAGTGGTTCAAGGAAGGAAAACCGATGAACCGGCTTCGTGGACATGGGCTCCCATTGCTCATGCAGAGACAATGTTATGCTCTGGGCAATGTTCTGCTGGGAAACCTTGGGTCCTGGCATTCATGTGGATGTTTTGACACGTATCACTTATGTAAGATTGTTACAGACCATGTACACCCCTTCATGGCAATGGTGTTTCTCACTGGCAGTAGACTCTTTCAGCAGGATAATGCACCCTGCCACACTGAACAAAAAATGTTAAGGAATGATTTGTAGAACATGGCAAAGAGTTCCAGGTGTTGTCCTGACCTCCAAATTCCCCAGCTCTCAACCTGATTCAACATTTATAGGATGTGCTGGACCAACAAATCTGATCCATGGAGGTCCCATCCCAACATGCAGGACTTAAAAGATCGGGTATGCTAATGTTCAGAAGTCATATGGAGTCCATGCCTTGACACATCAGACCTGCTTTTGCAGCACAAGTGGGACCTACACAATATTAGACAAGTTGTGATTGACAACTACATTTATGAAACTACATTTTTCTCACAATGTCTTTTTCACACAGCAGCGTACAGTAGCAGCTGTGTACTGTCTATATGAAAGTGCAATGGGAGTCAAGCCGATATTCTGTCGCTTGCAACCATAGTGACAAATAAAATAATAAAGATCCACTGCAACATCAATAAAACTATCTAATCACATCTGAAACAACAAAAGTCCAGTCGAGGAACAAGTTATCTGTCAGATCTAAATGAACCCTACAGCAGAATTTATTCATGTGTGCAAGCAGTTGAACACTGCTGCACACAGGTGTCTTGCACTGCACAAATGCTAGAATGTACCAAACACTTGTAGATGCCAGGGGCCCCTCAGTTGATGTAGGAGTTTGGCCTTTTAAACACAATTCAACCTCTGCAGAGGTAGGCCCACCCCAGTCTGATCAGACCTGGGTGTGTGTCCCCATCATCTTGGGACCTAACTGGGGTCTTTACGCCTGATCCAGAGCCACCAGCTGCAGTGTTCTGAAGTAGCTGCTTTTTCTTTGATGGTTTGATGCAGGGTTTGGCTGTGGATTCCCAGCTATTTCAGCAGCCAGATGGTTGATGTTGCCACAAAGCCCCTGCAGCCAATCTCCACTGGATAGACCAATACTTTCTGTCCTTTTTGTTGAGCATTCAACTGCAATTTCTGCATACTGAAACTTCTTCCTCTAATTTTCCTCCTCAATAGCATCCTCACAGGGTACTGTCAATGAAATAAAAATACACAATGAGCAGGGTGCTGGACCACAAAACCAGGTCTTGGCTGGTACTGACAATTTTGAATGGGACCATGAGTTGCTGACCCACATCAGCCAGCATTTTCCAGTCCCAGGCTCCTTTGAGATGCACAGCCCTGGTCAATGAAGGAAGCTCTCCCTGTACCTTCTGCCCTTCCCAAATGGATAGTACTGCTTGGGTGGTGCTTGGTGTTCTGAAGAGCAGGCGTTGGTGGTTATTCTTTTCACCTCAGTCACTGCAGCCAGGCATTTTAGCTTCAATATGTCTCAATATGTACCTCCCCAAGACAGGCTTACCTTGCAACCGGTAAGGATGTATCTAAAGGAAGGAGGAGATAATAATAATAAATATAATAATAATACTACCTTTTATTAATGATGAACATAGGGGACATGATGGGTCTTCCCCCAATCACTGTTGGAAATTTTTGGGTGAGGACAGGACTTTATAGGTTGCCCTGAGCAGGAAGCTGATTCTACTTGCCTCAATCTCCCACAATTCCGTCCTGCTAATTTTGTTCTTCTCTATGCTCTTCCAGTTCCACTATTCATACTGGGCTTGAGTGACTGCTTTAGCATGCCTTGCTGCCTCCTCCTGATGTCGGACATTCAGGACTACCAGTTTTCGCTGCTCTGAAGGTGTAGCCTTGTTCCACCAGGGTCTGCCCTGACACAAACCCAACCCTCCTCTTCCCTGTTAAACATGGCCCACGATGTCGGGGTGCTGGATTGCTGATTGGGACTGTTGTCATGGGACTCTTGGGACGCGAGACTCTGAGAGGGTAATTTCTAACCCTGCTTTGGTGCATTAAACTCATACCAGACTTGAGATGGGTAGTTGCAGAGAATGCAGTGCCCGTACAGAGCAACACTACTTAGTCATCTTGAAACACCTAACCATTTCCTCATTTAGGAGCTTATGATTCTCTCCATCTTCTCCACTTTTGTGAGGGGAATGTCAACCATGGTTAGAGGCCAAATTAGTCTGGGCAGCAGGCCAAACTGTAGGCACCAAAGCTTTAGCTTTCTAGGGAGCATAGCCTTACCAATGATCTCAAGACTCCTGCCTACATTCTTTGTTCACTCTCTTTGAGGCTTGTATCCTAGAATTTTCCAAGTCTTTTGATTGGCTTTTCCAGTATTGTTGGTATGGGGGCGTTGTCAATTAGGAACCTTTGGTCAGACAGCTTTCCATAGAGAATAGAGATACTTCTCTAATTGGATGGATTGATCTTCATCCTGGTCCATTCAGTGTTCTCTTAGAGTTTCCTTAGCAGGTATCTGGTACACGGTGCTGTTGTGGTTAGGGTTGTAATGTCCTCCATATAGGCCCTTATTGGTGTTAAATGGATTCTGGACTTCGGGAGCTCGCTGCCAACCACCCACTTAGACGCCCTAATAATAACCTCCATCTCTATGGTAGATGCTAGTGGCATTATGCCCATATCGAGATGCTGCCACATGATGTGGAATCTGGTGTAGTAAAGTAGAACCACAGATCTTGATCAATAGCAGCCCAAAGAAAATGACATTGAGGTCTTTCTTCTTCCTCTTGGCTATCTGAATCTGGTGCCAGATCATGCTAGTGTGCTCCAGACATCCAGAGAAACCTGAAATTTCGTCCGATGACATAGCTTATAACTGTGTCCCCCTTGTTTTTCAGTGCAGTTCACTAAGTGCACTAAGAGGTCACGCTGTGCGATACAGTAGCAATCTTCTTCACGTGATATAACTCTGCAGCTCAGAGTACCCTATACTTCAATTTTGGAATGCAGTGAAATGTTCTTCCATTCTACAGCATTCACCTGTGTAGAAATGGAAGTCAAAGGAATAAAGTGTATTGTGATCACCCCTTTATTTTTTATGTAAAAGTGGGCATGACCATTTTTAACATGAATGTGCAAGGGTTCTAATGTAAGCCACTTCCAGTTACTTTAACAGCCCATTACTACTTGATTTTTCAAACTGGTATCTGGTATTTTCTGATCATAAACACTCTGGTTTGTAGCGCAAATAGTTTTACTGTTTACTGCATTTTCTTCTTCTCAAATACAGGGCTGACAACTATATTCTGCTGCTGCGTTTTGTGAAAATGAATTAGACTTGAATTATTCAGGCATGGAGCATTTCTCTATAAACAGAAGCTGAGTTTACTATGAAGGTGTGTTCAAATACAACATACCATCAAACATTTTGATCGTCCTGAGATTAACCATAGGGCCAACTGTGTACAAAGGGACTCAAGCTGTAACCAGGTTTTTACCGCCCCCCCACACCAGTAAATCCAATTACAAACATCTAGATAACTAGACACTTAATAGATTTTAGTCAGGTTTTTAAAGTAATACAATTATTTGGATAGAATTCACTGGATGTGTCATATAGTCAGCAAAGGGAGAATGTTTGTGCAGAGGTTGCACTAAAATATAATCATTATCCAAATATGATGTCATAATATTTGTCATTTTTTAAACTAAACTATTCTGGAAAAAGCAATCAGACTCTCCGCTCATTTGAAATCTCACTATGGCTATTGTAGTGGTATGATTTTCACTCTATGTACATGGCATGGTATTATTTTGATTTAAAATAATTATATTGGACAGAATGTTATTTTATTAAATGGATAAAGTATTTGTAGTATCTGTATTTTGTAAATCATTATTTTTATTGGTGTTAAATTGTGAAACAAATTTGTTAATGAACATTAAAAAACAGACTAATAAAATATGGACTGAAAACTTATATAAAGAAAAATATAAATTCTCGTGTTCTTTATGAAAATTTAAATATTCATAAACTGCATGTTATTTGAAGTCTTCCACATGCATTTTGTTTTAATGTTAATATCATAGTAAAATGTACTAATTTATCACTGTTCTTGTCAGAGAAGATGAATTATGCTTCCTGTCCATGGTATCAGTATAAAAAAAAATCATAAAAACAGTAGTCAAAAATTAATTTAGACAAATTTTATTGAAACACTGGAACACTAGTAACAAGAATCCATGATACGCCTCATGCTCATGAATCTCATGCCACCCATATTGCTGAAGCTCCTGTACTCTCCAGGCCTGAAGTACCACATCCTGCCTCTCTATTGGGGCTGCTCATACATGAGCCAGTTGCCGTCCATCACATTGCAGGACTGGCAGTGAGGCATGCGGTAACGGTCCATGAAGTTGTCACAGTCATCCATCATCTCATGCATCTGACCCATGAAGTTCTCCCTCTCGTAGATCCTCATTCTGTAGGATCCCCTGTACTGTAGTGGAAGAAAAGTGCATTATTTTCAAGTTTAACAGCCTTGACTTTTTGGATCAAATATAAAGAGGCCCAAATGTGTTTACTTTCTCATGTACTATGATGATAACATTTTCAAACGCATTCAAACGTTCGTAGTACTCACCATCATGGAGCAAATACGAACAGGACCTGATGCAATTCACTCAGTCAAACAATAGGCGTGTAATCAGCGGATTCGCCCCTATTTCTAAAGAAATACTGCTTTCCCATGTATTGGGATGAATCGGACATCATCAAACACCCGGTCTCCACTCTGCAAGAAGGACAGCGGTCCATGAGAGGGTGCAAGTCAGCCAGTCACTCATGCACCATAAGAGCGACCTGGAAGTTCACTGTCCTCGTATAAGATGACCTGAAAAGTCCCAGTTGTTATTATACTGATTAAAGTTTTTCATTAAGAAATTTTTGCATTTATCATTCTATCTAATTTTGATAAGATACTTTAATGCATGACAGAATCTCATATAAACAGTTTATTTTTATTATTAGTATTTAGTATGTTCACTTTGCGAGTTGTTTCAGCTCACTTTATAGATTGCATAACTTACTCGGCCCATGCCACATTTGTGCGTTGCTCCTCAGCGAGTGGATCGGCCACGCTACACACTGATACGTCTGTTTGTTCGCCTCACTTTTATACCAAGAATATGTTGCCCTGCTTGTGAGTAAAGCTCCTGACCCCAGCCAAAATACAATGGAGGGTCCAATGCAGTTAGATCTATAGGGATATTTTGTCGCAATGAAGTGTAGCTTTTTGTGATTGTCCACACAATTTTCCTTTTTAATATTTTAAATGATATAGAATTAACTGTAGCGGTATCTTCACTATATTAAAAAATGCTTATTTACAACACGTTCCGTGGTAGGCAACTTATACACTCTGCGATATTGGCTGAGTATTAACTGATGTTATATTTATTTTGTTATTTGTTTTCCTGGAATTTTCCATTTGCACACCCTTAGGAAAACTGGTAGTAGCAATCTATTGATCCCTGTCACTCATTTATATTTGTGATACGTAATTAGGAGATGCGTACATCCCGCTGTTGTTATTGCAGAATTACCTCTGCGGGTTTGAGGACCCAGTCCAAGTTGGACTGTATACAGTGTGTTTAAAAGGTTTGGTCTGAAACACTTTAATTTTGCACATTATTGCCAAACACAATGTTATTTTTCAAGAGTACAGTTTTGTCAAAATTATTAAGTGTTTTGAGATGAAATACGAAATAAGCATGTTTTGTCACCAACAACAAAAACGAGCACGGATTTGCATATTCCCACACCCCGCCCCCCCCCCCCGCCCCCCCACCCCTTATGGTGTAGTGGTTCAGGTTGTAAAAGGTCAGCTGGTTGGGCAGCCCAGTACTAACTTTGAGCTATCACCCATTGTGTGGTTGAGCAAGACAATGAACCCCAGTTCACTCCGGGTCTCCTCTAAATGTATCACACTGTACTGTGTCTGAAAAAGGTTTTTATGTCCATTATGTGTGACAATAACTGTGGTATCATCTGCATCTCGAATATTTTGACAAACGGTTCCCTACAAGTGCTGTCACTTCTGTAGAGGGAGTAAAGAAGAAGAGCAGTTGTCTGGGGGTGCACCAGTACTAATAATCATTAATAATAGTTATTGGTATACATTGATCAGATGTAGCATTAAAACCACCTGCCTAATATTGTGCAGACCCGCTTATGCCGTCAAAACAACTCTGATGCATCAAAGCATGGACTTTATTTGACCTCTTAATGTGTCCTGTGGTATCTGGAACCAAGACATTAGCAGCAGATTGAGAACTGCCTTTAAGTCCTGCAAGTTGGGAGGTGGGGACTCTATGGACCAGATTTGTTGGTCCTGTACATCCCATAGATGCACAGTTGGATTGGAGCTGGGGAATTTGGAGGCCAAGGCAACACCTTGAACTCTTTGTTATGTTCCTCAAGCTGTTCCTGACTAATTTTTGTAGTGTGACGGGGTGCATTATACTTCTGAAAGAGACCACTGCCATCAGGAAACACCATTGCACTTTCAACAGTAGACAGGGGTCATCATGGGCACTCTGACCAGTCTGTGGCTACCTAGCCCTCAAATCAGCAAACTGCAATGCACAGTGTCTTCTGGCATCTTTCTGTCATGGCCAGCATTATGTTTTTCAACAAACTGAGCTACAATTCTGTAGCTCCTCTGTGTGATTGGACCAGATGCGCTAGCCTTCACTCTCCACCTGCATCAATGAGTCTTTGGCACCCGTAACCCTGATGCTGTTCATCGGTTGTCCTCCCTTGCAGGGCCATACAAAGACATTTTGTTTACCCCTTTCATAATTATTTATAAAATATAGTTACAGTTAATTACTCTAATTAACACTATACACAAGGCTGTTATACCAATTAAATTAAATCAGTATAAAAAAAATCCATCTTACCATTTATCAAAATTGCAATTACAATTGCATAAATAATGTTATGAGATTAATGTTTAAAATACAACATTAAATTATTGCAGCACAGAAAATAGAGAAAACACTGAACAAAAATATAAACGCAACACTTTTGTTTTTGCCCCTATTTTTCATGAGCTGAACTCAAAGATCTAAAACTTTTTCTATGTACACAAAAGGCCAATTCCTCTCAAATATTGTTCACAAATCTGTCTAAATCTGTGTTAGTGAGCACTTCTCCTTTGCCGAGATAATCCATCCACCTCACAGGTGTGGCATATCAAGATGCTGATTAGATAGCATGATTATTGCACAGGTGTGCCTTAGGCTGGCCACAATAAAAGGCCACTCTAAAATGTGCATTTTTACTGTATTGGGGGGTCCTGGGGGGTCCGAAAACCAGTCAGTATCTGGTGTGACCACTATTTGCCTCACGCAGTGCAACACATCTCCTTCGAAAAGAGTTGATCAGGTTGTTGATTGTAGCCAGTGGAATGTTGGTCCACTCTTCTTCAAAGGCTGTGCGAAGTTGCTGGATATTAGCAGGAACTGGAACACACTGTCATATACACCGATCCAGAGCATCCCAAAAATGCTCAATGGGTGACATGTCCGGTGAATATGCTGGCCATGCAAGAACTGGGATGTTTTCAGCTTCCCGTAATTGGTGTACAGATCCTTGCACTGTGGCCGGAGGGTGCATTAATACATGCTGCAACAGTGAGTATGTTACATGGTATTATGGCGCAACATGGCCATCAGAGCTTTTCAACGCAATGCAATCAATAAAATGCAACTGTGTTCGTTTTCCATAACATACGCCTGCCCATACCAGAACCCCACCGCCACCATGGGCCACTCAATCCACAAAGTTGACATCAGCAAACCACTCACCCAAACGACGCCATACACGCGGTCTGCCATCTGCCCTGTACAGTGAAAAAACGGGATTCATCCGTGAAGAGAACACCACTCCAAAGTGCCAGACACCATCGAATATGAGCATTTTCCCACTCAAGTCGGAATTCGTCCAGGCGACGTGCATCAGGTCGAGACCACCATCGTTACTTCCCTGAGATGGTTTTCTGACAGTTTGTGCAGAAATCGTTGTGTTGTTAGCAAAACAGATTGTTTGCAGCAGGCAGCTGTCTGGTTGGCTTGTCTCTTTTTATTAAGCATCTGTTGGACATTCCTAAGCAAAGTCAGCATCCAATTGCAAAACGCTCCACTCAACTTGCGAACATCTGTGGCTTGCGCTGTGTATAAACTGCACATTTTAGAGTATTGGCCACTTATTAGGGCCAGCCTAATGCAGGCACCTGTTCGTAATCTATCTTGTCTAATCCAGCATCTATGATAGACCACACCTGTGGTATGCTTATCTCGGCATAAGGAGAAGTGCTCACTAACACAGATTTAAGACAGATTTGTGAACAATATTTGAGAATAGGTCTTTTGGAAATGTAACTAGAAAAGTGCTTAGCTCGTTGATCAGCTCATAAAATGGGGGCAAAACAAAAAGTGTTGCTTTAAATTTTAGTTCGGTGGTAGAACCGCTTGGGAAATACAGTAGATATGTCTGTATTTTGTGAAAGAATCCCGCTTCTATCACCATATTTTTGTTCAAACCGTTGATTTTTTTATGAACTACAGTAAGTGACATTGTTTATATGACTGGGTACATAATTGATCTGCATTACTCACCTGATTTTTCAAAACCTGAATTTATTGTAGAACCCCATTCGGGTGTTTGCGCTATATGGGTAGCATGAACCCACTATTTATTATTGAAAAAATAGGACAAAAACAGGTCAATTGACATAAGTTTGTGTGTAAAATTGTCATGTAATGTATCCGCTTTAAAATGATCTCGCGACTTCTGGTTATGGGGTGTGCAGCGTACGTCCACACTTAGCCGCGCTCACCTAGTTTTATTTGTAAGTTTCTTGTTGAAAACCTTGCTTTTCTCATCTGTAGTGGCCACAAAGATTTTTCAATAAACGGGCTGGAATTGTTGGTCACCTATCAATATCTCAAAGCTAAAGGAGAACCTCGCAGAAAAATGACAAGGAGTACTAAGCCGAGTATCTATGGCTGAATAAAGTTCGCTACTGAACGACACAGTGAGCGGGTCCCTTTCGGCCGGCTTTCGAAATCCTACTCGGTGGCCTTGCTTCTGCTACGCTTGAATAGCATTAAATCAACTATTGGACGATCAAGGGCAACGCACATTGATTCGCGCGAGTTAACGCTACTCAGTGACCAACGGCTCCAGCAACTTGAGGCCCCTACTTCGCGTTGCAGAAGACCATCATCTGCAAAGTCTAACACAAAGTAGCTCTGATCGGGAGGGACGCAGCAAATGTTCAAACCTTTGATGCATTGTATTACCTAAGCGATTGGAGTCCCCGTCCATCAGCATGTGTTCTCTCCCTTGCCTCATTTAATTGTGCTTGGTCCAGGAGGTCGCTCACTTCAACCCCCCGGAACTAATAACGAGTGCATCATAGTCAGGGCTCACCAATCCAGCGGCGGAGGAAAAACCGCGGCCCGTGTCATCTTGCTTTTCACCGATTTCAAGTTAAAGAACTTGTAAGCCCGCGTGCTTAGCACCGTGCTCCAGTGCAGTATCAAGGGGACATACCATTGCAGTTTGATGACTACAGCCCTGACGTTGAAACGCGCGCCGATACAGTAAAAAGGTAACGTCAGATAGTTTTACTTGTAATTAAAACAGTATGCTCTTACTATTTACTTAAAAAATCTGATACGTAACTCGCGTTACATTGTAATGCTTTCCCCCCACCACTGTTTGATAGATGTGATGTGAGACGTTTGCTATATATGGCGGTGAGGACTCCTCTTTTTATTTTTATATTATGTTTTTACATAATCTCGCCTTACTAGTACTTGTCCGGTGCTTGGTTTGTGATGCCTGACCTGCCACTTGGGTGCTCGTCTGTTCTAATGTTGATTATGTGTTAAACTCCTTCCCGATCCCCTGCTTATTCATTTCTGTTCGATCATGTTCACCTGTTATCAATTACTCATTATCCCAGCTATATATACCATGCTCACGGTCATAGTCGGCATTTCGTCTGATATAATTGTTCTTTTGGTTGGTGTTTGTCGGTGTCACGGTTATTTGGTTACTTTTGGTGCAACGTTATTGTTCTTGTTTTGTCCTGTTTTACTTCTAATCTGCACATGGAACTTACACCCTGTTCTCCCCTGCATTCGTACCGTGACAGAACCAACGCCATTACTAATTCAGCAGTTTTTGTTTGTTACCGAATACCTTTTTTTTGATCATGGAAGATCGGTGTTTCCTCTCCTCCTTCGAAGGGCGCTGCTCGCTCCGGATGTTGGCGGAATGCTTCGCCACCTGGGGATAGGACTTTGGAGATTTCGCTAGTCCTTTTGAACCTTGCGAGGGTGGACTTCAATAACACAGATTTGAAGAAAATTCTTTATGTAGTTTAGAGCCAGCCGTGGCCTACTCTCGGGAGATGGATGGGCATTTACCAATGCGTGGACTTTTGGGGCCTCATTGCATTACCGGTACCTTGGTTACCCAGCAACTTGGGATCTCAGTCGGCTGAGTCTCTGGGCCGTTCCCCGGAATGCATGAACCCGCTCCATTCGGGGGAACTCGACTGACTCCCTCCAGAGCCCGTTCCGGAGTCCAGGAGCCCACCGCGCCCGCTCCAACCAAACCGGAGCTCACCTCCTCTGTCCTTCAGACTCCCACTAAGTGGCGGAGGGTGAGAAGGAGGACAGGAGGACACACTCCACAGCCCACTCCAGTCCCGGCGCAGTCCCGGAAGCCCTCTCCAGTCCCCAGTATTTCACGAGCCCCGTCCGTCAGAGTTCACTGAGCCCGCGCCAGTCCCAGATGCACGGAGCCCGCTCCAGTCCCAGTTCACGGAGCCCAATCCACCCGGCGTTCACAAGGAGACCGCTCCAAAACACCGGCCGGAGGTTCACGGAGCCCTCTACCACCCGGAGTTCACCAGTAGCCCGTCCAGCCACGAGTTCACGGGAGCCCGCTCCAGCCCACGGAGTTCACGGAGCCCGCTCCGCCCCGGAGTCAAGCTGGATCCGCGGCGTCAAGCCCCGGATTTCACAGAGGGACCAGCTCCCGCCCGAGTTCACAGGATCCCGCTCCAGCCCGTAGTTCACGGATCCCGCTCCCGCCGCCCCGGAAGCTCACCACCTCTGTCTTCAGACTCCCACTAGCGCGGAGTTGTTAAAGGGGACAGGAAAACACACGTAAAATCCACGGCCCACTCATGGCCCGATTGCACGGGTCCGCTCCATCCCGATTGCCGAGTCCGCGGGTCCAGTCCCGGAGTTGCACGTAGTCCGCTCCCGCCCGGATTCCACTGAGGTTCCGCTTCCAGTCCCGGATTGCACGAGTCCGCTCCGATCCCCGATTGCACGAGTCCCGCTCCGTCGCCTGAGTACGGAGTCCGCTCCATCCCGGATTGCCGGATCCTTCCATCCCCGGATTGCACGGAGGTCCCGCTCCGAGTCCCCGGAATTTGCACGGAGTCCGCATCCATACCCGGTATTGCCGAGAGCCGCTCCAGTCCAGTATTTCCGGGACCGCTTCCATCCCGGGTTTCACTGAGCCCGCGTCCGTCCCGATTCCACTTAGTACCGCTCCAGTCGCCTGGGATGCAACGAGGCCACGCTCTCGAAGCACCGGATGTCACGGGAAAGCCCGCTCCAGTCCCGGATTGCCCGGAGCCCGCTCCAGTCCCGGATCTCACAGAGCCCACTCCAGTCCCGGAGCCCACAGAGCCCGCTCCATTCCCGGAGCGTCACCGAACCCAGTCCATCCGCCTAGCTCACACAGTCCATCCATCAGTCCAGGGCGCTCACCGAACCCAGTCCAGTCCCGGATCTCACAGAGTCCAGTCCAGTCCCGGAGCTCGCGGAGTCCGGTCCAGTCCCGGAGCTCGGGGAGTCCGGTCCAGTCCCGGAGCTCGGGGAGTCCGGTCCAGTCCCGGAGCTCGGGGAGTCCGGTCCAGTCCCGGAGCTCGGGGAGTCCGGTCCAGTCCCGGAGCTCGCAGAGCCCAATCCAGTCCCGGAGCTCGCAGAGTCCAGTCCAGTCCCGGAGCTCGCGCAGCCCAGTCCAGTCCCGGAGCTCACACAGCCCAGTCCAGTCCCGGAGCTCACAGAGCCCAGTCCAGTCCCCGAGCTCGCAGAGTCCAGTCCAGTCCTGGAGCTCGCGGAGTCCAGTCCAGTCCCGGATTTCGCGGAGTCCAGTCCAGTCCCGGATTTCGCGGAGTCCAGTCCAGTCCCGGAGCTCACCGAGTCCAGTCCAGTCCCGGAGCTCGCCGAGTCCAGTCCAGTCCGGGAGCTCGCGGAGTCCGGTCCAGTCCCGGAGCTCGGGGAGTCCGGTCCAGTCCCGGAGCTCGGGGAGTCCGGTCCAGTCCCGGAGCTCGCAGAGCCCAATCCAGTCCCGGAGCTCACCGAGCCCAGTCCACTCCCGGAGCTCACCGAGCCCAGTCCAGTCCCCGAGCTCACCGAGCCCAGTCCAGTCCCGGAACTCACCGAGCCCAGTCCAGTCCCGGAGCTCACAGAGTCCGCTCCAGTCCCGGAGCTCGCGGAGTCCAATCCAGTCCCGGAGCTCACACAGTCCACTCCAGTCCCGGAGCTCACACAGTCCCGTCCATCTCGGAGCTCACCGATCAGTCCGTCCCTACTCACCGAGGCGTCCTCCGGGTCCAGTCCAGTCCCGGAGCTCGCGGGGTCCAGTCCAGTCCCGGAGCTCGCGGGGTCCAGTCCAGTCCCGGGGCTCGCCGAGCCCAGTCCAGTCCCGGCGCTCGCCGAGCCCCGTCCAGTCCCGGAGCTCCGCCGATCCCAGTCCAGTCCCGGAGCTCACCGAGCCCAGTCCATTCCCGGAGCTCACCGAGCCCGTTCCAGCCCCGGAGCTCACCGAGCCCCCGTCCCGTCCCGAGCTCACAGAGCAGTCCTTCCCGAGTTCACAGAGTCCACGTCCAGAGCTCGCTCCGTTCCGGAGCCCGCAGAGTCCGCTGAGACTAAATTCTCTCTGCTCTTGTTTTCAGGTACTCCTGAGTTGCTGAGAGGGATTTCGGTCCTACCAATGTTGCCTGACAGGATTCTGGCTCTGTTCTGGTTGCCCGCCTGGGTTCCTGTTTGGCAGGAGCCTTACTGGCTCATTCCTCCGGCTCCATCCTTGCTATCTGCTGGGGTTCCTGTGTGGTTGGTTGGGGCCTTGCTGGTTCATCCTGCTTGGCCTTTCATCCTGCCGGTTCTGTGCTCATGCCTTGGTCTATCTCTGTCCCTGGTCCTTCCGTTGTTTTGTCCTGGCCCGCCATCCCTCCCCCTGGTCCGCCTCTATTCCACCTCCCTCCTGAACCTTTGTGTGTCTCTTGGAGCGTCTGGTATCCGCTCCGTAGAGGTGGGGTAATGTCACAGTGTCTGGTTGTGGTGGCCTGGACTGGCCACTTGAGGGCGCTCCAGTTTCTTGTTGTTTAACTCCATTTCCCATAGTCCCCTGCTTATTAATTCTGTTCTGATCAGTAGCACCTGTTTATCATTTACTCATTATCCCAGCTATATATATCATGCCTTCTCTGTCTGTCATTTGCGTCTGTATTGTATTGTCTTCTTAGTTGGTGTTGTCTGTGTCAGGTTTTGGATTACCTTTTGCAAACGTTTTGTTCTGTTTTGTCCTGTTTTACTTCTAATAAACTGCACATGGAACTTACCCTGTTTCCTCCTGGCATTCCGTGACAGTACTGTAATTCCGTGAGTACCGTACAGTTTTGAATCTTGACATATGTATGTATCCTTGCACGGTGGTTTTGCTGTAAGATTAAAGCAGTTTTGCTACATAGCTATATAGCCCGTGCGGATCGCATAAATTCTAGTTTCACGGCTCTGTGTTTTCTTTTGAGATGTTCGATTGATAAGGTTTAACGTGTACTTTAAATATATTTACACTTTAATGTGGGGGCAGTGCGATTGGTACAAGGAAGTCTAAACTGATCTTTGTATCAGAGTGCTGTTCGTTGCTGTTCTTTTTTTGGCAACTGGTTTGGGGTTGGTATGTTTAATGTGCGTGCTACCACCTTCTATTTTGCTTTCGGGAATTTGTCATGGCTGCAGATTTTTGTTGGATTATTTCCTCTAAAAGACACTTATGCTAAATCGTAACACCATTTCGGCATCCAGCGGTGCTTTGAGATTTATCAACTGGAATGTGAAGGCATTGAATTCACCTGTGAAACGCAATAAAGTGTTTGATCACAGTTTAAACACTAAAATTGCTTTTTTGCAGGAAACCTACCTTAAACCACCTAATCATCTGAAGCTTCGTAAAGGTTGGGTAGGCCAACTCTACCCTTCTTCATTTTCAAGTAAGGCTCGTGGGACTGCAGTCCTAGTGCACAAATCTGTACCTCTATCTGTTTCTAAAGTTATATCGGCTCCTAATGGTTGCTTTATTATTGTTACTGGGAAAATCTTTGGTAGTACTTTAAGTTTAGCTAATGTATATGACCCAAATTGGGAAAATGAGGATTTCTATAAAAACTTTCTTTTCTCTCTTCCAGACCATTTTCTATTCAGCTTATTTTGGGTGGAGACTTCAACTGCTGTCTTGATCGTTCTTCCAATAAGCCCCTCTCTATCTAAATCATCTAAAATTATTCAACTGTTTATGGAGCAGTATACAGTCTCGGATGTATGGTGCTTTTTCAACCCCAGTGATAAGCAGTTTTCTTTTTTTCTCCTGTACATGGTACCTTTTCTCGAATTGATCTCTTTCTTATCGATAATAAGTTGCTCTCTTCTGTTTGTATCTGTTTTTATAGTCATATAGTAATTTCAGATCATGCTATCATCATAGTGGATATCTCATATCCACGTGTATCTTTCACACGATCCCCTTGGTGCATTAATTCATTTCTTCTTACTGACCCAGATTTCATTGAAACCATTAACAGTCACATTGATCTTTTCATTTCTACTAATATTAACCCAGACATGTCAGCATCAGCAATCTGGGAGGCATGCAAAGCCTATTTACGTGGAGAAATCATTTCCTACTCTGCCTTTCGGGGAAAAAATACTTCTGAAAGGGGCATCTCTATTTCTAGGGATTTGATTAACTTACAGTCCAAATGCACTGACGCACCTGACCATGAACTTCTCAAAGATTTGCTTATTAAAAAGTATGAATTTGATATATTGGCTGCTGATGGGGAAATCGAAGCATTACTCAAGTCTCGTCATAATTATTATGAATCTGGAGATAAGCCAGGCAAAATATTGGCCCACCAAAATTGACAATCTGTCTCAACTCAACATATCTTACAGATCGATACCATCGATGGTACAACCATTAACGCTCAAATTATTAATGAACAATTCAGGAGTTTTTATTCTTCGTTATATGCTTCTGAGTGTTCATCTGAAGAGGCTGAATTTGATGTTTTTTTAGCCCCCTAAACATTCCTTCTATTGACTCTGAGACATCTCTCAGATGGAAATGCCCTGGGTCTGATGGTCTGCCTATTGAATTTATTAAGGCATTTGCTGATAAACTTTCCCCATTACTTCTAAACATGTTTGACGAATCCTTACAAGCTGACATACTCCCCCAAACTTTAAGAAAGGCAACTATCTCACTAATATTAAAGAAAGGCAAGGATCCGCTTCTTTGTAGTAACTATCGTCCTATTTCTTTGTTATGTGTGGATGTTAAAATATTCGATAAGATGCTGGCAAGGCGTCTAGAGGCTGTTCTGCCTTCAATCATTTCTACAGACCAAACAGGGTTTGTTAAGGGAAGACACTCTTTCCACAACATCCGGCGTCTATTTGATGTATTGTACTCTCCTTCAACATCTACCACTCCTGAGCTGGTTATTTCAACGGACGCAGAGAAGGCATTTGACTGTGTGGAGTGGCCCTATTTGTTCTACACTTTAAAAAGATTTGGATTTGGCAGTAAATTTATTTCCTGGATTAAACTTCTGTATGCTTCTCCTTTAGCTCATGTCCGTACCAACAATGACTATTCTGACTATTTTCCTCTCCGACGTGGTACTCAGCAGGGCTGTCCACTCTCCCCCATACTGTTCGCCATTGCTATTGAACCTTTGGCAGTAGCCCTTAGGTTCAGTCAGATGATGGGGATCACAAGGGGTGGTTCTGTGCATAAACTGTCTTTATAGGCCGATGATCTTTTGCTTTTCATCTCTGATCCAGACAGATCCATGCCCCAAGCGTTAGTTTTATTGGAGGAATTTGGACAGGTCTCAGGGTATAAACAAAATTTTCATAAGAGTGAACTAATGCCTATAAACTCAGCGGCCATAGCTTATCCTCTTTCAAAACTCCCGTTTAAGACATCATTAGATCATTTTAATTATCTGGGCATCTGTATAACTAAAAAACTATTCTGATCTCTTTAACTGTAATGCTGGATCAAAGGACTAAATATTTTCAACGTTAGTCTTTACTACCTCTTTCCCTAGGAGGTTGGATCAATTGCATAAAAATGAACATCCTGCCTAAATTTTTATATCTCTTTCAATGCACACCGGTTTATATTCTCAAGCGCTTCTTTCACTCTTTGGATAGCTCTATTTCTCAGTTCATCTGGAATGGGAAAACTCCCAGAATACGAAAAGGCATCTTACAAAAAAACCAAGGAGTTGGGTGGTTTAGCACTACCCAACTTCTTGTTTTATTATTGAGCTGCAAATATCAGAAATATGTTATTCTGGTGTACTTCTGATGACCAGCCCCCACCCTGGTTAAGGATCGAGAAGGCTGCATGTGATAATTCTTCACTTATGTGTCTTCTCTGTCTTCCTCTCTCATTATCACCTTTAACATTTTCCAATAATGTTATAGGGAAGAACTATCTAAAGATCTGGTGTCAATTGACCATTCACAGTGAGCTTGATTGACAGGCGATCTGACCAATCAGAACGTGGATATTATGTGGTGCTGCTGCTCCCTGCCATCTTGTCCGACATCTATGGACGGTCTCCATAGAAATCCATGTTAAAACGGGGTAAAAAAGAATGGAAACTTTTTCAATTTGGCTAAATATAAAAACGTGAGCAGGGTTAAGCTGTGCTGTTGTTGGCTGCCACAGTAACGACAATAAGCTAAGGAATTCCTTTAAAGTACTTTGTTTTGCATACCAGAAAATCTGCCATGTCCTGCGCTGTGTGCATGTCTTGCAGCACTTAAGTTAAAATACTTAATAAAAAATGAAATAATATGTTAAAACGTGTGCTCTTATCATTCTGTGGACAAAATCCCGTGAACTTCGCCCCAATCGAGAGCTGTATATGCACATGTGTGCACATCTGTTTTCAATGCAGCTAACCTGTCGCTTCATGTCATCTTCCCACTTATCAAACTATGACAGGTCCTTTACTGTAAAGAGATGGTCATTGTGACACTGTAAAGTGATGAAACAACGGCACCATGTGCTTTTTTCATAGGTTTCACGTTATATTGTTGGCTCTGAAAATATGATGCGCATGCCCAGTAGCCGCAGCTGTATCCCTTCTAGCCTTAACCACAAATCAGAGAGGATAGTATATTAACTTCGGGGACTTAAACTTAAAATGGTGTGTTCCGCGGTTGAAACAAAATACTTTCTGATGTTTATTCATGTTCATTTCGTGCTTTACGTAAATATGAAAAGATGATCGGTTCAGGTGTTTGAACTGAGGCAATACAGTGATCTGTCATGACACATTAAAGAGCCACAAAACAGTATTTATTGTTTTAATTTCTTTAAAAATGACAACATTTGAAAGCTGAGAGTTCTGAGACCTTGTTTCATACCAGAAGTAACCTGCTCTGTCTTGTCTGTCGGCACGTTGTCAGTTTCCTCTTTGCTCTGCGACAAAGAACTAAAATGCAAAAAAAAGGAAACTTAACTAGTCAGAGGCCAAAAGGGCAGGTGCTTGAGCACCACTTGGGGTCTGTCCGTGCACATGCACTGCATAAGAGGTGCATTACACCCCACAAATCTTTTGGAAATGTACTGATCCAGTTGTTTAGCCATTACTATTTGGCCCTTGTCAAAGTCACTCAGATTTTTTCACTTTGTCCATGTTCCTGCTTCCAACACATGAAATTCAAAAACGTACTAATTGCTTAATCCACCCCTTCTCAGCTCCCATTGTAATGATATAATTAATGTTGTGGCTGCTCAGTATACAGTATGTAGTATGAGAAAGAGAAAGAAATGTAAATACAAAAGTTGTGAACAGTATGAATTAAGTGTACAATGAACATACAAACAATTAAGGATACGTAGACTAACTTTATAGATAAATCTTGTAGTTCCCTAGAAGAGACATGCACAAGGGGATTATCTACTGTCCCTTTGCCCCCAAACGCTAGGTTGCCCCTCCAGCAGACAGAATACTGTATGTGACCGGAGTGGAGAGGAGTGAATTCCAATCCACACTAAAAGCATTGTGTAATCAATTCACTCTGCTACTCCACTTTGATTTCAATTTCTCGCTTACACCCCACCCATACATATTTAATTTACAATTCAGTATGGTAAATCTGCAGAAATGTTCTAATGTGATGGAGTTTGTTTTTGTTGGTAGTGTCTTGATTATCTCGTTGTCTCTGTACATGCACAAGTTCTTCCATGTTGTCTCTGTGAGTGCACAAGAAAACTAAGGGAGTGGCCAGTGATGCACAATTCTCGTATATTAACGCAATCACATTTCTTTTTAAATAACCATGTCTAGTATTGGAGTGCTAATATATTGAAAAATATATTGGTGTTTATTCTCATTATAATCTGTAAGCAACAGTTGTACTTTCAAACTCATTTCTTTTTAAGGGGTGATTTTTGTTGCACAGCTCATGCTGAACTTGCTGACAAAAAATGCATTATAATAAACCCATTTGTTAACATGATCTTTTGCAATACAGACAATTATGAAGCAGCACAAAATACTGAACTAAATTAATCACACACTGCTTGAAAAAAGGTCTATTGGGCTCAATGCAGATTAAACATGCAACAACAGTAAACAGCCTTATTTACAGTAAAGGAAGTTTAAGCAGCTAACATTCTGCAAAATTACATTTACACAAAAAATCTGTCAGTTTTTAAGATGTACATGCTTTAATTATGTGACAGATTTAAATCAAATTGAATGGAATAATCTTTAAATGGTCATGTCATGTTTCTGTTGTAACAGTCATCTAGAATCTTTATCTAGAAGTGTAAACCGTATACCGTATGTTGTAATATATTTGTTACAGGGGAAGTTAGATTGTCTTCCATTTACTTTTTTGACACCATCATGCAGCAACAAATATGTGCATCAGTGTATGTCATGATGTATTGTGATGGCTTTAAGTTGGGGACCATAAATTTGGAACTTGCAAGGGCTGGGGGCTTGATGACCTTTTTCTTGGTTTGGGCCACTACCCCTCAAAATGTCTGTGCACTGACCTGTTTCGTAGTCCTGCATAATTGCGCTGAGATAGATATATGATAGATAGATAGATAGATAGATAGATAGATAGATAGATAGATAGATAGATAGATAGATAGATAGATAGATAGATAGAACACATAAATTGTACATTGGATTTTGATGAATGAAATATTGAAATTGAAAAACTTTACTTATATACATTGTGTAATTGGTTGAGAACAAAATGACAATGGTCTGTACAAGCCAAAATCATCAACCCACAGAGGGCTGGATTCAAAATTAAAGTAAATTTTGAAATTACAGGTTGATCCAACTTGCATAAATTTCATCACGGCAACTCATAATAATGTAAGTCGTTAGTGTGTATGGCCACATGCCTATATGCAAGCTCCAAGACAGTCTGTGGTGCTTTTTTGTGACTTCAGATGCCCCGATACATAACATTGCAGAGGTTCTCAATTGGACTCTTTGGTCTGGGGAATGTGAGTTCCAGTCAATGGCATCAATGCCTTTGTCATCCAGAAGCTGCCTATACACACTGGCCAAATGAGGCTGGGCATTGTCTTGCATCAGGAGGAACACAGGGCCCACTGCACCAGTGTAAGGTCTGACAATGGTCTGAGGATTTCATCCCGGTACCTAACAGCAGCGTGGGTCCCATGCTTAGTTATTAACCTGCTCTTATCCATGAGGTGAACAGGGCACCAATGGCGGACCTGCCTATTGCTGGTGTTCTCTGGCAAATGTCAATCCAGCTGCACGGTGCTGGGCTGTGAGCACAGGTTTCACTAGGGGACGTCAAGCCCTCATGCCATCCTCAGTCTGTTTCTGAAGTTTGGTCAGAAACATGCATGCCAATAGCCTGCTGGTGGGCTGTTGCCCTTCTACATCCCTGTCCAACTGTGCCATCCTGGAAGAGCTGGACACTTGTAGTCACAAAGACACTAACAAAACACAAAACTAAAGACAACTCAGTCAAGAAGCATAAGAAGGTTGAAGGTTGCTGTTGCCTCTCTATTGCACCTGTTGTCACTTTCATTTGCACCATACTGATTCACAATCCCTTCTGCTTCCTTACTGGACAGATTGATATCCCTGAAGTTTAATTGACTTGGTGATATGCTCTGAATATTAAGTGTTCCCTTCATTTTTTGAGCAGTGTATTTCATTATTATAACTGAATATTGTTTCTACATTTTTATTTATAAAACTTTTATTTTCTAAAATAAGACCTAAAACTGGCATTAAGACTGAGATCACACATACTGTATTTACATTATTGAAAGTAGTCGATTGGTAAACCTTTAAAGACTTTTTTTTATTTATGCTTTTTTAAGACTTTTTACAGTCAACAAATTTAAACTCTCTATTGTCAAGTTGCTGTTGTCAAATAAAATCTATTTTGATTAATTTATTCTTTTTTATATTTTATTTTATTTTACAATCTCCTGGCAGAGAGATCTGTATACATCTGTATATTTCTCAAAAGCAATTAACCTTATCATCACATATTAGATGAACAACAAAATGAGATGTTGCTGTAATGAATCTGATGCATGTTAATCAACATTTGGTAGTACAGCTTCCACAAGCAAAAGCTGGTTTTGTCATACATTTTGTTCAAACATATATGGAGTAAGTGATCTTTGACATTATACTGAAGATCCTTGGCACATTTGCGAATTAAATGTCACAATATTTCTTGTTGGGAAACTATATGGAACTCATGTGTTGTCTTTCTTAACAAGTGTAATTTCTTCTAACAGGACTCCATGATGCGTCTGATGGAACGAATTTTCACTGGGCCTAGACCCATATTATTAAAGCTGCTGTACTCCCCTGGCCTTATGTATATCATTCTGCTTTCGAAATTGGGCTGTTCATACAGAAGCCAGTGGCCATGTGTGACATTGCAGCACTGGCAATCAGCCATGTTAAAACGTTCCTGGATTGACTCACAGTCATCCATCAGCTCATACTTTTGTCCAACAAAGTTCTCTCCTTCAAAGATTCTCATTCTGAATGTTCCTTTATGCTGCAAGGAAAAAAATATTGTTTAGTAATTCAATTACATCAATTTAATTTATATATATATAAATAGAGAGAGAGAGAGAGAGAGAGAGCGAGAGAGAATTACCATAGGGATCATTCTGCAAGATCTGATGCAGTCACTGATGCTTGCTCCCATGATGCGTTGGTTATCAGGATAGTCTCCTCTTCTTACCAGCATTTGGTGACCTATGAAGTTGGTGCACTCATAGACCATAAAGCAGCCGCTTTCCACCCTACATGAGCAGCAGTGGCTCAGGTATGAGGTCACCTCAGGGCAGTCACCGCTAGTCTCATAGTTACGACCATGGAAGTTTCTGTCCTCATAGAATATTATCTGGAAAGTATAGTGACAAAAAGACATGCTTACAATGGATATGCTACTCTTTGTTCTTTACTTTGCTTGTTAATCCAATTGAAGGTGCACTGTCCTTGTATTCCTCCAATAACAGCTGACATTGTAAAATCAATGTATATCTTATTTTAAGTGTGATTTGGTCTAAGTAGTAATCCCATTCAAAACCACATTTGTCTTCTTCAGCATAGTTATCTCCTACCTTTCCCATGATTTTGCATTTGTTTCTATAGTGTCAGTGTTTTACCTGTGTTGCTTTTATACTCAACTTGATTGCTAAAAATCTATAGCTCATTGTTTGAACTTCTTACTCAGCAATTCTATTTTTTTCTAAACTAGGCTACAAGCAGTTACCAGAACTGTTTGTGCCTATACCCTGTGCCAACTGTGGCTTTTCTTGGTTGTGGAGGAGGACAACTGGTCCACTGATGTGTCATTCACTGTACATTTGAAACAGAATAGAGTAGAATCAAGAGAATAGAACAGATACATGTATTTCAGTAATAAAAGATGTTTTGTAAGTTTTTCCCCCCCTAAAACTGTCAAGCATATCAGTCCTGCTTTAAGGGGACACTGGTAACTGAAGATCTCCTACACTCTTAAAAATAAAGGTGCTTCAAAAGGTTCCTTCAAGCGATGCCATAGAAGAACCATTTTTGGTTCCACAAAGCACCATTCAGTCAAAGGTTCTTTAAAGAACCATCTCTTTCTTACCTTTTTGTAATCTGAAGAACCTTCTTTCGCCACAAAGAACCTTTTGTGAAACAGAAAGGTTCTTCAGATGTTAAAGGTTCTTTATGGAACCATTTAGACAAAAAGGTTCTTCTATGGCATCGTGAGCACCTTTATTTTTAAGAGTGTAGTGCCATACTGGATTATTTTAGCTTATTCTCTTAGCTGTTATGTTGGTGTTTGTTTATTTATTTTTTTCATTTAAGACTGTGAAATTAAACTAAAAACAGAAAGATTGCTTCTTTTCATTTGTGTGAAAACAGGTTGATTATTCAGAAGTGTATTTCACAGTATGGTACACTATCTTTACATTGTGGTACACAAGTATTGTTTTACATGCATACAGACATAAAAATAACCAATGCCTTTTTATTGCCCACGTCAATTTTTTTGTTATATTTTGAGGGGTTTTTACCTGTACAGGACTGGACAGTAGGAAGAGAGGAGAGAAAGGAACAGGACTGGCAAAGGACCTCTACGACTTGGGTCACCTGAGGCACATGTCAGAGTGCTTCCCACAAGGCCATTGCTCTGACGCCCATGAGCATTTTGGTAATACAACACAGTCGTATTGGTTGTAATGTCACGGCATGAACATTCAGCTGTCTGCATGATGTCTAACTAGAATTATTAATATATAAATCTTTAGAATTATGTTTGGTATGTATAAGGATTTTATTGAGTCTTTTCACAACAGATGATAGCCCCTTTCACACATACAGGCTTTACTGGTAAATTTCAAAAATACCGGTAAATTGTGGTCTGTGTGAAAGCCAAACATCTACTCTGGGCCAATCATAACATTCTGACGCAGATGAATCATTTACTCCGCACCGTAGTTTGGTTAGAAGTTGGCTAATACAATGTCTCTGGGCCAAAAGCAGCTGAATGAATGTGAACGTTTGACACAAAAATGAAAACATCAACAAAAACACTGACTGTGTATACCCTCCATGCGTACAAACCCAACATTTCCTGTTAATGATTTCTCAGAATTTACCGGTATTTTTAAACTGATGTGTGAACGGTGCTTTACCGGTAAAAGGCGGAACGTCATTTCCTGTGTGAACAGCGCATTTTTATATTTACTGGTAAAGTCGCTCTGGTAATTTTGCAGCAATTTACTGGTATTACTGTGTGAAAGGGGCTAATGATTTATTTAATATGTTGCATTTCTATTAGTTTGCACACTTTTTGTATAATGACACTAATGGCACAACTCAAAAGTGGTGAAAACAGGTCAAGACAACAGAAAAAATGCATGGTGAGAAATTTATTGTTTATGCTTATATTATCATTTATAGTTTCAGACTGTGAATTTAACACAAGTCCATGATTCTTCTAACAGAGCTGAATCTGACGTTGCTGTATCCCATATCCCTGAAGCTCCTGTACTCTCCAGGTCTGAAGTATATCATCCTGCCTCTGTAGTGGGGCTGCTCATACATGAGCCAGTGGCCGTCCATCACATGGCAAGACTGGCAGTCGGACATGCGATAATGGTCAATGAAGGAATCGCAGTCATCTTTCAGCTCATACTTCTGACCTCCAAAGTTATCCCTCTCATAGATCCTCATTCTGTAGGGTCCCCTGTACTGTAAGATGAAAAGAAATGTATTGATTCAGTCTGATTCAATGCATTTCTAATTCAATACAGTCTGAATAATTGAGCACAGATAATACTATTATTGTTTTATTTTTTGTTACCTGAGGAACCATGCGACAGGACCTGATGCCATCGCTCATTCCCATGCCCATGCAATCCGCATACTCGCCCCTCCTCATAAAGAACTGGTTTCCCATGTAGTTAGGATGGTCATAGACCACAAAGCAGCCGCTCTCCACTCTGCATGAATGGCAGCGGCTAAGGTAGGTAGACATATCAGAGCAGTCACTGCTGCACTCATAGGAGCGACCCTGGAAGTTCCTGTCCTCGTAGAAGATGATCTACAAAGAAAAAAATATGAATAATGTGAATATTAAAATACAAGTGGTCTCTCTGTAAACAGTAACCTTTAACATTTTGGCTTGGGTATGTGTATTAGAGCTTGTTTATGTAGCAAATGTTGAATATAATTACCTAACCGTTTGCACATTAAAAAAATGTCATCTTTGCATTTTATAAATTTATGGAGGATTTTGCTGTTTTTGGCAGCTCTACTCCACTGGATTAAGGCCACCCAATACACACCTTGCCCATGTTTGCTAGTCTTCGTGGGATTCTGTCCAGTTGCTGTCTGTCTGACTGCTGCCTTTTATACTTTATAGGCTGATAAGGGTTTTTGTTATTCAAATAGCCTGAAACCTGATGATCAAGCAGGTCTGTGATTTCTGTTAATTTAAATTGTGCAATCACAGCCTTCATGAAACAAATAGAATGAAAGACAAACAGAAAGACAGAGTGAGAGAGAGACAGCAAATGAGAGTGAAAAAGCAAGAGAAATCACGTCAGCCAAGAGTTACCATGTCTGAAGAATTCCTTAAAGGGGTCATATGATGCGATTTCAAGTTTTCCTTTCTCTTTGGAGTGTTACAAGCTCTTGGTGCATAAAGAAGATCTGTAAAGTTGCAAAGACTAAAGTCTCAAATCCAAAGAGATATTCTTTATAAAAGTTAAGAGTCAACCACGCCTACCTAAAACGGCTCGTTCTAACACGCCCCCACATATCTACGTCACTATGTGGAAATATTAGCATAATGCCGCACAAATGTGCACGCAAAGAAAGAAGGCGTGGTTTCAGGAATAGCAGTAGTTTTTATATGCAGCCATTGTCAGGGAGACGCTGTGTGTTTCTATGTGAAAGCAAAAGCACTTTTTTTGGCCTTCCGGAAGTAGATGCAATTCGGAATCATTGGTTACGATTTATTTACAACAGAACAGCACAAAGTAGATGTTTGAATTTGTGCAATGCATTTTATGGACTACAGTTTTTGAACCCTAATTGTCATAGCAAAGTCGGAATTGACCCTTTTTTTTTTAGAAATAGCCTTTGCACAGCCAGCCTTGTACTCTACAAGGCTGGCTGTGCACAAAGGCTATTCCTAAAAAAAAAATAAAAAAAAAAAAAGGGTCAATTCCGACTTTGCTATGACAATCTGGCGCTTCTGAATCAGCGACTGTTTTGTTATTTGTTTAATTATTTTCTATTGACTGTTCAAATGCGAGTTTTGCGCAGCGCAGAGTAACGTGTCGTGTGTGTGTGTGTGGAGGGAACGGTCCAGCAACAAGAGTGAAACTCCTGTAGAATCATAGCACGTCACTGTCTTAACCACGGCTTGTGTACTGCATTATCACTGTGTCTGTCACGTGACTCTGCTGCCCTTTCGGGCTTGAACTGATGGTAAAACTAACGACATTATTAACTCTCTTGATATTTACTTTGAAAGCTGAAGAGATTATGGTAAGGGGTGTTACATTTATGATGAGTGCATTGTGTCAATCACAATGCACTGGGTCAGCTTGCCAATCAGAGCAGACTGTGCTTGTCAAAGGAGGGGGCTTTGTTGAAAACTACGTTTTTGAGAGAGGCGGGGCATAGAGGACTTGCAATAATGTACAGTATTTAAAAAATTATGTTTTTTTTTTTTGAACATTAAAGCATGTCAACATATTCTGTTACACCAAATACACAAAATAATGAGCTTTAAAATAGCATCATATGACCCCTTTAAAGTAGCAAACATTTTCAAAGTACTTAAAAAGTAATACTTGTCAGTCATCATAAAGAGTCTTAATTTTAACTAAATCTAAATAAATATCACGTTCATGTCAAATGAACAAAATTATATATAATTTTTGCAAAAGTAGATCAGCAGGTACAGTGTGCTTAGTTTAGATTTCCCTTCACATAACTGTAGCGATTTCAATAGTTCTACCAAGAGAGGTCACTAGAATTAACAATGGTGTGAAGCAAAACTTTATGTAAATGTGTATGAAAGTAAAATTTTGTTTTTTGTTTATATTCAGTATTTGCCAAATCTCTAATGTATCAGTTTTGACCCCATATTATTCCTTTTTAAGTCCCCCTTTTCCCACTCTCTACTTTGAAGTAGCATTTGATTGCAGTAACATTATTTGAAATGTATAGGTTATTTAATGCCTTCTTAGACAGTATACAAGTATGTTTCATCAAACTCTGTCTCTAACATGTTGAGGTGTTTGAAGCACAGCTTTGAGACCTGTACCTGTACCTCAGCCTCTGCAAATGAAATGAGTTAATAGTAAAGTGTGATGGCTTTAAATGGCAGCTATGTCTTAGACTCAAAGATTTGCAAAAAAAAAGTGGTTTAAATGTCAAGAAGAGCTATTTATAGTACAATTACTTTTGACCAATAGGTGGTGTTGTCACCAAATTGATAGGCATTTGTCATGGCATTGTGGCACTGATTAAAGAAAAATATTTAATGTAGACCAAAACATAGTAAATGTGTTAACTTATTACAGGTTCAAACAAGTATATTATTGACTAAATTCAAAATGGCGACACACCGTACAGTGTGTCCAACATTGGAAATATGGGTTTTATTGCATTACCAATAACTAAAGGAATCTAAAGCATCATGATGCTAATTAATTAATAAATAGCTGTAAGCATATATCACATACAGTAAACTACCATTCAAAAGTTTTTGAACAGTAAGGTTTTTAATGTTTTCTTTAAAGGATTATCTTCTGCTGACCGAGCCTGCATTTATTTGATCCAAAATACAGCAAAAGTTTCACAGCAAAAGTATTGTGTAATATTTTTACTATTTAAAATATCTGCTTTCTATTTGAATATGTTTTAAAATGTAATTTATTACTGTGATCAAAGCTAAATTTGTAAGCATCATTACTCATCATTACTTCAGTGTCACATGATCCTTCAAAAATCATTCTAATATGCCGATTTGCTGTTCAAGAAACATGTATTATTATTATTATTATCAATATTTGAAACAGGATTTCAGGATTCTTTGATGAATAGAACGATCCAAAGATCAGCATTTATCTGAAATAAAAAGCTTTTGTAACATTATACACTATACCATTCAAAAGCTTGGAGTCAGTATAATTTTTATTGAGAGGGGGGTGAGGGAATTCTAGAAATTCATCATTTTATTTAGCAAGGATGCTTTAAATTGATCAACAATTGGATGAGAAGACATTTATAGTTTTCAAAAGATTTCTATTTTTAGATAAATGCTGTTCTTCTGAATTTTCTGTTCATCAAAGAAACCTGAAAAAAATTGACTCGACTGTTTTAAATATTAATAATAATAAATGTTTTTTGAGCAGCAAATCAGAATATTATAATTATTTCTGAAGGATCATGTCACTGGAGTAAAGATGCTGAAAATTCTGCTTTACATCACAGGAAGAAGTTACATTTTACAATATATTCAAATAGCAGTTATCAAATATCAATATCAATATCAAAAAGCAGTTATTTGAAATAGTAAAAAATATTTACAATTTTTACTGTTTTTGCTGTCCTTTGGATCAAACAAAATGCAGGCTTGGTGAGCAGAAGAGACTTCTTAAAAATCTTTTGACTGGTAGTGTACATGGTGACCGTGATTTCACCAAGTGCAACATGTTCCTGGATCAAAATCCTTGTTGATCCTGAATCAACATTCCAATTAACCAATCAGAATTGAGAGATACATTTTCAGGAAATATCTGTTTTAGGCTTACGATCAGGGTTAGGTGCTTCTACACCCTTGTTAATCTGCTAACATTTCACACTGATTTTAGGAATAAATTATGGATAGGGTTAGGTTTAGGGGTAGGGATTGGGTTAAGTCTGTATTTTTGGACAGTAATGTTGATCCAGGATCAACAAAAGATGTTGATCCAGGAACATGTCTTACTTGGCAAAATCACGGCAACCTAGTGTATATAGTGTTTTGTTTTGCCATAAACCTCTTAGGTACTCTCAGGGCATAATGCCAAGGTGGATATAGCTTTACTTCCACGCTGTCTAATTCGCTGACACATGAAAAATGATTTTGTGTATCAGAACACTTTAATTTTGACCACAATGGTCTTATGAGGATCTCTGTTTAATGAAACATTTAAAGGTCTAATATACTTTTATAATCTTTGATTGATGCACCCGACTGATCGATTTCCCCATCTATTAACAGTACTTTAAATTACGCATGTAAAATGCATAGAATTGCATGTAAATAAATTCAAGATAAAAAAAAAGGAAACTTTTTTTTTAGGAAAAAAGTTTGTCTACTCGATTCAAAAGTTTACAAACATTAATAAAGGGGACGTTTTCAGATACTATCCAGTAACTGAAAAATTGTGAAAAACCTTTTATCATCAGGACATCTTTGTGCATTGTACCGCACTTCCATTTCCATATGTAAACATGCACTATTCGGACATGTTTGACTTTTGCACTCGGGTCTTGCATGTGACAGTAAAAAAAATTAGTGTCTCTTCTAGACCTTGCATTCCACTGCCCTGCAGCTCACATTTTTCTGCTCACAGCTCACATTTTTCATTGTTCTGTGTGAATAGCCCATAAGGAACACAGTAGATGCCTCAACACCAGTGCTTGGCCTCTAAATCCTCCTTAATGTACGCCCTGATTTCCAGTCATAACAGTGATTTTGCTGGAGCTGATAGTGTGAGAGTGCTGTTGGCAAACATTTGAATGCAAATTTCTGTAGTAAGATAAATAATTAGCCTGAGCTGGCTAAGTAGACAACACTAGTTTAATCAACACATAATGGCATGTTGTACAAGCCTGAGGTTGGGGTTCATTGGCTAGGTTAGGAGGTTAGGATGCTTGGTACTCACAATTTTATTGTTGAACAAATCTATGATTCAGTGCTTTAGAACAATACATTGAGCTTAGATATTTTTTTGAATTGCTGATTAAATTTTTTACAACCTGTGCCTTTGTTCAGGACTTGTATAAAGAGATTACAGCACGGTTTGCTATCCAACATTTCACACCTGACAATGACGACTGAGAGCATAAATGCCACTTTCTCCCTGATTGTCTGTGCCCCACAGTGTGGCATGATGTTTTAGCACAATGTAAACCATCAGTGTTGTATTTCCTCTGACAGATTGTGTTCTACGAAGACAGGAACTTCCAGGGAAGATCCTATGTGTGCAAGGGAGACACAAGTGACCTTCATTCTTTTTTTAGCCGATGTAATTCTTCAAAGGTGAAGGGGGGCTTTTGGGTCCTGTATGAGCGGCCAAACTACATGAGCTATCAGTATATTCTGGTCCCAGGGGAGTATCCAGATTATCACCATTGGATTGGCTTCAATGATTGCGTCTGATCTTGTCGTCTGCTTAGGCATGTAAGTCCAATGGCACCACACATGATCATTTTGAATTGCTCTCATTGAGTCTGTGTTCATAAGATAACAGTGTGGTTAGGTGTATACATAGAAACATCATATGTATTTCCTCCAGGTTACTGGACATCTCAAGCTGAAGCTCTTTGAGAGGCCCAATTTTGATGACAAAACATGGGAAGTTACAGAAAGCACCCCATCCATTCAGGAACGTTTCCTCTGCAGAGAGATCCATTCCTGCAAGGTTCAGGAAGGGCCCTGCGTGTTCTTCGAGCATGCAAACTACCGTGGCCATCAGTACCTCCTTGAGAAGGGAGAGTACAGGCGACACACTGAATGGGGGGCCATGCATGCCACTGTGGGCTCTATTCATCAAATCACCACAGACTGTTGAAATGAATACCTGTCATCACTGCTACTGACAAATACTGAAAAATAAATTTATTTGAAGAGACACTTATTGACATGAGTCGTATCTATTTTTGACTAGTTGCTATAAAACAGTATAAAGCTGAAATACTTCTAACATATTAAGTTAAAAAAACATTCTACAAGCTAGTTTATCATTTGTATGAATTTGTAAAGTCAAATCAAGTCACCTTTATTTTTATAATGCTTTATACAATAAAAATGGTTTCATAGCAGCTTCACAATATTGAACAGCAATCAGAATCAGTGATGCAAATTTTTAAAATAAAGCAAATCCAAATTCTGCTGCAAAGCAGCTGTAGCAAGCAGTAGTTCAGTGTTGATGTACTTCATTTCAGTAACTGTGTAAAGTTAATTTATTATAAAACATTACAAGATAGTAGTGTTGTTATTCAGTTCAATGTTGAATTTTGATTCAGTTCAATAAATGTTGATGTTGCAAAATTCAATAATGAACTAATTTTATGCAGGTATAAAGCAGCTCTACAGAGGACAATAGTGTCATTATTCAGCAGTTCAGTTAAATTCAAGTGCCGTTCCATCCGAGAGTCAGTGATAATATTCTGATACTAAGTGATTTTTAGCCCCCAACTAAATTGTCCAGCAAACTGTGACAAGACCACTCCCTCACTTGTAAAAATTGAGAATAAATGAACTTAGGAGAAACTATCTCAGTCGAGAGGCCAGTTCTCCTCTGGGCTAAATGAACAAACACAGTGTGGTATTGAGTACTGTGTGATATTTGTTAATACAGTGTGTGCAGCTCTTTAGCAGAAATGGTTACAAGTGAGATGTTTTGCATATTTTATATTTTCATAAAAATTTGTCTTAAAACAAAAGACAGACATAAATCAGACAAACAACAGTAGTCAAATTCCTTAGCAATTTACAAAGCAAATCAAAATCAATTATTTTTATCAGATTGTAGTGCATTGCATAAGTATTCATACCCTTATATGGGACAGTTAAAATTTTGCTCAGGAGCATTCATATTGCTTGTATATGTTACTACACTTCGAGTGAAGTTAACCTGTGGCAAATTCAATTGAATGGGTATGAGTTGGAAAGGCACACGTCTTAATAAAAGGTCTAACAGCTGATAATGCATATCAGAGCAAAAACCAAGCCCTGAGGTCAAAAGAACTGCCTTTAAGCTCAGAGACAGGATTGCGTCAAGCCACACATCTGTGGAAGAGTTCAGAAAAAATTCTGCTGCATTGAAGGTTCACAGAAGCATGTAGCCTCCATTATCCATAATGGAAGACGTTTGGATCAACTAGGACTCTTACTAGAGCTGGCCTCCTGGCCAAACTGAACAACTGATGGAGAAGGGCTTTAGTTAAAGTGGTGACCAAGAACCTGATGGTCACTAGTTGAGCTACATGATCATATATGCAGATGGAAGAAACCTGCAGAAGGACAAACATACACTTCAACACTCCACCGATCTGGGCTTTATGGCAGTGTGGCCAAACTCAATTCTCTCCTCAGTGAAAACACATGAAAACACACTTGGAATTTGCAACAAAGCACCCTAAGAATTCTCAGATTGTGAGAAACAAAATTCTCTGGTCCTGATGACCTCAATTGCAAAGCCTCATGTTTGGAGGAAGCAGCACTGCTCATCATCTGCAGGTACACCCAAAAGTAAATGTGCGAAGCATCCTCAGCTGTGGGTTTTTTCAGTGGCCGGCAAGGACTCGTCATAGTAGCAGAAAAGCTCAGTGCACCAAAATATAGAGATAGCCTCAATGAAAACCCAGTTCAGAGCGTTCAGAACCTCAGACTGGACAGAAGGTTCACCTTCCAAAAGGACAATGACCCCAAGCACACAGCAAAAATGGCTTATAGACAATTCTGTGAATGTCCTTGAGTGGCCCAGCCACAGCCTGAGCTTGAACCCAATCAAACATTTCTGGAGAAAACTGAAAACGTGTGTCTGCCGCCCATCCCTACCAGATTGAGAGGTAAGAAGGTGAGGAGAAAATGGCAATAAGGCGATTGCAAAAGCTTGCCGCATCATACCCCAATATCTTGATCTGAAAGGTGCGTTCAACAAGTCTTGTTAGGGTATGATACTATGAATGTACTCATCCTTTTTTCTTTTAATAAGTTGGCAAAGTTTCACCACACTGTATTTTTTATTTTATTTGATTTTTTATTATGGTGTATGGTGTATGGAGTGTAAATTGATGAGGGGGAAAACAGTTATTTAAATCAGTTTAACATAAGACTGCAACAAAACAAAACATGAATACTTTCGCAATGCCGTAAATAAATTATGTGGCTAATTTTAAAAATGAATGAATGAATGATGATGAATAATTAATTAATGATGCATTTATATAGTGCTTTTTTATTGTGTATTGTTGTACACCCAAAGCTCTTTACAATCATATGGGTAAAGGCTCTTTCTCCTCAACCACCACCAGTGTGCAGCATCCACTTGGATGAATTATATACAACATTCTATATAACATTCTTATTAGACCGTTTGTGTTCACACTGAGAGCAAATGGCTAGTTTCAGTAATTCCAAACACTGTGATCAGATATTTTACTTTGTAATAGCATATTAATTTCTATAATTGCATATTAGTTTATAATATCATAACACTGATTGTTTTTTGACCATTCATCTGTCCTCCTCTATATGGAAATATATAGGAAATTTATAGTATTTGCTTTTAATTGTACTTGTGCAATAGTACAACAATGCAACAGTATCTGTCTCTATTTATGATGTAACCTGTTTTAAACTTAGTGTACATTAAATAGCCAATGCCTTGTTTTAATACTCTGTTTACACATGTATGTTTGGTACAGTGTTATTTTAGTATCACTGGGATAATATTATAGTTTTTAATAATATTTTATAAACATTTAGATATATTTTGTAAAATTTATTTTATAAATGTTTATTTTCAATCTGTTTTATTTTTATATTTCTTGTTTTTGTTTGAATTTTAGATTTTAGGTAGTTTTAGTCATTTTGTTGTGTGTTTTTATCGTTTTTGTATTTATATGTACAGTTCAAGTTTTAGCACTTACCAACTGGCTGAAATATTTCAAATACTGACTTTTTAAAAATTGTTTTAGTTTCAGTTTTAGTTCATGCTATTTATACTAGTTTATAACTATAATAACCCTGGTTTGGTGGTCACTTTAAGGAACTGAATATGATTCATGAAAATACAAGTGTGAAAGCTGTGTTCATCAGATTGTGTCATTAAAACACCTTTTTCTTTTATTATTTTAATCTTCTGCTAAAAACGGCAAATGTCTTTTGTTTAATCTGTTGTCATTTTGATGGTAACACCTGAATTCATGGCAGCTTGGTTGCTTCAGGTGTTGCATTGTGTTGTGTTGAGCTGAATAAAAGTGTCCCACCATAGCTAAATTTGACATTTTTATTAATACATGGCATAGCATTCACTCATGTTATTACAGTAAAACGTTGTCTTGTATTATTAAAATAAAAAACATATATAATGCACAGCCTACTGTCAGTTTCTGTGGTATTGTGCACCTAAGTAAACCTACTGTCTAACAGTAGAGCAAGAGTTTGGGTGGAGTGTTCAAACACAAAATGCCATCAGTTCATTCGGTACGTGTTACACCTCATCCAATATGAGCATGTGGCTAGACGCCAGTGCTGCTCCAACTATGCCAGTACCAGCATCTGGAAAACAATTTAATTAGCCCAATAAATATTTTCTGGACTCAGCCATTGCAGAATCAAAAGGTCAGGGTTCCATACAATGGCCACTGCATTAATCTGCAGGAACAATCTAGAAACAATCGCAGTATCAGCTGTTGATGATGCAGTTGCTGCGGCCATTCATATAACAATGATTTGCCTGGCAGAGCAACTCAATGTGAAACATATAAATCTCGCTCATTGCCCTTTCAATACATCAAAAGGAGGAATGAAATTAGCCCCAAACATGGACAGAATGGGAAAAGTAAGACACATTTTGCTTGTGTAAACTGGCTCTGTGATCTCTTCCTTGGCTTAACTATGTTTCTACATCTTCTCCCATACAGATTTTCTTTTATGAGGACAAAAACTTTCAGGGATGTTGTTTTGAGTGCAGCATGGACTACCCAGAGCTGTCGTCCCACTTCAGCCGCTGTAACTCCATCCGAGTTGAAAGTGGGGCCTGGGTTTTGTATGAACGTCCAAACTTCATGGGCTGCCAGTACATCCTAACCATGGGAAAGTATCCTGATTACCAGCACTGGATGGGCTTCAGTGACTCTATAAGGTCTTGCCGCATGGTGCGAAATGTAAGTCATCCCTATTTGGAGAACCATAGCTGGGCTATTTTGCCCAATGCAGGTTTATGTTCCTCCTTTTCAGCAAAAACATTCACCTACACCAGACATATGTGCCACACAACCATTCAAGAACAGCATTATTGGCCCTAAACTCCTTATTGTTCCCGACTGAAAGTTTATTTTCAGTATGCATAATCGGAATGTATTGTTTTAATAATTCAGTGCCCCATTAATATAATTTTAGGTGACTCTAGATATGATACTGCTCTTTCTACAGTAAATGGCCTACCAGAAATCAGTGCATTGTAATGGTATTTGGCTATCCACTCTCTCTTTTGTAGCATAATGGCAATTTCCGTATCCGTCTGTATGAGCGGCCTGACTTCCAGGGTCAGATTATGGAGTGCAGTGAGGACTGGCCCTCTCTCTATGACCGCTTCCGTCACCGTGAGGTACAGTCCTGTAACATTCTGGATGGGGCCTGGGTCTTCTATGAGCATCCTAACTTCAGGGGACGTCAGTATTTGTTGGAGAGAGGCGAGTACCGCCACTTCACTGACTGGAGTGCCATGCATCCTACTGTCGGCTCCATCCGCCGTGTTCAGGAGTTTTAAGTCTTTTAATGTGTAGTTGATTGTTCCTTAACTATTTAATAAAAAAACGACTCTGCGCTCACCTAAAGCTCCTGTCTCCTGTTTTATTTAATTTCATTTAAAAGTCAGCTGGTCTTCAAACAAAGAAGACCAGCTGACTTTTATAAGACAATTTATATAAGATCTTATTATTATTATTTATATATTAATAATAAAATAAATAACATAAATGAACGTCAATATCATGAATGTATAAATTGTTTTCTATTTTAATATATTTTAAAATGTTATTTATTCTTGTGATTGCAAAGCTGAATTTTCAGCAGCATTGACTCTAGACTTCTGTTTCACATGATCCTTCAGAAATCATACTGTATAAATATACTGATTTAGTTTTATGCTTGCATTTTTTCAGGATTTTTTGATGAATTAAAAGTTCAAAAGAACAGCATTATTTGAATGTAATTGTTTTGTAAGATTATAACTGTCTTTACTGTCTCTTTTGATCAATTTAATGTCCTTGCTAAATAAAAGTATTAAAGTGATAATAGATAATACACCAAAAAAATACATTAATAATAATAATACACAAAAAAAATCAACTACTAACTCTCAAGTTGTTCCCTCCAGATTTTCATTTTTTGGTGAACAACCCTTTAAAATTAAATTAACTTATATTAATTCTTTAAGTGTGTCAAATAATCATTTTTTAAATGTATGAATTTATTTATTAATTGTCATCTCATAGCTTTCAACATCTTCTGTTGCTATAACTCAATACTCCCCTCTGTTGGTTATTTGCTTCTGAATGGTCTCTTACAAACTTAGATTTTAAAATAGAAAAAATTTAGACTTGTTACATTTCATAGAAAACAAGAAAACTGAATTTACATGTTTTTGAGTATTGTCATGACAAACTGTACATTTTACAATAAATAAATAAACAATTGATTGAAATGTATTTGATAAATACAGTTGCATGTAACACTCATGAGTTTATTTAAAGTTTATTTATAATCTGCATGACAGATTAAGAATTGGGCTGAAGTAAATGCTTTAAAAAATAAACTGCCTCTTCAGGCTTTTTGCTATACTGACACTGAGGTCAGGAATTTTGTTTTTGCTACCAGCACCTGTCCACATGAATATACATACTACACATGTTTTCAAACATTTATATGTTAAAAAAGAATGAGTGCTTGTGTGTTTGCATAGGCAGAGAGCATGAGCTGGCAGTTGTGTGAGCAGTTGCTGGTCAATAGCCCCTGCTAAATCTCCCCATACAATAGTTCAGGCCATGTTGATGACTCCGGAGCTTTGCCAGAGTCCAGCATATACCCAAAGTCCACAATGCTGATGCAGGCCAGAGAGGCACAAGAGCATGCTAAAACAAAAGGGTTTTTTTTCTGCACAAAGGCCACCAGCAAGCACTTTTTCACCAGTGGGCCCACAGGGCAGCACGTGTCTGTTGGTCCAGATTCCTCCATAGGCATCCAGCACAGAATGGAAGGATAGTTCACAAAGTTCACTTACTAGTAGTTGAGCTAGTACTTTTTCTGCTAGCCTGACAGCGCCCTCTTGTGGTAGTCATTTGAATTACTTTTTAGCATATGGTTCTCGGACTAATCACAAAAAGTTATTCAGAAACCTATTACTGTAATCAGATTTGTACAGAAATCTGGATTTTTATAACAAGTGACATGCTACAGGCAAGGGAGGAATAATAATACATAATCAGCATAAGCTTGGGTTTCTACGGGTTTATTTTATGTTTTTAAATTGTCAGCTTGAGTTATTTTAGTTGTCTTTTAAGCAGAATGCATCTTCTGCCAGATTTATCAGTTGCTACCATGTGGTACAGCTATGAGTTAACAAGCTGGCAAAGTATGTGCAGGTGTTAATTGCCTGGCAGTTGTGATTGGGAACTGCAAGGTCATCGTGGAGACACCCCTGCTGCAATGTTACAGCACTGTTAAAAGATGGAGACATCTTTAAATACGCCAGGGAGTAATTATAGGATGGAGGCTCCTAAAGCAGTTAACATATAGCCTAATACAATTTGAGCCCAGTTACAACACGTAATGATGTGTTGTATACAGTAGTAAAAATGGCACATGTTGTGTCACTGGCCTAATTTAAATAAAAACTAAAGTTAGTCTGGTCTGCAATTATTTGTTTCACATTTTCTTATTGCTTTCAGAATCACATTCCTCCAAGATTATTTTTAAACTTCTGAGTCACTGAAACAGGTCCACAGCTGAAAGGACTTACTTTAATCCTATGAAAAGAATGTAAAAATAAACTTTCCAGACAAGACAATTGCCTTGTAAGGAAATGGCAACAGAGTCAGAGAGGGAAGAGGGGGCAGGGGGGGGGGGGGGGGACACCATATTCTTCTATACAAAAGCCTTTTAGTTTATACAGTAATAATGTTGACAGTGTTGTCTTGGGCACTGTACATTTTAACAGTGCTGTACAATGATAACAGAAAGATGAAAATTATCATTTAAGTAACCTTTGTTTACTAAATGTGATTGAAAATGCCATTTATATGGAAACTAAATACAACATTATCAAAATTAATGTTAATGCCACGATTTCAATATTCATACTGATTTATTGGTACATCTGTTGTTCATGCACAGATAATTTATGCTTTAGATGCTTTCAATAATGTGCATCTCAATATCTATCGATACATAATGTACGTGTGGTAGAACCACACTTTACAAAAAATACATATGAGGTCACGTTGTTTTTGTGGTCTGGCTTCTAGAACAGGCACAGCTCATTACAAAGTGTTATAGACTAATTGCCCGTATCTTAACACCTCTCTCGCTCTCTTATTAATGCATATTAAACAAAATCTCTTTCTTAGCTGGATTCTTTTGAGATGCTTAAGATTTAAAGGCAATAGAGTCGCACTCTATTTTCACACCTGTCTTGCATAACCACTGTGTGTATAAACTAAAAAAAACCTGCATATTATCTACACTAAAAGATTATATATTTACCCTCAATAATTCTGTCCATCAAGGCTTATTAAGATTCAGGTGAAAATTAGGATTCATTATCACATGGACAGGCTGGACGAGCAAGCTAAGGGAATCTTCACTCCTTTCTGGTGATGACAGACAGTCTGGAGGTACACCTGGCCCAGAGTGGCATGCTGGGTCCTTAATTATGGGCCTCGGCCTGAGGTACATTAGATGACCCACCTAGTGCTGCCACAAATCTGTTACAAATACAGGCGGCCTCCGAATCCCGAAATAATGACACCCCTCCTACCAATCTTTATTGTCATGATCTCCAGCTATTAATGACTAACAGGGATTAGGAAGCTGAGAAAGAACTGGAACTTTCAACATCACTGGAAATTTTCATTATATAAATAAATATGTTTTGAGATTTCCATGAAATTAAAATGTAGGTTTTTGGATTCACTTGTGCCTTTTGTTTTCACCATAGGAGGGCAGCATAGCATTCAGAACAACTCATAGCCAATGGTACATCATTTTTTCCTTTAATTGTATCATGTATGTTGTTTATTAGAATATAATCTTAGCATATTTACCACACAATGTTTTTCAGTATGGTATCCTGCAGCACTGAGGAAGACAGGAGGGTAACGTCAGTGTAATCTTAAACAGGCCACTATACACATCTCTTTTAAAGGTTTGACTGGCATTTGTTTTACACACCCTACTTCTCATTTGTAACTTAAGGAAGCCTTGTAAACAACAACTTTGGAGTAAAGGATTCACCAGAATGATGCCGTGATGATGTCAACATGAGGAAAATATTTCCATGGCAACCAATATTCTTGTCACCTCCACCCTGGCAACAATATGTCTGTCATAAGCTGTGGCGACTGGCCAATAGAAGGCGCTACATTCTAATGATAAATTATATAAATTGATATTTTATTTGATATGATAGAAAATTACCTGTGCAAAATATATGCTTTTCCTATACGTTGCCTCTGCCTGTACACATGTCTCAAGTTCAGCTCTTGAGATAGAGAGATCGCCCATAGGAGGTGGGTCTATGTAGCAGTTTAGCCAAACGCTGATCCAACACATAAACACATTATATGAAACACAAGATATGACATAAAAAATTAGCCAATCAGCATCCTCAAACTACAAAAGGGTGATTATTTTATCGCCCCAACTAGCCGTTGCTAGGCTGCGGTCCACTTCCTTTGTTAATGCCATTTTCTCAATAACTTCCCTTTGTCTTATTGACTCAAATGTATGTCATTGATTTTGTTGCAAGAGTGCCCACTACTGGCAAGTTGTGTTCACTGCAGAGTCAAATGACATCCAGCACCCCCTCTCTGAAGGTATGCTTAGCCATACAGTATGCTTAGCCATACAGTTACAGTATATTTACACAGGGTGCCAGCGTCGATGCTTGACGGAGGGTGTGTCTGAAGTTTGGTGCTGTCACGGCCATTATAGTGACAACAGCCAATCACATTACTTTTCTGGTGTTGCATGAACGCGATTGGCTAGTGTCTGTACCTGGGTATTTGCATAAGGCGATCTGATTGGCTGACGCCTGCGCTGGTGCTTGAAAAGTTGAAAGGTTTTCAACTTCTGGCGCGTGCAACACCAGTGGCGCGATGCAACGGATCCATAATTCAGTTTGTCAAGGCATGACGTCCCCGATTCAAAGAAAATAGGAAGCGTTAACGCTGACGCCCAGTGTGAATGCACCTTTATGGTTAGGGTGTAGTTGGGCCATCCAGCTCCACCCATTAGCTCCACCCGTTTGGAATGTCGTAAGCCATTTATCACTAGGAATCCTATTGTTATGGAGTTGATTTATTATTTGCATTGTTCTCTTGCAAATTAGTTTGATGCATCATTCAGGGTGCCGAGTGTCCACACATTCAACATTTTTCACTTGTATTTTGCTGTGTTTAGTAATTCCGAAAAAGTAGTGCTTACTGCAGAGCCAAATGACATTCAAAACCCCCTGGAATATAATGGGTGGAGCTTGACTTTGTTCAACTCCACCTCTGTGGCCCAAAGGGGTGGAGTTATGTTTATCAATAGGGCAGGGGTGTCCAATCCAACTCCTTGAGGGCCAGTGACATACAGAGTTTAGCTCCAAGCCCAATTAAACACACCTGAGCCAGCTTATCAAGCAGTTACTAGGCATACTAGACACTTCCAGGCAGGTGTGTTGAAGCAAGTTGGAGCTAAGCTCTGCAGGACAGTGGCCCTCAATAACTGAGTTTGGACACCCCTGCGATAGGGTGTAGTTAGGGTGTGGCTGGACCGTCTAGTACAGGGGTGTCCAACCCTGTTCCTGGATATCTACCTTTCTGCAGAGTTCAGCTCCAACCCTGATCAAACACAACTGAACCAATTAATTAGGATCTGAAGGAGCACTTGATAATTACAGACAGGTGTGTTTGATCAGGGTTGGAACTGAACTCTGCAGGAAGGTAGATCTCCAGGAACAGGGTTGGGCACCCCGGGCTGCATTCCACTCCACTTTTAGACAGCACTCGTGAACTTCCCTAAGCACTTCCCCTCGGGGGAATCCCCGCGGGCCATTTTGAAGTGTGTTCCACTTCGTGAAGTGGACAAGGGAAGTTTATATGGACAGACCCTCGACCCCTTGATTTTGACAGAGGGAGCGAGTCTGCTTCATATGCACACTTCAGGCCACTCCACAGACCACAATGCAACACGATTATGATGTCATCACAGATCACATTCAATTTATCCCCACCCCAAACAACTCTATAATACATAAATTATTTTTTTTACATTTGTAACAGCCCAAGCATATCTATATACATATTGAATGCTGCACCAAATAAATTCGTAAGGGGCAAAATGGTAACAATGAACCAACTCTATAGCAGGTTCTGAGTGATCAAGGGCTTAGGACGTTTCAGTTCAGCCCATTCCAAGGGTTCCGCCGTAGTGGGCACTCATGCAACGTAATCAATGACGTACATCCGAGTAAATGAGATGGAGGGAAGTTTGCGAGCGAAGGGCATACAAAAATTAACTGGAACGCAGCACTGGTCTAGTACAAGGCTTCTCAACTCTGGCACTCGAGGTCCACTTTCCTGCAGAGTTTACCTTGATCAAACTCACCTGACAGTTAGGCCCAATCCCAATTCTATTTTATACCCCTTCCCCTTCCCCTTCCCCTTCCCCTACTCCTCCGCCTACCCCTTCCCCTTGTCCCTTGAAACAGAGTGTCAAGGGGTAGGGGTGAAAATATTCCCCTAAGAATTGGGACACCACTACTATGCCGTCACATGTCAGCTCCTAGACTCCTAGCTCCTAACTCCTACAATGCACACACCTATACTGGTGTGCTGGAGTGAATTAGAGCTTTTAATTACCGTTCTATATTAATGCGCTGCTTACTGACACACACACACACACACACACACACACATCAGATTTCGCACAGCTCACACATCCAGGAGCAAAGAAACTTGTCAACGCTGCCCCATGACTTTTATTAATAACAGTTTAAATACTGAATCGATACATTATATTTTCCAGCAACGAGAGGATAAAATCGCTGTTTTTTAAGTAAACTCACTCTAAAAAGAGAAACGCACAGACGCGCATACACGCAACTTTCATCTCTCTCTCTCGCTCTCTCAAACTGGCAATATTTCAGAAAAGGGTTTAGCGAATGTGTAACAACTCAAAATGTAACATTTATGTTTTCTCAAAGTTTTTGCTGTTGCAATGTATACATGGTGTATTATTAAAATTCAAAATATAGTAAGTTTTAATTTAACTTTAAAAAAAAAAAAAATCTCAGAAAACACATTTTTGTGAGAATCGTCCTGAAGCTTAATTCAGAGCTTGGTAAAACATTTATCTTTATTTCAAATATGTTTCAAGCCTCTCTAATATTAATATTTTTCTCTCAGTTATTTTTTATTTATGTTTAGCATTAAATCATACTGGGATTTTTTCTGAAATTGTTGGATTGTTGGATGTGACATGGCCCTTCCTAGAAAATTTTCCACCAGCCACCACTGGTCACAAAATTTCACCCCAAACCCCACAACCACCTATCATCTTGGGGAAAAAAAAGTTTTTCCATTATATTTAAGTTAAAATACATGAAAACCCAAAGGGAAAATTATGGTAGGAAAATTGTAGGTTCTAACCGTAATTACACCGTTGTTCCTTTGTGAGAAAAACATGAACATGTTACTGATGAAACATTATTCCTAAAACAGTTTTTTTTTAACCCCACTGACAGGTTAATACCATAGTTAAATGGGATCACAGTCACGGATCCTTTCTGCAGGTTACAGAGTTACCCATTAGAACTTTTTCAGAGGGTGGACTTAACATTCTTCATTGGCACTCTTAATAGTAATTTTAAAATCAACTGGATAAAACATTGCTTAACTCAGAAGAATTCTAAATGGTCTTATATGCCCAATCAGAGTGTGGTGGGTTAACTTTTTTACTTGTGACTTCGAAGCAATTATTAGAAGCATGGGAAATAGTCTTTAAGCGTATTATACTTATCAGCAATTTCTTTCTTTCTCAGGGATTGAGACTATTTATTTATTTATTGAGCGAGAGATTACAATTTAGTTGTCAAAAGCATCTCCACAAATTGCTTCATTTTGTGAAAACCTATCTCAGTTAGGCTACAACTCATTTGCCCGGCAGATTCCAAAACTTGACGGTCCGAATGCAATGATAAGATGTTCTACCTGTCTGTCAACCTATGTAGGCTATTTGCAGTTTGGGGCGTGGCTGGCTACTGTAGCAGGCTGACTGGCTGAGCCAGAGGGTGTTTAGTCGGTGTGGAAACAGAAATGCAGAAGTTAAATGCAGAATCGGAAGTCTTCCCAAAATACACAGAGACAGGCAATGGGGTAAAACAAGGGTAAACATTGGCAGTGCTTTTACAGGATGGAGGAGTCTGATTAAATGTTTGGGATTCAATCCATACAACGAACTTGGGTAGTTTCTTCTCGACAGATAAGCTCATTTTCAAATATATTATATAAATATAAAAATAGTCCTAAATGTTGAAATTTTAAGAGTAGTCTACTTTTACTTGTTCGTCAATTGCCTTTTATTTTTTATTAACACCCGACAGAGATGTGTTCTCGTGACAATACACGCAGAAGGGCCCTTGCACTGGCTTTTCGTACACTGCATTCTGCTCTCATCTTCCATGACCCTTTCCGTCAGAGTTTTCTTGCGTCTCAGCTCACCAGTCTCGCCGCTGTTCGCCACGGAAGCTTCGAAGATGATATAGCAGTTCCCAAGGGTGGGGATTTTCGTAATCTAGATCCAATTTTCCGCTTGACTAAAGTGCCAGTTTTGGGAAGTCTATATTCAGTGGGGTGGCCAGGTTTCCGGCCTTCTTCCGCTCAACCAGATCACGGTCCCTACCCACCCACGCATGGGGGTAGGACTGTGGCATGAACTGTGTCCATGCTCTCGAGGGGGTCCCCTGGTAAAATACACTGTTTCTTTTGGGTGGGTTCCCCTGGTACAATTCGCATTCCAGACAAATATCAGGTTATTTGGGGACGCTTCATCCCGCGGACATGAAAAACACACACACAAAACGCGCAACAGTGTTAAAGTAGACCAATTCCATGTGAAAACCGCAGACTTGGCAACACTGATTATATTTATTTAGACTATTATATATTTAGTTATTATACCTTCGTCCTGTAAATAAGTCACACCTACGCAGTTTTTATTGGCTGTTAAATTGCTGTGTATTTAAATAAAATGAACCTAACCCGACTGTTATTCAGAGAATTTAAACACCAAACCATTGAAATCACACGATTACTTCCATTTAATGCAATGCTGAACAACCAATAAGCCTTTAAATAATGTTTTTTCATTGTTTCCGTCCAATATGTTATCCAGAAGCGGTTGGAGGGCGTGTTTTAGTGCCCAATTAGGGAGTTTTGAGACGCTCGCAGCATTGTGCTTCACAGCGTTTCGACTCAGCTCAGCTCGGCTCCTGCACACACACGATGCCTATGATGCTGCACGCGCACATGATGCCTAAAAAAACAACAGTGCTGTCTAGGTAGGCAGGTCCCGCTAGGTTTTGAGAAACAGCCGGAGTCACGACTCCAGACTGGCGGGGAGATGAGGACACAATGAATTCATCTTTGAGTAGGTTCTCACCTTTATTATAGTTACTTGGATTTATAATGGATAAAGATTGTTGCTGTTAGATTTAGAATGCAAATAGCGATTTATTTGGTTACACTTAATGATCAAAATATTACGAACATTGCCATATTATTCATATTATGTCACATTGTTAAGTATTTTTTACGTATCATTGTGGCATTGATGTTTTAATATGGGACCTTTGTATAAATTTATAGAATAGAATGTAAGATATTATGGAGATTGAAAATGTGCTTCTTTCTGCATGCATTTATGAGATTCATATCAGAATCTAAAATAACAATAAGCCTTATGTACCAATGGACAATACAGATGTGTTAGCATTTTCATACATGTTTATTATAAGTTGTTATGTATTTGTAATTGCCTGCAGTGTGTATGAAAGCATATTTAAAATCGTTTTTTAAAGGTTTGCAGATGTGGTGCTTTTCCTAGGACTGTCTCAGGAATGAGGTGTTTACAGTGCTGGGCAAAAGGGGATCCTGGGAGGTTGCTATTTTTAGCTCTTATTTCATCATTCCTCTGCACAGTGCAGTAAGCTGCTCTCTGCATCTCAATGATTGAGGATGGGCACATCAGCCGCCTCCTCTTTAAAATGTCCACAGCTTTTAAATCAAAAACAATCTGAAAGGACGAACGGATGTGGGGTCATACTCTTTTTCCATCTGCTCTGTTGTTGTTGCTTTTCTGTGCAGATTCTAAGGCTGTTACGTAGTGCAGTATTGTGTTTTATACACGTGCAGCATTGGGACATTCATGGGCATTCAGTAGTGTTTGACAGAATGATGTCTCTTGATACTAAACACAATATATACAGGCACAGATCCATTCACAGTGTTTCTTCCAAGGTTGTCATAACAGCATGAGCCAGACTGGTATCTAACACCATACGCCTGACCTTAAACATGACCTATGTCTTTAAAGTTTCCATCCCATGTATAATCTGCAAGACATTTTTCATCACAACGAAGAGCATTCCTCTGTGTTTAATAAACACAATCTTGTCTGTACTGTATGTGGTGAAGATTTAAGGATTTTAATTGAGGAGTTTTGTATTTTACACTTTCCATCACAGAAAGTGTCTTATTTTTCTGTATTTAGATTGTTAAACTCGTAGCTAAGCACATTGTCATGGAAATATGAGCCAAAAATGAAATGCAATTTCCTCACTTACATTCAAGCCAAGTGTTCAATTTCAATTTGATTGTAACTTGTAAAAAAAAAATCCTTTTGCATTTGTAGTGGCATTTCTAATAAGATATCTTTGACAGTTCTGGTCGTTGGATTTTAAAAAGCAAAGAGTTTCGTTTGGATACGACTCAATATGAGATAATTTCTCAGTATACAGTGGCATGCGAAAGTTTGGGAACCCCTTGCAGAATCTGTGAAAATGTGAATAATTTTAACAAAATAAGAAAGATCATAAAAAAAATGCATGTTGTTTTTTTTATTTAGTACTGTCCTGAGTAAGATATTTTACATAAAAGGTTCAAACATTCACTGATGCTCCAGAAGGAAACACGATGCCTTAAGAGACTTTTGAACAGGATGAAGATCTCCAAATTGTTCTTATTTTGATGAAATATAATTTTTTTTCTTTTAGTACTGCCCTTCGGAAGCAACAGAAAATACTTGCATTTCCCAGAAGACAAATTAAGTACAATTTACCTTGATCTTCAAAAAGATTAAATTGCTCTTCTGCTGAAAAGGGTTCAGATATGCAAAAGATGCTGGAAAACTGAAGAATCTGCAGGACATGGAGGATTTTGCTGAAGAACAGTGCTCAGTTTAACTTAGATCATCCAGGTAACCACACACTATTAAGAACTAAGGGTTCCCAAACTTTTGAAGGGGGTTATTTTAATAATTTCAGCTATTTTTTTTGTCTTGTGGACTATATGTAAACATATTTTATGTAAAAGATCTTACTCGGGACAGTACTAAATAAAAAATAACATGCATTTTGTATGATCTCTCTTATTTTGTTAAAATTAATTCACATTTTCACAGATTCACAGATTCTGCAAGGGGTTCCCAAACTTTCACATGCCACTGTATGTGTTGGAAAATGAAAGTAAGACAATTTTATTATGTGGTATTTTAAAAATGTATATACTTTTTACATATAAATGTGAAATAGCCTATCTATTTAAATGTTTTATTAAAAGTTACATTTCATAAGTATAAAATGTTGCGGTGTATTTTACTGCAGTGTATTGATACAGTGATGTGCTACTTTCATGAAGTAATGGTGTGGTTTGTCTCACTTTTGGCGTATACTGTATGAAACATGGCAAAAGAAGCAGTCAAATCTTTTCTTATGGAACACAGTGAGCTACACTAACTACATAGTTAATGATTTGATGTGAGGCAGAAAGGAGCCTAATTGTGTGGGCTGTCAACGGGGCCCACACTATTCTGATAGGTGACAGCAAGCAAATGTTCCAAGGCATATGTGTTTATGTTGTAGGTTGCACAACACTGTTGTAGAAGTGTCTTTGTTCACTGAAAAACAACACAGAAACAGTGACCTTTTTCTTACTAGAGATAATGAGAGAGGAAACCTGCCATTGTAAAATATAGAATGCTGTCAGCACTAGGCCATAGTTGAGCGTGACAACTGAGAGAAAGCAATTGAGAGAAATAGAGAAATGTCAAGGGGAGGTGCTAATTGTGTTAAATGCAGTTTAGTGGTGCAAAATGACCTCAAGAAAATGATTCACTGAAGGAGAAATGAATTGCCATTATTTTGAAAACATCATTTAATAGCAAATCAAGAAATTATTTGACATTCGAACAACAGCAATATACAATTCACTTTTATGTAACCAATTTTAAATATCAAATCAATTATAGCTTTATATGCATTCAAAACAAGTTTGGGGACATGCAAGTTTAAGATTGCACCGCATCATGAGAGCAGAATTCTATTTTTTATTTATTTTTTGTTTTTACAGGTTACATTTCTCAATACAGAGTCCTATTTTATATACAGTATCTCTGTGGGTCTTAAAAGGTCTTAGAGTCTTAACTTGATTTTCCACAAATTAAGGCCTTGAAAAGGTCTTAAATCAGAGCAGAACGTCTTAAATTAAGCATTCATGGCATTAAATGTTGCATTCACTGAAAAAAAACCAGTTGTTTTTCTATACAAATATCTAGACATCATTCAATTAAGATTCATTAACATGAGATGCTAACATATTACATCTATTTTTTTGAGAAATGTAACAATTTAACTCTTGAATTAAGTTGATTGTTTTGAGCCCATTGGCAGATGTTTATCTTGCCTTCTTATGCCATTTTATGTTTATGTATTAAGACATTTTGTCTTCAAAAAAGTTTTAAAGGCTTTACCTTAAAGTAAAATTAGGCTACATAATGTTCAAAATGCAAAAAATGAATTATTTTCTTGATGGAACTGTTCATCAGTTAAATTGCAGCTGCAAAGATGCAGTCACATCACAGCAAGTCGACTGTAATACTTTTACGTCATTCTTCTTTCCCCTAGATGTTAAATAAAAGGCTGCAAAATGCAAAGGCCTGGCCATCTGCCTGGAGATGAGGGTAGCAATTTATTCTCCTATAGTTTCTCAGCCAACCAGGATAGGTGGCACAAATGGAGCATTTTAATTAAAAACTGCTGAGACATTAGGGGAGGATGCCAGCATGGCAATGTTTCCCCACACAAACACGCTGTTTATGTTTCATCACTGCAAAACAAATAAGGCAAACATAATTACTCTGACAATGAAGGGAATAGTGTGCTTTACAAAAAACAATTACATAAATAAGCTATATAGAAATTAATATTACATTTCCTGAGTGCTACAGAAATTAAAATATTCGTTTTGTTTTTTAGTTTATTCTTTTCACCACAATGTGAGCAATAGAATTCATTACAATGTTAAACGTATTCTCTCACAAGAGTAGGCTAAGCAATAACCCTGCTTTCCCATTATTATTTATGAAGTTTTTATTGATTCACTGTAACTGGAAATAAACATTACACATTACTTTGCTCGAGTTGTAACTTGAGTCAGGAGTTGTAACTTGAGTCAGCATTTTGTCTAATAAGTATTTGTATTGAAAGTATCCTTAAATGCGATAATATATCCACCCATCAGATGTCACATTATGTCATAATGGTGAAAAAGCAAGTCCACGTTAAAATCAAGGTCATAAAGTGGTTAGAAAAACAAGTTGGTTAAACCAACACTCTTTGAACAATAACGTTAGAGATCAAAATACATTTCAACTGACACAGGGAACAAGGTTATGCTTTTGTCTATAGAGATGTTTACTAGCATTCCAGGTCTCTATATTCCCTGGGAGGTTTCCATCACTATGGTGACAGCTGCTGATGTCATCCAGTCCATGCCACTGGGTTTGGTGGGCTCTGTTCTGTCCCCCTCCCCCCTCTCTGTTTCGTTTGCATCAAAACTTAAGCACCAGATCAACATGATTAGAAAATTATCACTTCATAAGCCACCTCTGTTGTTTTAAATTAATTTGCTGCATGGTAAGCCATGTAAATATGATACAGTGAAAACAAGTTGGATTTTTTTGGATGGATGTCACCTTTTATTCAAATTAAGTTCTCTGTAATGAGCCCTAGAGGCATGCTAATCACATTAGCACTGTATTTGCAGGGAGGTTTGGTGTCCAAGGTGTATATTTACACATGGGCAGCTGGAATATATCCAGGGTTTGAAATTAACACACTCAGCAAAATATCGTCTAATTATCTTTATCGATAAAATCACAGAAAATATTGAGATATTATTTTTGTCAATATTGCACACCCTATTACGACAGGACAAAATTATTTGCACGGTCCGCGTTTTTTTGTCACGCCCCGTGTAATACAGCTTCAAAAGTGTTGGTTTATTGTCTGGTCGTCGTTTTTTTTTTGGCTAGTAGAAGTTATGAATGGCCGGTAACTTAAAAATTTAGTAGCCAAATTGGCTGGTGAGTGAAAAAGTTCATTTCAATCCCTGAATATATCTATATCAGGGAGAGCAAAGTGAAGGAAATGTTTTTAGGAAATGTTCTGCTGTCATGCTCATTAGCTTACAATGAACTTTCTGTTCCTTATTATTACACATTTCTTTGCACATTTCCAGCCTATTCTTGGCATCATATGAAGCCAGATAGTGTAGTAATTATATCATTCAGCAGAAGAGAAAATGTTTCTTGAGCTACGTTAACCAGTGTCTACCGCACGCATTATGATAGACCTATAGAAAAAAATATTTGAATCTTTTTCTTTTCTAAGAATGGCTTAACTTGAAGTGGTGTAAAAAAAAATTTGGGAAAAAATATTATTTTAAGGTACTTTATGATATGTTGCCATACGGCAACAGCATACATTAGTGGATCTAACTTAGAATAAGTGTAAGCTTGCTTATAATTAATATTTTTCCTCAGAAATGTTGTTTGTGTTGATTCAATTGGTGCGATTATAAGCTTTAACACAGTACTTACTTATAATTGACACCTTATACATACTTTCCAACAACTTGTGCTTTTATTTATTCTATTCTTTTTTTTTGCTGAATAATGATTTATAATTGTTTTAATTTCATTACATTTTTCATGATTATTATTTAAATTGCAAATTTATACAGTTAAGACGAATATAATACTGTATATAATGTATCATAAAACACTGACATAAAACCAAAAACATTGCAGTTCATGAAAATTCAGCATTATGCAATCTCTTGAGAGGAAGACTGTGAACATATTTTGTAAAAGTGACACGGACTGGTCCTTGTTTGTTTCTGACGTTTTAGTTTGCTTTCAGCAACTACCGACAAGAGACAGCAGTCTGTCAGAAATCTTGCCACAGAAAAAAAACTGCATGTCATGTGACTTAATCAAAGCACATCATTGGCTAAACTAAGGTCTTCTCTTTCCAAAAAAAAACGTCGCGTGTTACTTATGTAACCATGGTTCCTGGGGAACGAGACACTGCGTCCCTCTAGGGTTCTCTATTTGGAACGCCCTCTCGTTACCCTGTCCTGAAGCCTACATTGAAAAAACACCAACTTGTTTGGCCGGCAACAGCCATGACGTCAAATAGGGCCCGGTAGCGCACACTCATCACTTAATCGTCGTCTTAAGTCTTGTGTCCCGCAGCATGGCACCAAAACTAGAGGACGCAGTGCTCGGTCCCCCTCAGGAACCATGGTTACTAAGTAACCGAGCGTTCCCTTTGATGGGAACTTCGAACTGTGTCCTCTAGGTGTTGCTATGGGGAATGGTATACCCACACCACCATGCTGAAGGGAGTGCATGCCAGAAACCATGGCGAGCACTAATACCACTACACCATATCGCTTTGGGAGTTGCCCCTGTCCTGGACTTAGACTGATGTCAGTGACATTACTCCCTACTGCCAGAAGCCTAGGCTGCCAAGGGACATTACTAGAGCCTCACAGTGTGCAGGTCCCACTGGGACAAGATTGGTAGTAGAACCCAGGCTACCAATAGTCTAACACGGGAGTCAGTCTCTCGAGATTGACCTCTGGTGTAATGAGGGCGGCTGGCTTGGTTCCCAGAACTGCGGGACGGCAGGGGCCCCTGTACCAGCTGTGCCATAAAAAGCCTCTTCGGAGGTGGCGCCAGGGCTTAGAATCATGAAGGATTCCTTCCAGGGAATACGACCTAGAGCCTACTTATTGGATCAATTACTGGTCTTGGCCTGTCACTCAGGGCTACCTCACTTTGCAGAGGGACCTGTCACAACAGGCCTCTAGTGGAAACACCCTGCCAGAGCAGGTATTCGAGGATACCATGAAGAGTGGGTCCCAGGCGGGACCGGGGTTTTAGACCACTCAAAAAAAGAGAACGAAGCTGTGCGCGTAACACTTACCATATAGGATTTTAGAGAGTGGGCACAGTAGACTACGTGGCGCACTTACCACTCTCTTGACTTTAGAAACGTGGCAAAGATACGTTCCCGACTTACACCACCATGTGAGAGTTTTAGAATGTCCATATGTAGATGATCAGTCTTCTAGGGTGTTCTTCGTGGCACTTTCTGTAAGGCAACCTATAGAATGATAACTTCACACGAGTACTCATTCACAACCTTCTCCCTACGGCTCATCACGCCTTGCGTGGCTAGCCGCAGAACTTGTAGCTGAGAGCAGACTCCATTCAGCGGGAGCCTCGGACCTAAAGCACGTGCCATTGGTGGAACAGCTAGCAGTTATCAGCTGGGGGAGCAACACGCCCAGTTCTCACGAGAAGGGGACTCGACCCGCAGCACGTTCCATCTAGCGGAACCAGCTAGCAACAATCTCGGCGTGGGAACCTACGCCTGGTCCTCAGACGCCCAGGGGCTCGACCCTTACTAATGCCGGGCTTTCCCCGGCTGGCAGAAGCTCATTCTAGCTGGGGGAGCCCAAACCCAACCCTCACGAGAGGGGGGGGGCGCCCAACCAGCAGCATGATTAATAATAAGAGGGGTAGCATACTGCAGGCTAGCCACACCGCCAGCGCATCAGGGAGGCGGAGGACGGCCCAACCTACTGATGCAGCTGGTTCGAGGTCTTTCCAGAAGACAGCGAGCTCAAGCCTCTCATGAAAGAGGCACCTCCCATCCGTTTTTCCTTCAGAGGAAATAATGTTGCTCATTCCAGGTAACCCTTTATAAAGGGGAGCACTGCTCAATATTACCATGAGGACAGCCCATGGAGCGAGGGATTCAACTTCTCGGAGAGGATCCTGCTCGCCAGACTACACCCTCTTAGTACCCCTTGATATCGAGGGGGGCAGTGCCTTCTGAGTGTGTTGATCGAGACACACTGGTTGAGAGGAGTCCAGGAAGTCGGGGTCTAACCATCTCTGAAACAGGGAACGAAGTCCGAAATGCGTAACCCTCATCATACAGGATTTTTAGAGAGGTGGGCAAAGAAGAACGTGCGCACATACCACTTTCGTGGGATTTTAGAGAAGTGACAAGCATAGCGTGCACACCTACCACCTAGGTGGAATTTTAGACGGGTGGCAAAGCCTAACGTGCCTACTCACCACTTACGTGATTTTAGAAAAGTGGCAAAGGATAATGTGCACACTTACCACTCACGTGGATTTTTAGAAGGTGCGCAATGAGCACTCTTAGGGTTCTATTGTCACCCGGACGTAATGGCCGGTTGGGAACAGCAGCTCCAGCACCCTCCTCTGAGGTGAGGGGAGTGCTGTCTCCAGGGTGTGTTGCCAAGACACACTATTTGAGTGGCACTCAGGGTACCGGGGTGTTACTCCACTTTAAACAAAGGGAACGAAGACAGCACGCATAACCCTTACCTTCACAGGTTTTTAGAGAAATGGGCAAAGAATCCCTTGCCCATTTACCACCTAAGTGGAATTTTTGAAAATGGGCAAAGCAACACGTGCCCAGCTACCAGCTATGTGGATTTTAGAGAAATGCGCACAGCTTCACGTGCACAGCCCCCACTCACGTGGCATTTGGAGAAATGCGCAAAGCCTTGCTTCACGTGGACACTTATCATATTATCTGGAATTTTAAGTTCATGGAGACCCGACCATATCGGCCCTCCGGAAGAGGCCGGCTCGCACATCTCAGTAGTGATGGGAGCCCTGCCTAGGACGGCTTACACAGGAGGATCCTGGTGATGTCCCCTGTACCTCCTGTTCGTTGCCTCAGCAAGAAGGAGTATGCTGGTGGCCAGGAAGCCCCTCGGGGCGACCAGTCACTGTAGCCCAGTCCGGGTGCCTTGCAGTGTAGCACCGGGGGCCTGATGTTCACGAGGGCTCCCGCAAAAGCCCGTGTTCGGCCACATGATCCAGGAGGTATGAAGCCGAGGCCTGGCTTTTCTTACCGTCTGGATATATGTCGACGAGTGATACGCCTATTGCAAGTAGAGCACCTGGCTTCTGAGCCCAGCAACGGCACCTCACCGAGGGCGTCTAGCAAGGGACAGAACGTACAGGTCCCGGGAAACACTGCAAGGAACTTATGGATGGTTACACACACACAGCCATCTCGGTTTGTCCTCGATATACAGATATCATGATGTTTGGATCGTACTCACCCCCATGACCTCTTTGCTGGAGCTCTGCTCCGAGGATCTTTCTGACCGAATCATCCGCTGCAGGTAACTTTATACATTTTTTTACACATGACCACCTCAGTCTCCTATTAGTATACATGCTCTCATGATATATGGATCATATTCACCCACCACGAGCCTTGTTGCCGGAGCTCTGTCCAGGGATCTTTTGACCGGACCATCAGTCAGGCAGTTACTATGATCAAGCCATAGAACCACCAACAACATCATGAGCCCAGTAGGAGACTGTTTGAAAAATTATTTTACAGCTAACCTCGGTCAGCTGGAGATGGTGGTCATAAAGGGAATTGGAAAAAGGGGAGGACAGGGTAGATGTTGCATCCCCTGCGGGAGAGAGTGAATACCTAGGTATTACTCTGACCTGGACAAAAGCGTTGGTGCCTTGCCCAGGTCTCACCCCTCAGGTTTTGCCTGCCTGCCCTTGACCCACGATAATTCCTACCCCCACCCACAGGTGGAGGCGGGACGCGAGTCGCGACACTAGCCCTCTGTACCCGTCGCTGACCCTCAGACCGAGACGGGCCAGGACCCATATGTTGTTCGGGCTCAGACCTGGACCTGCGTGGAATGAGGATTTTAACGCTGCTGAGCGCGACTTCGCCTCCCTGAACTTTTCGACCACCATCTCAACAGATGTACTAAAAAGTTCAGAGGGCGAAACCGTGGCATTGAGAAGAAAGCCCCTTTCTTTCTTCCTGATGTCCGCTAAGTTCACCCACAACTGCCGCTCCGTCACCTCCATAGCAGCCATCGCTCTGCCCATGGCCGAGTCTGCCTGCTTAGTAGCCAGGAGGGCCAAGTCTGTGGTGTGCCGCAGCTGAGCCGTTCCGGCAGAGGAAAGGCCCTTCCCCTCATCCAGGTCCTTCAGCAGGTGAGCCTGGTATGCCTGAAGCACCGCCATGGTGTGCAATGAGGCTGCAGCCTGACCTGCTGCTGCGTACGCCTTGCCGTTCGTGCGAGGTGTGGCTTGAAGGGGCACGGATGGCAATGAGGGAGTTTTGAGAGATGACGTCTCCCCCAGAGAGAAGTAGCTGGCTAGCGTCTCTTCCACCGGGAGCATCATCTCATAGCCGCTTTCGCGCATCAACTCGATGTTCGCATAACTCGTATGATGAGACCGATATATGCGTGAGGAAAACAGCCTCTTCCAATCCTTCTCGATCTCAGTATGGAGATCAAGAAGGAAAGGAAGACTCACCTGAGCTTGAGGGTTATGGCCGGAGATAACGTTCGTCGAGGCGACCCTCTCGACGTCACCTCCTGTCTCGTGTTCCACGTAATTCCCGAGCCTCGCCGTGGCCTTCGAGTCCTTTATGCCTCAGACAGCTCACCATACTCCGGGCAGTTTGGACTGGTAATTTGTCTGCTCACCTCGCTTCTTTTCCTCCCACATCCTCTCCCTGCTCTTGTTGGCTGGGCCCACTGAGCCTGGCCCCCGTGGTCAGATTATATTAGAGAAGATATCAATCGTCCAGCGTCTGGTCTCTCGGCACCGACGCGATGCGGCGGAAGAGGGAAACCCCCCCTTCAGTCCTCTCGCGGCTAGGTAACGCTGAGATTCCCCACGGCCAATTCTCCTCCGTGCCTCAGCAGTGGCGGGTCCCGAGCCGCGGGAAACCGGTGGTTGTCCCTCTCCACTCGAGAAGAGGGACAAACGAGAACGGAGCTTTTTCCGCGAAAAGCTCTCACAGTGCACGCAGATCGCCCCCTCGAGGACATCACGTGCGTGCTCCTCGCCCAAACAAAAAAACGCAGAAATCGTGTGAACCATCGTAGTGTCAGAAACAGCTGCACACGGATGTCCACACTTTCTAAATAGCCCGCTACGTGCTCGCCATAGTAGGTAAAAGAAAGGGCTCTTACATTTGCTTTGGAATGCCACGCTTCCGAACAGAACTTCAGCGAAGACGAAGAAAGTTATGATGTGCCTACCCGGCGCCTATTTGTACCTATTTGCGACGAGGACTTCATGGCTGTCGTCCGTCCAAACAGTTGGTAGTTTTTTCAATGTAGCTCATACACGGGTCATGACGAGGCCGTTTCCCATAGCCGACCCTAGAACCTCAGTCGAATTCCCCACGCAAGGGAAACGAAGAATGTTCTCTACGGCGTAGTGTTTTAAAGAGACCATCTGGCAAGGAAATGAACCAAAGAGTATGGGTTGCCATATTTCGCAACACCATGCTAGAGTTTAAGTTATTGCCTGCGGCGTAAAATGATAACGGTAATTATCGCAATATAATTTTCCTTGATAAAATAATAACAAGAGTTTGATAAATGTTCGATATAATGTTCATGAGCCAAAAATGGAATGAAAGAGCACGACTCATTTGAATCTTCTGCCCAGCGGAGGAAATCTGTCGTCGTGGTCACGCGAGCACTAACAGCTGCTGTGCGCTTGAATCACACAGCGAAGAACACCATGCTATACGAAACTAGTTTAAAGCCGAATTAACCGTGCTGGCAAACATGAGGGAAGCACTGCTCAATATAGGCAGCAAAGGCGTTTTGGGGGGGGGGGGAATATACTACAAATCGCCATCATTTAACCATGATTTACTGTATAAACTACCTGCTCCCTGTATTGTGGCAGAATATATGGGATTTCCCTATCGAATTTTATTTATTATTTGAATGTATGCGTGTATTATATATGAGTAATGGAATATATTACAGTATCTTTTTTGTGATTAAGAAAGTGTTGGTAACACTTTACTTGAAGGGGTTGTGCATACGACTGACATGACACCTTCATAATCAGAATTACACATGTCAGAGATAGGAAGGTGGTTCTTTCGCCCGTGGGTCTCCTCAATTGGCTGTGAACATCTCATTTCTGCCTCTCCTCTGTCTGAGCTACCTCACTACTTACGGACGGCTTCTGTTCTCTATAATCTTTAATACATTTATTTACATTTTAATACATAGCTCATCAGGCACATGATTTCGTGCCCAGTCCCATCGATTTTTGCTTCGGCTGGTGGGGCTAAAGAACGACAACTCCCCTGATTCTACACTACATGGTCATCATCAAACTACGCCTTTGTTGTTTGAATTTGCGCCTCTAGTTTTGCAAAAATTACATATTGTGCCTTTAAAACATGCAGAATCTAAGAAATTAAATTTTCTATTAAGATTTTAATTTTGTTAAGGAAAAATGACTGGAAATGTGTAAAGAATTAAAAAATGTGAAGTATTTGTCATGTTCTGGCCATAAAGAGTAGGCCTAGTTTAAAACCACAATCAACAGTCTGGTTTTTACAACTCTTACTTAGGAGCAAAAAGCTGCCTTTAAACTTAAAAAAAATTTTTTTTTGAAATTTATTGTGATAATTATCAATATCGACTGACATGAAAAATGTTATCGTGATAATTTTTTTGGCCATATCACCCAGCCTTAGTTGTTTTTTTTATCACTATTAAACTCTTTAAAGAGTATTAAGATACTTGTGCAAAAGTCATCTTATTGTATGCAGGTTTCTCAAGCATGTGACTGATGTCATTGCCTATATGTAAAATACATTATATTCAAATTACCAACCATTTTTAAACAAGCTTTTGATGCCCTATTAGCAGTACGTTTCTCTGTGGTTTCCAGTGAGAGATGATCAACACTTTCAAAGCAATGCAACTTCTAAGAACTTGTAGACATCTTAAAGCAGCCAATGGCTGGTTCTCTTTCTTACCTTGCTATCGTTCCTGTGATCTGCTTTAATCCAGCTCACACTGTGCGATTTTTTAATGAAAACATGATGATCATGTCACACTTTGGGATCTCAGTTGTCATTAATGTCAGACTGTACGACAGTCAAGACGCGTTAAAACGGGTGCGCGCAAGAACTTGTCCAGAGTTCTACATTATCAACCCATACACGTTCAGTGACTGCGAGCTGCATTGCACTGTAATTGGCTTGGCATTGGTTGTAATGTTGGCTATCATTAAAAGTATATGAATGGCGGCAAAATACGGTGTATTTATGCAGAATAGTGCAAGCAGCACTACACACCCACATGAAAACAGCAGCGCAACTGGTGTTTATCATAGCAAAGGCAACAAATCATATGAATTCCATGAGCAGAGGACGAGAGCACCGAAGTTTTTGCGGTTAGAAGAAATCTCTAGTATTAATTCTGATTATGGCTTGTCTTGAAAACAAAGACAGTTTGACATTCGTCCTAGGAGATGTCACACTGCAGGACTGTGCGCCAAATCTTCTGACACTGCCAGCAGTTCGCCAGAGGAAAAATTTGATCGCAACGGTCATTAATCGGCTGTCGGTGAACATGTCAAACTAATGATCAAAGACTACAGATTTTAGCCTAGGATTATAGGAATCTTAGGATTTGCAAAATTTGTCTCAGACGACCAAATCATGGCCAAAATCGCACAGTGTGAGCCGGCTTTAGAGAGGTTTGGCCACTTTTCAGCCTATTTGGCTGGTAAGACAACCTTGCCAACCAGCTAAATCTTGCTGTGAATCATTTAAATCAGCTAATGGCTGCTGAAGCCACGTGTAGGCTATCATACCTGAATCAGACAATTTAGAGGCTTCAAACAGGTTGAAACCGTAGAAGCCAAAGGTCCCCAAAAGGCCCAATCACACCGGATGTTCGTAAATCAGTCAGTTCAGCAAGTCACCAACTAGCAGCTTTGAGTGGCTCACAGCATTTAAACAAAAGAACACTTATTGAGAATTCCAAGGAGATTGTCAATTTTGGAGCAAGTAATCAAGATTAAATGGTCAAAGAAATGCACAGCACGACCATCACATGTAAACCAGTGATAGTAATCACGATCACAAGCTCTTTGGATTGACTTCCCCCACCTCAGAGACAAAGAACAGACTGAGATTCCTTATGAAAGACCTCTTATCCTCTGGTCTTTATAGAACATGTCCTTTTGTTCAGAGAAATGGTACAGAAACTGTCTTTTACAGATGTAGATGCACCAAAATGACCAAACTTATAAACTAATATCAGTCCATTGCTTAGCTCCATATCATGTATGTAACCCACATGTTAAGACTATCATGTTTTAATTACTTTTTGTGTATGTCTTTTTAATAACTATTGAGTAACTTCATATTCATATTTAGTATGTGTGTTTGAATCTTCTTGCTTGAAACGTTTCTTCCAATCAATTCTTTGTCAAATGTATCATATTCTTGTTATAGAAATCATGCCCAAAATTATACTCTGCAAGAGCGGAAAAACTCGGACCATGTGACTGATGAGATAACATTTGATTTATGAATTGGGAGGAGAAATATAGCAACACCCTGAGCTAAGACAGTGTCTAATTGGTCAAAACACCATTTGGGATGTGTCCAAAAGTCCACTTTAAATACTCAGGACACCATCAGATCATGGCTTTTTGCGTCTAGCTTTTAGTTTTGCTCTTTTTAGTTATATGCTTTCAAGTCATCACTTTTAGCCATGCGGCTTTTTAGTCATAGCTTCGAGCTATGCTTTTTAGTCATCGCACCTTTAGCTTTTTTGGTCATGGCTGGTAGCCGTGCTTTTCAGTCATCACTTTTTGTGCTCTTTGAACGTGCTCTGGCTTACACGCCAGCTCCTCCAAAACCATGAGGAGAAACGCCACCTAGTCTTGTCAAACTTTACTTCTATTTCTTTACTTTAGTTTCTTTTCCTATTAGAAGAATATGACGAGAGAATGGTTTCTTGCAGAAGCCATGCATGCTGATGTTCTGTTGCAGGTCTGTGACTCCTCCCCTGACATTTCCCTTGCCCTGTATGTTGCTCTTTCATTGGCTGTAGGTTGCCGTGATGTCATTTTTAGTCAAAACACATTTCAGGCTGCTGGTCAAAATGGTCAATGTGTGAAAATTGGGGCTAAAATCGTGCAGTGTGTACCTGGCATGATCCAGCAAATAGTCTTATGCAGTTTTTCTTTTTTTTTTCTTTTAGGAAAGCTGCTAACAGTAAAATATTAGTTTAAATGTAAATTTTGTTCTGGACACATACAGTGGGGAAAAAAAGTATTTAGTCAGCCACCAATTGTGCAAGTTCTCCCACTTAAAAAGATGAGAGAGGCCTGTAATTTTCACCATAGGTATACCTCAACTATGAGAGACACAATGAGAAAAAAAATCCAGAAAAATCACATTGTAAGATTTTTAAAGAATTAATTGGTAAATTAATAAAATAAGTATTTGGTCAATCAATACCAAAATTCATCTCAATTTAAAAAAAACCCTTTTTATTGTTATGTACCCTTTGTTGGCAATGACAGAGGTCAAACGTTTTCTGTAAGTCTTCACAAGGTTTTCACACACTGTTGCTGGTATTTTGGCCCATTCCTCCATGCAGATCTCCTCTAGAGCAGTAATGTTTTGGGGCTGTCGCTGGGCAACACGGATTTTCAACTCCCTCCAAAGATTTTTCTATGGGGTTGAGATCTGGAGACTGGCTAGGCCCGTCCATTACCTTGAATGCTTCTACGCAGCCACTCCTTCGTTGCCCGTCGTTGTGTTTTGTGATCATTGTCCATCGGAAAGACCCAGCCACGGTTTCCATCTTCATCCTTGCTGATGGAAGGAGGTTTTCACTCAAAATCTCACGATACATTGCCCCATTCATTTTTTCGTTTACACGGATCAGTCGTCCTGGTTTTTGCAGAAAAACAGCCCCAAAGCATTATGTTTCCACCCCCATGCTTCACAGTGGGTATGGTGTTCTTTGGATGTAACTCAGCATTCTTTCTCCTCCAAACGCGATAAGTTGAGTTTTTACCAAAAAGTTCTGACCATATGACATTCTCCCAATCTTTTTCTGGATCATCCAAATGCTCTCTAGTAAACTTCAGATGGGCCTGGACATGTATTGGCTTAAGCAGGGGGGCACGTCTGGCATTGCAGGATTTGAGTCCCTGGCTGCGCAGTGTGTTACTGATGGTAGCCTTTGTTACTTTGGTCCCAGCTCTCTGCAGGTCATTCACTAGGTCCCCCCGTGTGGGTCTGGGATTTTTGCTCACAGTTCTTGAGATCATTTTGACCCCACGGGGTGAGATCTTGCGTTGAGCCCCAGATCGAGGGAGATTATCATTGGTCTTGTATGTCTTCCATTTTCTAATAATTGCTCCCACAGTTGATTTCTTCACACCAAGCTGCTTACCTATTGCAGATTCAGTCTTCCCAGCCTGGTGCAGGTCTACAATTTAGTTTCTGGTGTCCTTTGACAGCTCTTTGGTCTTGGCCATGGTGGAGTTTGGAGTGTGACTGTTTGAGGTTGTGGACAGGTGTCTTTTATACTGATAACGAGTTCAAACAGATGCCATTAATACAGGTAACGAGTGGAGGACAGAGGAGCCTCTTAAAGGAGAAGTTACAGGTCTGTGAGAGCCAGAAATCTTGCTTGTTTGTAGGTGACCAAATACTTATTTTACCGAGGAATTTACCAATTAATTCTTTAAAAATCCTACAATGTGATTTTCTGGATTTTTTCCCCTCATTTTGTCTCTCATAGTTGAGGTATACCTATGATGAAAATTACAGGCCTCTCTCATCTTTTTAAGTGGGAGAACTTGCACAATTGGTGGCTGACTAAATACTTTTTTGCCCCACTGTAGCTCCGAAAATGTTCCTCCAGTCAGAAATATTGCCTGACAAGCAGGGCTAACTGAACTCAATCATTTATTTATCTCATTTAAGACCCTTTAAAGAAAAACTGCTCTATTTCCATGGAAGCAGAAAGAGAAGCTTATTAAACAATGAATCAGTTCATTAAAAATGCATGATATAACGGAAATAAAATGCAGGTATACTAAGCACAGCTTGTCTTTTTGTGAGAGAACAATTCAAAAGTTTTTCAATGGCAAGACATCAAAAAACAGTATGGTTTTCCTCTCTCTAGTCCAACTTTAGAAAATGACACAGTAATGCAACACTGTACACCACAGGGAAAGCACCACCTCCGCTGCCCCACCAGAGGCACAAAGTAACCTGCACTTTGAAAAGCTATTCCCAAATTGCATTCCTTGACTTGCCGACTCCACTTAATTAATTCCACCCTCAGTGATAAGATTTCTATCAGTGGTGGGTGTTATGATTAGGTGTCAGTGGTTTTTGTCCTTTCGCACTGAGAGGTCCCTCTGAAAACCCTGTTATTTGCACCCACCCTCACATTCAGTCAGAACACAGAGTCGCCTGCTGTCTCGAATCCCTTCTTCTACACACAGCCTCTTCCTATACGTTGCTCATTTACCCCAGATTATTCTCATGGCTGATGCTTAACATGGCTGATTTTCCCACTACCACAGTAGGATCTGTCTCAATAAACACAAGTTCCGTCAAATCTCTCATAGGGTTAAAAAAACAAACAAAATAAAACTTCTTAAAATAAAACCAAATTACCTGACGGGTCCACGTGATTATGGGCAAACAGAGAGTCTGTGGCTTGAGGCAAGCAGTAAAATGATGCCACTGTGGAAAAGTAATAATGTGCTGGAGCTCATCGAGCCCAGTTTGTTTTAAAGCGAAAGCAAACAGTGCTTATCAGTGAAGGATGAACTCTCCACTCCTAATAGATCCCAAGTGTGTAATCTGTAATCTTTTTTAGGGCAAAATATAGATTTTTTTATCGTAATCAGGACCTTCCTTGTGGTGTTTGACTTCATAAAGTGGGATTGAAACAATAAGCAGTTTATAAAGTATTATGTTTTGTTGAAGTGAAGGTCAGCTTTCAGATAATTAAAGTTAGATTGTGTATGTGTCAAATGTAAAAATAAGTGTTTAATTGGAACAGTTCATTGTTGGAGCTGAGCTGAATATGAGAGAGAGAGAGAGATGCAGAGCATGTGCAGAGCAAGGGGGCACGAGGAACAGTATTAAGAACCGCTGCTTTAGAACATTGATTTTGAAACTTGTGAATCCATTAGAATTGTTAGAAGACAGAAATACGATTGATATATGAATAGATTTTTATGTGCACACCTAGTTTTCTCTTCCTCTTCTCTAAAGCAGCGCAGCATGGCCTCACCCCCTTTGCTGCCTTTTCCCGGGGGCGGGGTTTATCTGGGTTTGTGATGTCAAGAACCCGGGAAGTAACTTATTGTAGTCCCTACTAGCCCTTTTTGTAGGCATTAAACTGCCAGAATTTTAAAAGACGAAATCTCAATTTGCATTGAACTTTCAGTGTCGTAACTTTGCAGATATTGTTTATGCTCAAACATCAACATTACACACCAACGTTAAAAAAGTGAAATCGCAATCAAACACCCCTTTAAATATTGTCGAAATGAATATTCTATTTTTAAATCAACTTGAATTATTTACTATGCTGAAATTATCAAAAGCGTGGTCACGTAATCATGGACAGCTCACCATGGTTAAAATTAAGGCAGAAATTAAAATTCAAACTTGGAATTGTATTACAGTTTTTTTTCATTTTCTTTCCCCGAATTTTTGTGGCCCTAAGCACATCATCAACATCGTCATCATCCGTTTTACTCAATTTTTCAGTCTAAGACATTACAAACATTTGCCTCTAATAAAATATCTGTTGATTTAAAGGGGTTCATATGATGCGATTTCAAGTTTTCCATTTTTTTTGGAGTGTTACAAGCTGATTGTGCATTGATAAGATTCCTGAAGTTGCAAAGACTAAGTCTCAAACCCAAAGAGATATTCTTTATAAAAGGTTAAGAGTCAACCAAGCCTACCTAAAACAGCTCGTTCTAACACGCCCCCACATGTTTACGTCACTGTGTGGGAAGATTTGCAAAGATTGTTGGGCCTTCCAAAAGAGGACACAACTAGAACTCAGCGGTTAAGTTGTATTTACAACAATGTTCCAGAACAATTCAAACCAAATATTCAGATATGTGCAACTCATTTTACGGAGGACGAGGACTGTTTACTGGGAGAGTAGCCTACAATGCCGGTGTTCTGACAAATAATGCTGACTCACAGCCTGTAAGTACGTGTTCCTATTTAAAGAATTTGCCACTGAGGATTCGTCACAAAAATGCAGGAATGGGTGTTATGGTTGCGCGGCGCGATTGCACCACGTAAAAAGAAGTATAAGTCACATAATCAATAAGTATGTCCCCACGGGTGCTACAAATGCCTTGTGTAATGGCTTTTATGCTGCAGCACGCCAAATATACTTACCGTTATTTTATGAGTAAGATGAGATGAGAGAAGTCACGTCTACTCGGAGCTGTTCACGTCCTCGGACTCGGAATTATGCATTTCTATGGCAACACTATCAACACCTAAACAGAGCCTGCGGTGGTCAGGAGGTACAGCGGTCATGTGGTACAAGTCGTAGCTCTCCGAAAAGTCTAGGGTTATGGATGTAACCCTAGTTCATGAGGCACGAGACGCTTGCAGTGGACAGATAGGGGAACCGCCATCGGCGGACGGGCTCTGAACTCGTGTGAATCAGACCAATAGATGGGCGAGACGTCACGGGCGGGGTGACGTAATGACCAGGAAGCTTAAAAGCACGTGCGGTGGAGACAGCGACAGCTTCTGGTAAAAGAAGTAAGCGCTTGCAGGGATGCTGGAAGTATGGCTCTGAGACGCAGCGTCTCGTTCCCTCGAGGAACTAGGGTTACATACATAACCTTGAGACGTTCCTCTTCAGGAACTCGAGCTGCATCGAAATGCTACGGGAACGAGAATGCCCACGCCGCCAGACTTCTAAGACTCTGCCGAGTGTGGAAGACTGCACAGCTACGGCAAGAGGACAGAAGAGCCAGGAGTGGCTCACAAGTCTAGACCATAAAACCTAACAAAGTTAAGGGCCGTGGACCAACCCGCCGCGCTGCAGATGTCCTGCATCGGAACACCCTCTAAAAAAGCCTTAGAGGCTGCCACACTACGAGTCGAGTGAGCCTTGACCCCTAACAGCGAGGGGAGATCAGAGGACTCATAACAGCTGGAGATGGCATCCACTATCCACCGACTGAGGGTCTGTTTAGTTGCCGGCAGACCTCTCTTAGGGGGACCATAACAAACAAGCAACTGGTCCGCCCTCCTCCACAGGGCAGTTATGTGGACGTAAGCATCCAGTGCACACACCGGACACATGCAGTTTAGCCTCTGCAGGTCTGGATCCTCGAAGGGAGGAGGACTGAAGGCCTGGAGTACGACAGGCAGCGGTGTAGAGGACGGGACCTTAGGAACATACCCCGCTCGAGGGAACAGAAATGCTTTGGCCAGACCGGGCGCAAAGTCGAGATTGGAAGGGGCCACTGAAAGGGCCTGCAGATCCCCAACTCTCTTGAGGGAAGATATCGCCGGAAGGAAGGTAGTTTTTATAGTAAGGAGGCGATCAGATATCTCCTCAATAGGCTCGAAGGGAGGCCTACAGAGACCCTCTAACACCACAGCGAGGTCCCAAAGAGGTACACGAGATCGTACCTGAGGCCTCAACCTCATCACACCGCGGAGGAAACGTGTAACCAGGGGGTGTCTTCCCACTGACTGGCCACCAAGAGGGGCGTGGTAGGCCGCAATAGCTGCCACGTAGACCTTCAGGTTGGAGTGGGTCAACCCTGCGGATAAACAAGCCTGCAGGAACTCCAGAACTGTACCAAGCGGGCAGTTAACTGGGTCTAGCTGGCGGTCTCCGCACCAAGAAGTGAAAAGTTTCCACTTCAAGACGTACAGTTTCCTCGTGGAGGGAGCTCTGGATGGAGGATGGTCTCAACAACCTCGGTTGAGAGAACGGAAGCTACGAGTTGGGCCCCCTCAGGGGCCACACCCACAACTTCCACAGCTCCGGCCAGGGGTGTATGATCGTACCCTCCGCCTGTGAGAGTAGATCTCTCCTGACGGGAATCTCCCACCCAACGCCGTCGTGGAGAGAAATCATACTCGGCCTGGCCAGAACGGGGCTACTAGCAGAAGACGGACCCCGTCCCGGCGCACTCTCTCCAGAACTCTGGGGAGCAGAGCGATCGGGGGAAAGGCATACAGACGAAGCCGAAGCCAGACGAAGACGTCTGTACCATGGCATCCAGCCCCAGTGGAGCTGGATGACTTAGAGAGAACCATAGGGGACAGTGCGATGTCATGCGAGTCGCAAACAAATCCACTTGGGTCTGGCCAAAGATTCTCCATATCTGCTTCAAAACCATGGGAGTGAAGCACCATTACCCGGGCTCGGCCCATGCATCGAAAGAACTGCTCCCAAATGAGAGCCCAGGGATGTAAAATGCTCTCAGCGAGAGACAATTTGCATGGGACCCACAATGATCTGGTATACATAGTTTGTAACAAACGGGTGAGCGCAGACATCCATGGTGGTTGAGGTAAGAGACTACACGCTGCTGTTGTTGGTGCGCCCAACACATGGTTGACTCTCAGGCCTCTGGGAGAAGTATCTTAGGGCATGCAGCACGGACAGCAGATCCAGGCAGTTGAGTGCCACGTGAGATGGTGACCACTCACAGACACGGGCAGGTGGCCACTCATGACGCTCCACAACCGGTGAGGGAAGCGGTCCACGATAGCGTTACGACTGGCGAAAGGAGCTCCCTAGCAACCGGGCCCTGAGCCAAGAACCAAGTTCCTCCACATGTCCAAGGCACGTAGGCATTGTCGTGTGACCTTGAACATGCGAAGCGGGTTTCCCCTCGGGGAGAACCCCCTGGTCTTGAGCCACCACTGTAGGGGTCTCATGTACAGAAGGCCAAAAGTAACCACGTTGGATGCAGCTGCCATCAGACCCAGCAGTCTCTGAAACTTCTTGACAGTGAGTGACCGGCCTTCTCTGACTTTCGCGGCTGCAGTGAGGATCGACTCGATCCGAGGAGGAGACAGACTTGCCTGCATTGTGGTCGAATCCCACAACACGCCTAGATAAGTGGTCCTCTGTAATGAAGAAAGCACACTCTTCTTGGTGTTTCTCTGAACCCCAGCTCTTTTGTGTGAGCGAGAATGACATCTTGATGTCGAACTACCATCTGCTCTGACTGAGCTAAGATCAACCAATCGTCGATATAGTTTAGTAAGCGGATGCCTCAGGAACTTTCTGTGAGTGGGAAGGATGGATACATGGAAGTATGCGTCCTTAAGATCTGTCGTAACAAACCAGTCCTCAGACTGGATCTGAGATACTATCTGCTTGACAGTGAGCATCTTGAACTTCAGTCGCATTACTGATCGGTTTAACTGACACAGATCTAAAATCGGACGCAACCCCCCATCTTTCTTCGGAAATCTTGAAGTACGGCTGTAGAACCCTAGGGGGGGGGGGGAAACTTTTGCCTCACATGGCAGAGGGACCACCTCGATGGCCTCCTTCCTCAGAAGAGTAACTACTTCTTGTTCCATGACTAGAGCCTGCTCGGGGCCCACCAGCGTGGACGTAATCCCGTTGAAACAAGGCGGAGGAGAACCAAACTGGATTCTTTAGCCTCTCTCTACAGTGCGCAGGACACACTGAGACACATTTGGCAGTAGTTTCCAACCTGTCAAACAGTCTACTTAAGGGAATCAGTCTCTTCGCTCGGTTTTTGCGGCGCCCCTGTATGTGGAAAGCTGGTACCCGGGAGGGGGATGCTCTGCCCCAGCAGCCCCCAGAGTTCAGAGTAGAGAGTGCGAGGGAGAAGAAGAAAGAAAACGCTGGAAGTCGCCAAACAGCCAGGGAAGGAGCAAAGCGGGGCGTCCATTAGGCAGACACCTTGTCTCTTCTCTTTCAATGTTGAAAAGGTCAAGCCATGATTCTATCCGCTGCCACATAGCTGCCATGGACCCGACAAGGCACGAGAGGGTCTCCTTAGTGGCGCAGAGAGACATGTCAGTGGTCCTCCTGAGCTCGGTAATATCCTCAGATTTTACCTGCTCACCCTCATCTAGCTCTTTCAGCAGGTCGGCTTGATATGCCTGTAACACCGCCATGGTGTGCAGACACGCACCAGCCTGACCTGCTGCCGTGTACCCTTTGCCCACCAGCGCTGATGTTGTGCGCAGCGGCTTGGAGGGCAATGCCAGAGCCTTTAGAGACGATGCCACGCCGGGAGACAGATAGCTAGCAAGCGTCTGCTCTACCCGGGGCATCGCCTTATAAACGCACTCTTTCATCCCCGCCACATTGCCATAATCATCGAGGAGGGGGGGAATTGGGAATAAAGAAGCGGGGGCAGAGCCGAGAATGGTCTTCCCCACGACTTCGACACATCGGTGTGGAGGTCGGGGAAAAAAAGGTAGGCTCCGGTGCGGAGGTGGTGGCTTAATACGCAGAAAACGCTCATACAATTTACTCTTCTGCGGTTCAGCCAATTTCTCGGCGGGCCACTCGATATTTACTACTCTCATACTGGGAGACTCTGCGGGGGGGCGATTCCTCATCGACGCCACCACATCAACTCTAGGAGGAAGACAGGCAGAGAGCCGAGCTCGCTCCCCGGGGGGAAGTAACTGCAGAACGGGCTTCCGATCCCAGAGATCGGGCACTGGATCTGGTGGGTGAGTTAGGAGATAGGGACTCGCCCGTCTCCATTCCCTCTGCCAGTTCCAGCTGCGAACCCCACGAGCGTAATCGCCGCTCCGCCTTGGCGGAAGCGGGACCCGCACCGCGGGGAGCGCTAGCGAAGGCACCCTCCTCAAAGAGTGCCTTCCGGGAGTGGAGAACATGCATCGGAAGACGCTCACAATGTGGGCAGTCAGCTCTCTGAGCATGCTCCGCTCACAGGCAGACAACGCACAAACTGTGTGTATCCGCACCCATAATGAAACGCGGGCAGGGAGGAACACACAGTTTGAAACGCTGGCTGCCTTCGCCCCTACTCAGATGGTGGTTCTTTTCATGTGCTTTAGACATAATTCTTTTCTATATCTCTTTATTTTTCTTTATTTTCTTTTCTACGGGACAGACAACAACAATAATGGAATCACAATGACACACACACAGAGCCGCTGACAAAAAGTGACGAGGTCTCACCGCACATGCTTGTATACTCTGTAATTACATACCGCCCGTGCGATTATTGTATGATTACACACGAGGTTCAGAGCCCGTCACGCTGAAGGGCGTTCCCCTAGCGTTTCCGACGCAGCTCAAGTTCCTGAAGAGGAACGTCTCAGTGAAAAAGTGTAGATTACAATAAATTAAGTTGGAATCTCGTAATTACGGGAATTCCGATATGGCGTGAACGCACCTTTATTGTTTTTGTCTTGTCTGGGACAAGGCATCACAGTATGGTAAGGGGTGTAACATTTCCGTCACACGCTTGAGGTATTCGGCCAATTACAACGCACTGTACAGCTGGCCAATCAGAGCACACCTCGCTTTTCAGAACGATGAGCTTTGTAAAAATCTACACGTTTCAGAAAGGTGGGGCATAGAAGAGAAGCAATAATGTACAGTATGTGGAAAATAATGTGTTTTTTTACCTTAAACCGCATAAACACATTTCATTACACCAAATACACAAAATAATGTTCTTTTTTAGCAACGTCATATACCCCTTTAATATCAACTATTCAGTCCAAAGGTTAAAAGGAAAACCCTACATGGACATGTATATGGGTGAGAGTTATTCCCTTGCTTCTCAAAAGGTGGGATACTCTGTGTGCATTTGCATGCTAATAGAGGTGGTTGTAAATGTACTGTGTATGCACAGCAACGCTAATGTTAACCATTCATCAAGAGGCTGCCAGAGACATTGATTCACAAGTCAGGACATAGATGTGCAGATAGATTCCCTGTCAGTGCTGCTCTGGTGTTATTCCTGGTACCTGTTTATAATGAACTATATGGAATCCATATAATGTCACAATTGAAAACTGGATGAGACTTTTATACACATGTAAAGCTAGCACTGTTGCTTACATCAAAGGAAATGCTAAAGTGAGAGCAGGAGGTCCCTGCAGAGGAAACCAGAGCTCTATCTTTTTGCAAATGTGTGCATGACTGTGGTAAAAAGACGAGCAGAGGATTTCAACCTGTCTTTGTGACTGTCACAAGTGCAGGAGGTTTATGGACAAAGAACTATTGTTTTACGCATTTAATGAATTGTTTTTTTAAAACAGTTCTAACTTTAAATTCTGGTTGGTTAAGATACATATTATGTGACTGACAGGAACAATAGGTTTGATTAGCAGCCGCAAACTGCCTACAGTTAGGAGAATTAACTATGTTACTTAGATTATTAATAATAATAACACATAATGCCTCTTTCTTTGGATTTATATTTAGTTATTGATAAAATAATATCTAGCAGAGAACGCGCTCAACTTTGATTACTTTGTGTAACTGTAAAAAAAAAAAATCCTGTTGCCAGAAGTTTACTGCACATAATACAGTGTTTCAGGTATTACAGGATGGCATTCTGGTGCCTGGATGTTTTACAACTTATAACTGTATAGTATCATCAATCATAACTTTCACTCTCAGAAAAAAAGTTACAAAATCTGTCTGTAGCACAGTACCTTTTCAAAAAGTAGTATGTTTTATGTAATAATATGTACCTTTAAGATACTAATGTGCACCCTTTAGGGGTAAAAAAAAAGATACCAGCCCAGTGGCAGTTTTTGTACTTTTTTTTTTCAGAGAGTTTGTTGTCCTGTCTGTGAGAAAAGGATACGACGCAGTCAGTTTTTCACCTTGTGTGCATGTTTGTGACCTTTATGCATGTGTGAATAGGTGGGTGTCAGTAACAGGCTGTGCATGTGTGAAAATATATTATTGCACTGCTCTGGTGTTCCCAGAAATGAGCGCATCTCTCTAAATATCCTCTTACCAGGGATTCTGTTTGAGCTATGATAATACGTGTCTTATATTGATTTATCAAGACATTTTTTTCTTCTTCTGCACAAGCTATTATTGTTTTATTACTGCACGTAAGTGCCTGTTGCTAATTCAAACCATGATATATTCTGCTCTTTGCAACTTCTTTAAAAAAACATTTTTTCGATCTTGGTCGATGTGGGCCAAGAATACAATTATAATGTTTTTGGATAAGTCTGAGGTTTTTAATGAAATGTCAGCTTGTGAGCTTTGTTATATTTGTTTTGTACAATGCTTCTTTATCACATCTTCTCCATCTCCTCCCCCTTCTTCCTGTCCTTGTGTCTCTGGAGATGAGCCTGCCAGCCCAGTGATGTAGCTTTGGATCTCATTATGGGGCAGAGATGTAATGGAGCCACATGGTTGTCGGTCACACACTAAGATGTGCATTAATGCAGAACTGTTTGTCCACTGCAGCTGCTGGTGGTCATATAACTGGTGCTTTTCCCCCCTCCCTTTATTTCCAACTCAAAGAGGAAAAAAAATAATAAGGCATATGTTTCAACATAGCCTTCAGGACATTCCTAATCTGTCTTTTTGCTATTTTTATTTCCACATCTGTAGCTACTTAATAGTGCGGAAATTTGGAATTACTTTGCTGGATTGTTTACACTTTAATTGGATCATAGTTTGACACTGTATTGGGAAAGCTCATTTCCTGCTGTTGCAGAAATGCAGTACTCCATGAAGTGAACCTTGAATCCTGTACAATTATCGAATTGTAGCTAGTGTGTATTCAATAAACTATACACTACCGTTTAATAGTTTTGGGTCTGTAAGCTTATTGTTATTATTATTTTTTACTTTTTTTAAAGAAGTCTCTTATGCTCACCAAAGCTGCATTTATTTGTTTAAAAAAAGTTTTTTGTTTTATTCTTTGCTGAATAAAACTATTAATTTCTTTACAAAATTGTAATGATTCAAAACGTTTGAATGGTGGTGTAGGTGTTACTATAGGCTTCAGCACCCATCTTTCCTCAGTGAGATTTGCGAGAAGTCGATATCATAACAGTATCTTCTGATTATAGTTTGGGAGTCATACCAATTTTATGATACTTTTATTGTGAGTTTGCATGGAAAAGAGTGACTAGTACATTCTGTAGAATTTCTTCTTTTATGTTCCACAGAAGAAAGAAAGTCATACAGGTATGGAACATTAGGGTTAGTAAATGATGACAGAAATTTCATTTTTGTCTAAAATAATCTTTTTTAAGCTCTTTGCCAAGATCTTTTATTATGTGTCTTAAAAGTTTGTTACATTAAGTATTTTCCTTCCCTCTAGTCTGTGGAGAACCCAGTGATAGATGACGTCTTTCATCCAAACGCTTTCTGTTCCAGTCACAACAATACAATGCAACCAGACACACCACTATTCCTGACATATACTGACAAAAATATAACAAAATAACATTTTGCATGATTTTCAATCTGTTTTACACTTCTTTTCCAATGTTTCTGTCATTACAGTTGCGTGCATGTCTTAAAATTCACACTCCTCCTACACACTCATTCACACCACACACCCACACACACACACGCTCAAATTACTGCCAAAGGCCTATATATTTCTCTGAAAGGTGTCCAACAAGGTAATTCTTGCTAACTGGCATATGCAATGGAAGGAGAACATGACCAGTCTTGCTTTTACAGCAAGGTACTACTGCAGACTGTCTGGTTCATGCGTCGTTGCACAGTTAAAAGAGGAAAAAAAGTGAGGCGAGACGATTTTTTTCCCAGGGTGCTCTCACTCATGATGAGAATGAGGTGACTGGTCCCAGTGGATTCTGAGGTTAGGCGCGAAGGACAGCACTTCCGCTCACTGGGGAGATGGGACAGCCGGAGGGATAAAAATAGAAAGTGAATCCCACCCCCCAGACTCTCTTTTGTCCTTCTGGACACTGTGTGAGGGTCTCTCTCCTGGTATCCTGCTGCCTTCCCTATAGACTCTGACAGTGTGTGACCCTGCTGTAGTTTCCACCCAGTGCTGGATTCAGAAGCAAACGCCTGTTTCCTGTCACTGCACAGATAGATAGATAGACGGATAGAGTACAGTTGTGGTCAAAATTTTACTGCTGTATCTGCAAAATTTTAATTATCATACAAAATGCATGTTTGTTTTTTTTTATTTAGTACTGACATGAATAAGATATTTCACATAAAAGACGTTTACATATAGTCTACAACAGAAAATAATAGTTGGAATTTATAAAATGGCTTTTCCTTCTGGAGCATCAGTGACCATTTGAACCTTTTGTAATAGTTGTGTATTACTATTATTTTCTCTTGTGGACTATATGGAAACGTCTTTTATGTGGAATATGTTAATCAGGTCAGTACTAAATAAAAATAACATGCATTTTGTATAATCCCTCATATTTTGGTAAAGTAATTGACATTTAGCGGATATTGCAAAGTGTACGTAACATTTTGACCACAACTATAGATAGATTTTTATAAATTCATTTAAATTCATGTTATGACCAATGAGCAGTAAGTGGTTAATATTAACATTTTGCAATATTTTGGCCAAAATGAATGCTAAAAGTTAATTTACGCATGAAAACATTGCAATGTACAGTATAAAAATGTATATTTTGAAATTTGCTAAAAAATTGCTGTGAACAGTGTCAATAAGTTTAGGGCAAGTCACAATATCAGATTTTCACTACACAATTATAGTGGCCAAAAAATCATAATAATGAAATTATCATGAAATCAATAGAAATTTAATTGAAAGAAAGAAAGAGAAATGAAAGAAAGAAAAATAAATAGGTCCATTATGACAACCATGAGGTCTTGTCATTCATAATCAGCTCCACGTTGGTTTATAACAGTGTTTGCTCATCTTCAAACAAAGAGAACAATAAGATAGGGACAGGAAGTGAAAGCATACGCTCTGCTGGCACAAGACAACGCCTCCATCTCTAACAGCAAAGGGGAAAGTCCCCTCAGAAAGAGACAGCACTAGAAAAAGTCAGAGAGAAAGAACAGACACCTTACGCAGCCCTGTAGACCTATATAAATTTTCCTTTCCCTGTTGCATTTCTCTTGCCTTTTCAAACATAATGTGTGTCTATTTCACCATGTGAAGTCTCAATGCTTTGTGGGTTTTTATGATGCTGCACAAAACAGCACAGTTGCAAGAGGCACGTATAGTTGGTGCGGATCTTCTCTGTTACCTTTAGCACTCTGTTCTAGGAAACGCAGACACCGCCTCATGTTGACACTCCTACACATTTCCTAAACACTGATTACTGTATGCACAAGATGGCCAGCTTACCATTCTGAAATAATCACGTAAGGACCGTCTTATCATTTAGTCTCCTTATTTTCCTTTTTTGTCTATAATAAGAGTGTGTGATCTATTCTCTGTGTCCTTCAACTTCAGAATCCCAACAAGCTGGAGGCTTCAGGGTCAGCTCATGTCCTCTGACTGAAACCACTTACCTAAAAAGGTCTTTTAGAGCAAATTCATGATTGATGAAAAGGGAAAGGGAAAAATGAAAAGGGGATGGCATACCTAGGTGAAAGTCAGGCCAGACAAAAACAGTCTGCTTTGATCATAGGAGCAGGGGAGGAGCGCTCCAGGGCTATTTCTGTCCCTTTGTCTGCTTCTCAAATTAAGTGATGGAGCGATGGGGCTACAGCTTAATTCCCTATTCGGTTGATAAGCACTGGTCTCATCCCATCATCCTTTGAGGGACCATTATATCATCGCAATGTGACATCAACAAAAATCTATTCAGTTTCTCACTGTTCACTCATGTTAAAAATAAAGGTTCCGAAAGGGTGTTTTTGCATTGATGCCATAGAAGAACCATTTTTGGTTCCCCAAAGAACCTTTCAGTACAGTTCTTAAAAGAACTACTATTTTTTATATAAATTATTATTAGTGTAAATGACTTTTTAATAATCTACTGAACCACAACAAAAAACAAACAAAACAAACCAAAAAAAAAAAGTTCCATTGATGTTGAAGGTTCACTGCCAATAAAGAACCTTTATTTTTAAGAGTGCGTTCTTAAATCTACGAATGTACCATCAATATTTTTAGATATATTCAATATACATTTTCTTTCTGCTTAGATTTATGCAGGATAAAAGCTTCTTGGCTCACTTTTCCAACTAGCTTAACTGAAAACTTTGTATTGTTTATGTTTATAGTTTTCTTAAAGCCCCCATGAAATCATTCAACAGACACTGTTGTCTTTTTCTGTGTTGACATGTATTTCCTTTTGAAACAGGAAGTTTGTCAAAGGGCTTACTGCTTTTTTTCTGTAGTTAGTGGCCTTTAGTTATGTTAGCCCCATAAAACAATGTTTTGCTCTTTGCTAGTCGAGTGCGGTTGGTATTAGTGGGTGGGACTTTAAATTCATATGTGTTTGTCAGCGTTTTGTACAGTAGTAAGCAGATGACTTCACAGCTAACAGACATGGACTAAAAGCCACACAACTCTCATTATGATTTTTGCTTTCATTAAGCATCATGGCTTGTTTAGTGCTGTTGTGCTGCATTGTGATCTCGTTCTGTTTGTGAGCAATGGGTCTAAATGTAGTGGAACGATATTGTGAGCACCAGCCACATGACGCTTGCCCACCTGTCATGTGAAGTTACAGTGGTAAAGTATGTAATTATAATTGTGCAGCTGATCTTCTCAAATTACTATAAACTTTTAGCTTGTAGCAGATAATACCAGCATGATAATATTTTGTAGTTGTATTTGGCTCTGCAGAATGAGCAGAGTTATGTAGCATGTTATTTTCTTATAAAAATAGAAAAGAGCAACACAGCAGTCTGCCCAGTCATGTTTTGAAATAAAACTGTTTTGAAAATGTTTTCATTAACCCTAGGTTGTATCGGAATATTAAATAGGATCCAAGCAAATTGGTTCCCCAGCAGTACTGCAGAGGGTCTACCAATAATTGTTTGATCTCAAATTAATTTTTGTTGAAAAAGGTATGATTTAAAAATATATATTTTTAAAGAAGTCATTTTAGCAGATATTACCCCAGTCTTCAGAGTCACTTCAGAAATCATTCTAATAAGCTAATTTGATTCTCAAGAAAAGAAACGTTTTTAATATTATAAGTGTTCACAACTTATTATATCACATCATGCTGATTTAATATTTTCATTGAAACCATGAATATAGTAGAAGAAAAGTATGAATTTCTTTCCCCCAAAAAAATCAAACAGTAGTGTATAGAATAAATGAAGTAGAAAAAGTCAATAAAGGCTATTTTAATGGCTTTTAAAGCCTTTTTTTTTTTTTTTTTTTTTTAAAAACAGATGAGGTAATCACAAATGTCACGATTCAGAAGTCTTTATTCCTTATTCTTTTATTCCCAAAACAACATTATAACATAAATGATTTGAGATTTTATTCTACATTATAGCACGTTTTATAAAAGCCTGGAGAAGGGCACTAACTGTGGTGGTTAGGGTTGTTCACAAGGGGGAGGGCTGGCCCTATGAGAAGCACTTTGATATTCCACTGTTGATGAGAGAGAGAGAATTTTGTGCAGAGCGCGAGAGAACAGACGAACAAGCAGAGTGCTCGTAACCAGTCTGTCAGGAGAAAAAAAGAAAGTGCAGGGACATTTTCATCTGCTACAGCCAAAGGAGAGTGTTGCGTACAACACTGAAGGATAATCACGAGAGGGAGAGAGAGAGAGAGAGAGAGCGAGAGAAGGTTTATTAATTCATGCAGGAGGGGAGGGATATTTCTGCTGCTGGACCTGAGCGGGTCCCAGGCACAATGGGCCTGTTCATTTTTTGCTTGTGAGCCCATCCATGCTGTGACCGTGACAGCACTCAGATCAGCCAGGATTTGACGGACAGCATCACCTGAACGAGCAGAGGTAGAGTACGATTTGTCATTTTTTCTCACACGCACATCTGTTCTCTGCTCGCTCACGTACTGATAAGTGCTGTCTGCCGAGCAAATGACCCTTGTTTTCCTCTCACAGTGTGTTCTCTTATGTCAACACTGCATATCAGGCACCAAAACATGCACGTTTATCTAGCTTTTGAACTTGTGAAGTCGCATTAATTGGTGTACTTTTTCTTTACTTTTGTTTTCTGTCTTCATCGTCTCACAGGAGATGATTTTAGGTGTTTCCTGTGCTTTGTAGAGTTCACGTGCAGGATGTTGCCTGCTTAGTGCTTTGTTATGGTCTACATTGGCATAGTTTGTCTGTCATGTCAGAGCTGAGTGCAGATAGTGTTTATATTTCACACTCAGCTGAGAGATCAGTGCCGCGGGATGATGGATTCTGTTGATATGGGGGGGGTTGCAGCTCGACCATTTGACCAGGTTTGTTGGGCATCTTCTGTGATGCCCTAAAGCGGCCCACAATCTCTATTGTGAGGGAATGTAATACATTTTGATGTGTGGGATAATTCATTCTCTTCACAAACCTGTGCTGTCATGTGCTTGCGAGGTGCTGGTTAATCTCCAATCGGCTCGCTTAATTACGGCTCATCATGTAATCACCAAAGGCACAGGGTCTTCATGTCTCAACAGGATCTGTGGAGCAGGAACAGCGTGAGCTATGTGTGTGAGAGAGCTTTTTCGCTGTTCCTGCTTGAGGATGCAATTCATGTTGTCAGTCTTCATAGAAGGCTGAATATTTGTTGAAGCCGAATGTTTGCAAGTAATTAGCTCTCAATCATTAGAAAAAGACACAAAGATAACGAAAAAGAGAAAAGATTGCTCGTGACACTCTACCCAAGGTCAAAAATGGCAGTCAGCCACGGAGCATCTTAATGGAGTCCACAATAAAGGAGAGCCTGAATAAACACTCACTGATCATACTGTTGTCTTTGGCTTGTCTCTCATCTTTACTATGCTGCTCTTGGGTAGATGAATATGTTTCTGTCGGTTGGAGAAGCGCAGTGATTTATCCCGGTGTCCTCACTGGAAGCACACGTTAGGAGAGCCACTCGGAGGGTCTGTGTTAGTGCGAAAGTTTTCAGAACAAATAGAAAGGAAGCATGCTGTTTTATTTTCTATTGTTGTTTATTTCCATTCTTAATTCTGTTTTATCTATTTGTTGTCTTTTTTATTTTAAAAAAGCCCTCTAACACTTGCACTCTCTATTTGTTTTCTAACTGCTTGTTTTCTTAAAAAAGGCCTCTAACACTAGCTTTCTCTATTCTAATTCTATTTTATCTAGTTTTCTTTTTATTTATTTAAAAAAAAACTCTAACACTAGCCTCTAAACCTCTATTGTTTTTCTATTCTATCTACTTGTTTTCTTTTTATTTATTATTTAAAAAAACCCATGCTACGTGTACGGCATTAGACTAACAGAGACTTGTCATAGGGATAGCACTGTGTATATTGCTCTTTTTGGTGGTTTTGGATTGCTATCTATTGTCTCATTTAAATTCTCTTAGATAAAAGCGGCGGCTAATGACTAAAATGGATGTAATGTTACAAATACAATAGTGGCGTGGTTTTCTGTAACACTCTTAAAAAAAATAAAGGTGCTTCAAAAGGTTCTTCACAGCAATGCCATAGAAGAACCTTTTTTGGTTCCACAAAGAAGCATTCAGTCAAAGTTCTTTAAAGAACCATCTCTTGCTTAACTTTTTATAATCTGAAGAACCTTTTTTGTTTTTTTTCTTTTTTGTCAACCACAAAAGACCTTTTGTGAAACAGAAAGGTTCTTCAGATGTTAAAGGTTCTTTAAAGAACCATTTAGACAAACAGGTTCTTCTATGGCATCGTGAAGCACATTTATTTTTAAGAGTGTACCTCTTAGTGATTTCCTCTTCTGTTTCCACATTAATGACAACTATACTGTACTGTCATTCAACAATAAGTAAGAATGTAATAAATGGTAACACTTTAGTAGAGGGACCAATTCTCACTATTAACTATTTACTTATTAGCATGCGTATTACTAGCATATTGGCTGTTTATGATATCTTATTAGCACATATTAATGCCTTATTCTACATCCCTAATCTTACCCAATGCCTAAATTTAACAACTACCTTAATATCTAGTATGCAGCAAAACTATGAGCTTTATTTTTTGTTTTTATTAATGGTTTGGTAAAAGCGAGAACTGACCTTTAAAATACACTGTTCCCACAATAAATTAACATTTATGATGAATATAATTATATATTTTTTAATAACTATGTGTGTAATTATTTTTTCATATTTTCATTTACTTTTTCCTATGCTAAATAAAATAATTTAAGTAGTATCTAATAATATATGGAGAATTGCATAATATTACTTATCACAATATTAAGCCTACTAATATAAATTACATTTTATATTTAGGGGTGCTCCGATCAGATTTTTTAGGGGGGATCCCGACACTCCGATCATAGAAAGCATTATCTTCTTCTCCTCTTCTGCCGACACCGATCTTTTTAAAAGCCTTCTTTTTATCATTTATAACCATTTATAGTGATACTCCAATCAAAAAACAAAACACACAATATGTTTAGACATTTAATTCAGGGCCTGAATTTCATTTTTGAACTTAAGCGTTGCAGAAGCAGCACTGACTGTGCTTTCACACAGGAGTCTACAACTGATCCGTGGCAGTTTACTACAAACACAACATTTATCCATTATTTTGATTTCAAATCCAACCAGTGTCACTGAAAATGATTTTTTTAGCATTGCAATTCTTTTTTTTTTACACAGTACAGTAATACAATCTTGATGATTAAACACAATAAATATAAGCAACACTTTATTCAATGCTTTTTACTTTTGCATTTTCTTCTAGATTTATATATTAAGTTTCTCAAGCAAGTGGCAAAACGTTTAAACTACATTTCTTACATTATCACAAACATTCTAAATTAAAACTTACCATTGACAGAAACAATCAGCACTACTGCTTTTTTTTTTTTTTTTTTTTTTTTTTTTTTTTTTTTTTTTTTTTTTTTTTTTTTTTTTTTTTTTTTTTTTTTTTTTTTTTTTTATTTTTTTTTTTTTTTTTTTTTTGTTTTTTTTTTTTTTTTTTTTTTTTTTTTTCCTTTTTTTTTTTTTTTCTTCTTTTTCCCGCATTAAATCTTATTACAAGCAATCCTGCGTTCCATACAGCACTTTATTTTCCTACCTCCACCGGTGCCATCTATTATTGCCTTGTTTATCTATAAGTGCTCTTTTCCTTTAAACCTAGCTAAAAAGCCATAGCCTATGTGTTGACTTTGAAACACAGTAGACTTTAATTATATGCATTTGTGGTGTAATTACTACATTTTTGTGTCAATGTTCATATTTACCGCAAACAATGCGGTTACATTAATTCAGTGCTTGCATCACTGCAACAATCTCTGCATGGCTGCAGACGCACCGCTCGTGGAACACACTGCCAGACCACAACCACATGCAGTCTGTGAACACTTTAATCTGTTAACATGAGCGCGAATAAAATGCGCACCGCATACGTAGTGCAAACGGAGTTATGTGAACCTGGCATTATGTGTGTGTGCTGCGAGTGGGCTGAGTCACAGTCTCTCAGGAAGCGCTGAAATCGTTTAAAAAAAATAAACACTGGCAAGAATTAAAAAGCAATGCAATTTATAAACTTTAGTGAAGATGTTACACTGCCTCGATTGTGCAAGTGTAAATTCCTTTGTCAACTGTGCAGCGTGCAGCTTGCTTATAGTGCTGACTGGATTGTGATTTAAAGCCATTTGCGCATTTTGAGAAAGAGAGAGAGCACGCGGTGATGCACTCATGCTGTTTGTGAAATTACGTCTCACATAAGGTTTTCAAATTACTTCATAAGTAATTTAAAGAAGAAATATGAATTGTACCTCACCTAAAGCATTATAATTATTTCACCCACGCCGGACAAAGACTGAGACGGTGCCCCCGCTGCATGTCCTGCCAAACCTTCTCATGGCAGGCGCGTAATCAGCTTGAGATCGGTTTTTTGAGATCGGCCTTTAAGAGACCGCCGATCAATCATCCCAACGTGATTATCGGCCGAAAGTGATCTGTAGCCGATCAATCGGAGCACCCCTAATTTATTTCATATAACTTATACATTATTATTGCATTAAATATAATTTAAAAAAAAAACAATTTATATAGTATTGTTTAAAATATATTTATTTTAGAAATCTATTTAATGTGATATTATCAAAAAAGGCTAATTTAGCTCTTTTCCACCTTTGCTCTGCCACTTTGTTAGCGCTCTGTTGTTGATGTTCAGTTACATTAACAGACATTCAGAACGGATTGAAGGGCAGTAAGTTTCCCTTTAGCTGGGAATCAGAGCAGGTCTTGCCTGGCTTTTCCATGTCATTGCATTGCAATTTCGAACCAAACCCTCCTGTTGCCATGACATCCAACCCCTCTGTAAATACTCACAGGATTTTTTTGAGCATGTAGGCCCCAGGAGAAGAGCGAGAGAGAGGAAAGAATTGCTCATTTTGTTTTCACTCAGAGAGTCACTTAGGAATGGTAAAAGGCTAAATTTATTCTCTACTCTGTTATACTACTTTACAGCATGTATGAGTTAAAAAAAATGATACAATTTTTTAAATAAAAAGTGTTTTTTTCCTGGAATTATGTGTTATGTCTGCATGTGTATTTATGATAGTAGCATTGCTTAATTTCAGCAGTGCTCTTTCCCTTTGTGTCCCTGTGCTGTTTTCACCAATCCATTAACCTGTGGTTTGGACCCATTAAGGTATTTCTAAATTAACAGTTTTAGGGTCACACACTTTACTAATGTATAAGTGGTAAATGCAGCTGTAAGTATTTACAGTTGTGAACATCATAAAGATCGCTTTGTGGTTGCTTGCACTTAGAGAGTCATCGAGTTTTGTTTGACGTGAGAAAAGAAAACTCTAAAAGGCATGTCATGTAAATGCATCAGATAGGTTTAACAGCCATGGAGTGAGCACAAAAAGTGGGGGGGGGGGGTTTTTGTCGTCAAAAGATGTCCTGTTAACGCTCCTGTCTCCTCTTTAGGCCTGGACATGCTACGCTGATTCTGCTTCTGTGAAATCAATAAGAAAAAATTAATCTTTACCCAGACAGCAGTACCCACACAGACCCAGAAGAAGATCCATACCTAAATGCCCTCAGTGCATCCATCAATCAGATGACGTTTCTGCTCAACTTGCATGTTTGGCTCTTTCTTCTCTTTCTGATTTGTTCCACTGTTCCTTCTGAGGCCATACATTTAAAACAAAGCTGCACCATGGGTTTGTGGGGCCCTAGACGAGATTATGAAAATGGACCCTATGGTGTCCAAAGATATTCAAATATCTTTTATGTTTTAAAAAAAATATGTTTTCTTTTTAAGTGTAACTGTATAGGGTAAATTTTTAGGATAAAAGGTATATGAATTTTAGGTAAAGTGTATATTTTAGGCCCTGCAACTGGTCCATTGTTGCTATCGTAAACTAAAACTAGAAAAAATCGTTTCATAATTTAATTTTAAAGGGGTCATATGATGCTGCTAAAAAGAACATTATTTTGTGTATTTGGTGTAATGAAATGTGTTTATGCGGTTTAAGGTTAAAAAACACATTATTTTCCACATACTGTACATTATTGTTTCTCCTCTATGCCCCGCCTTTCTGAAACGCGTCGATTTTTACAAAGCTCATCGGTCTGAAAAAGCAAGGTGTGCTCTGATTGGCCAGCTATCTAGTGCGTTGTGATTGGCCGAATACCTCAAGCAGCAACCACATGTGACGACCCCGGGCTGGACTCCGCTTCGTCCACGGTGAAAGCCGATCCGGCGATCAACAGCGCGAAGTTGAAGTATTTTCCTCAGATATTTCCGTGATATCTTCCTCTTTTGGAAGACCAAACAAAGTAGTTTTGCTTTCACAACGAATTACACAGTGCCTTCACGACATGGCGGCTGCAACAACAATACTACAGCGAGAATAAAGGTTACGCCTTCTTTCTTTGTGTGAACATTTGGGCAGCGTTATGCAAATCTTCCCACATCGTGACGTAGGTATGTGTGGGCGTGTTAGAACGAGCTGTTTTAGGAAGGCGTGGTTGATTCTTAATTTTTATAAAGAATATCTTTTTGGATTTGATACTTTAGTCTTTGCGACTTTACAGATCCTCTTTATGCACCAAGAGCTTGAAACACTACAAAGAGAAAGGAAAAATTGAAATAGCATCATATGACCCCTTTAAATATTTCAATATAAATATTACATAAATATTAGAAAGACTTGACCTGCCAGCTAACTAAAATTATGTAAGTTTGAAGTGAAGTTGAAGTACTAAAATTACTAAACTGAAATAAAACAAATGAAAATGAAACTATATAGAAATGTATTAAAAACAACTAATAATAATGAAATTGACAAAAGTGCATAAAAACTGAAAATACAAAAATAAAAGTTAATTCAAAATATTCATAAATATTATAGCAGTAAATAAATAATCCTAAATAACAGTTTTCCACCAGCAGCTTTTGCAGATCACTTTGGTTAAGTTTTTTGTGACACATTAATTTAAATAAAAATACTGTATTTTCTTAATTAGTAATTTGTCATAGAAACAGATGTGTAAGAATTAGATAAGATGTTCTTAAAATAGTTATGAGTACACTTTAAGTATTTTATGAATTTAAAATAATGTATTATAACTATGTAGAGAGAATTGAAGCATTATGATTCCCTAAATTAATATGGATATATTGGGCATCACAGGACTAATTATAAAATGACTGTTAAGTGTGTGGTATTGACTATTACAAACTAGATTGTTTCAAAGCAAAATGAATGTTTATGTTGTTAATTAAACTTATTGCAAATCATCATAGGTTCATAATACATTTTCTGTTTTGTACTGCCTTCAGCACGCTACACACAACAAAAAAAAGCTCAGTGTCGTAACTCTGCTTACACCTCCGGTTCTCTCACACACACAATGTGAATATTGTAACCTGTTAGTATGAGGGGTGAAATAAATAGGCTATACACTGCTTGAAACAGAAAAACAAAAAATATGCTTTTGTAAGCACAGATATTATTAAGTTGACCGTCCACAACCACGCATAAATAGACTCGTGTTGCAATTTGTCTCTTTTTTTTTTCTGTCAGTGAAATGGGCCTATCAGGTCTCCTCCAGCCTCTTCCCTACAGTTTGATAATGTGATATCTTTAGCTGCCACTCTCATCCACTTTGTCAGAGCTCTTTCTGCCGACTGCACGCCAGACCGCAGAGACTATCTGTGGAGAAGTTGAGACAAAAATATTACACAATACCTTATCATACTTCAAACTGTTACAAGTAGCTGCCTGTGGATTAGCAAAACTGCCTGATGACTGGTGACGGGTGCACATGGCAGCGCTGCTGTTGGCTCTGACTGGACTGCGACCCCTGCGCCCCAGCCATGCCGTTTAATTCTATAATGTTAATGAAAGTTAGGATTTTGGTATATCTGTGCCCCTCACTAACCTCCCATTCCCAGCTGTTTGGCCTGCCACTTTCCGCAGGTTCTTCATTCATCACAGCCTCTGTCTCATTCTCCTACGTATCAGCTCTCTGTGTGAGCCTGTCCGCAGTCCCGCTGGAGGCGGGTGATGTTTCTGCCATGACTGGACAGCAGTGCACCTCTCCCTCTCCCTCTTTATCCCTTTCAGAATTAGTGTCCTAATTTGGTTGTGTTCTTCCACACTGTGGTTCAGGAGACTAGTGCAGTGGTCATACTCAGATGACGAATACAAAATCTTCTGATTGTATTGTAGGCAATAAATTATTTAAAAATGTTGCATTAATTTATTCTGTGCTCTGTGCACTTGCGTGAATAGTAATACCTGAAAAACCTGCAGTACCTAGATTTAGATATTGTCTCAAATAATTGAGCCTATTCAAGTGGTAATGAATTGCACTGTGCCATATTTTATTAGTTATGAAATGCACACTACCTTCAAAGATTTAAAGGTCCCTTTTTTTTTTTTTTTTTTTTAAAGAAAATACTATTTTTATTTGGCAAGGATGCATCAGATTCATCTAAGGTTGTTACATTAGATTGATTTTTAAAAAAAAAAATATTTTTTTACTTTCCCTTACTTTTTTCATCATAGAATCCTTAAAGTGTATCATGGTTTCCACAAAAAAACACAACAATACATATATTTCACAAAAATGACAGTTTATAAGAATAAGCCACCAATCAGATATGTTTAGAATGATTTCTGAAGGATCATGAGACACTGAAGACTGGAGTAATGACTTTTGAAAATTCAGCTTTGCCGTCACTGGAAAATACAGTATTCCATTTTAAATATTCACATATAAAATAATTATTTTAAAATGAAATAATATTTCACAATATTATTTCTTTTACTGTATTTTTTATTTATTTATGTGTGTGTGTGTGTGTGTGTGTGGTGTGTTGGTGTGGGTATTATAATAGGGATGAAATGCTAGCTTTTATTTCAATATAATTTGGTTAATAAAAATATCTGTATCTATTACAGACAAGTTAGACATTTCCTATGAAATGTTGCCAGACTCCTTAGGCAAATTCTAACGGGCTGTGAAAATGGCCAGGTCTAGATACTTTTCAGATATTATTGAGAATAATCGTCAAAATCCGAAAGTCCTTTTCTCAACAATTGATTCATTCTTGAATCCTAGATTGGAGGTGCCTGGAGATATGCCTATGGGTTTATGTGAAAGTCTTTTAGATTTTTTGTTGGCCGTATATCAGACATCCGAAAGAATATACAACAGTGTTCATATATGCCTATGGATATACATGTAACTCATGCTGTGTTGTCTGATATTGAGCCCATTTCGTTATCCATGCTTTTAGACATTGTACTCAAGCTTAAGTCGACATTCTCTCCTCAAGATATTGTTCCAACAAAGCTACTAAATCAAGTTATTGAGTTGATTGGTCCATTTGTATTATCAATAATTAATAAGAGTTTACTTTCTGGAATTGTTCCAACTTACTGTAAACATGCCGTAGTGCAGCCTTTACTGAAGAAATCAAACCTGAATAAGAGTGTGTTGTGCAACTATAGATCAGTTTCAAAGCTTCCTTTTTTAGCAAAGATTTTGGAGAAAACTGTTTTTAATCAGCTTGAGTCCTTCCTTACTGATAATGCTATCGGTGAAGTCTTTCAGTCGGGGTTTAAAAAACAACATAGTACAGAATCTGCATTATTGAGCGTTTTAAATTAAATTTTTATGGCAACTGACTCTGGTGACGTGACTCTACTTTTGCTTTTACATCTTACAGCGGCATTTGATACAATCAACCATCAGATTCTGATCTCACATTTAGAAACTTGTGTAGGTATTCGTGGAAATGCCTTGATTTGGATTAAGTCTTATCTTCAAAACAGAAGTTTCTCTGTTCATATGGGAGAATGTATGTTGACCTCAGCGCCTTTATCTTGTGGTATTCCACAAGGATCTGTTTTAGCACCAGTATTTTTTTCACTGTATATGCTCCCATTAGGTCAGATCTTGAGTAAATATGGTGTTTCTTTTCACTGTTATGCAGACGACCTCCAGTTGTATCTACCTCTAATGCCAACTGCCTCTATCGCTGTAGAAAGACTGGTGGAATGTTTTGGCGAGATTAAGGTGTGGATGTCTGCTAATTTGCTGTGCTTAAATAAATCAAAAACCGAATTGATGTTATTTGGCCCTTCTGAATCTGTTGACACATCCAAAATTGATTTGGGTATATTATCCCCTTTTCGGACACATCAAGTAAAAAACTTAGGTATAGTTTGTGATAGTGCACTGAAATTTGATAAATAAATGAAGTTGTCAAAATTATTATTTTTTTTTTCAATTGAATATTTTCTAAAATTAAGCCTTTTTATCTCAGAAGGACCTGGAAAAGGTTATCCATGCTTTTATTTTCTCAAGATTAGACTATTGTAACACACTGTATTATGGTGTTCAATACAAAAGTTTGGACAGACTACAGCTGGTCCAAAATGCGGCCACAAGACTTTTGACAGGTATTTGGACAAATTAGCATATCACTCATGTATTAAGAAAGCTACACTGGCTGCTGGTTTCTTATAGGATTGATTTTAAGATATTATTATTTGTTTTTAAAGCCTTATATGGTACATCTACATCATGTATAGCGGATCTGATCCAGGTGAAGAAACCAAAGAGAATGTTTAGTTCTGAGTCATTGAATCTCTTAGTGGTCCCGCGGACATACTGGAAAACGAGAGGAGACTGGCCGCTGCTCCTAGGCTGTGGAATGGTCTACCTCAATATATCTGGCAGTGCTCCACTGTTAGAGAGTTTAAACATTTAAAAACATATTTTTTTACTGTGGCGTTTGAGCATACATGAGTGTGGTGTTAGTGGTGAAACTGGTTTTTACCTATTGCCTCACTGAATCTGAGGTTTTATTTGTGTTTGTGTGCTGTTATGATATAGAATTTGAAAGGGATTTTATTGTTATTCTGCATTGTCTCATGTACAGCACTGTGGTCAACATTTGTTGTATTAATATGCGCTTTATAAATAAAGTGAACATTGAACATATTCATATTAAATGTTTACACATATGTACATGAGTGACACAAATGCCATCTGCTTTGTAGAATGAGCCATAAAGGGACTAAATATTTTCAGATGCCAAAAATAAGTTTAGGGTTTGTTTGGGTTAGTCCATAGTAGCAGTTTAGTTTAAGCACAATAGAAGTCAAAGGGAGGTCTTCACTATGATGTGAAACAAATGTGCGTGTGTGTGTGTGTGTGTGTGTGTGTGTGTGTGTGTGTGTGTGTGGTGGTGGTGTGTGTGTGAAACAAACACAGCTGCAACGTTACTACTCGCTGGTGAATTGATCATGAGTGACTCTTCAACAAAACGCAGTTGGCTGACTAGCCAGCTAGCCATGTGGAACTAGCTAGCTAACACCAGATTTCATCGGTTTCCACTGTGTATATGAAAAAAAAGAATAAAACTGTTGTTGTTTCCATAATTATTAGATGTCCATCTATGTTCTTAGGTGCAGTACCACAGATTAGGACATCTCTTACTGTAATGTTGTTTAGAAATGGCCTCGTGGAAAAGCATGTCACAGTTAAAGTGTCAAGTGTGGACTGAGAGGCTTGCAGATCTGGACAATTTCACTTAATATTGCAGCTGTACTTTGCTTTGAGTTCTTAACTATTGCGTACATTTCTATATAAGCATCTCACTAAAATTCTACTAATGTGAGATGTAAATTTGTCAGTGGAATACGACTGCTTTTGGACATTGTGTGAGTGTATTTTGAGTATGGTTAGTGTATATTTATGACTTATTTTAGACACTGATGAATTAAAACACATAGCCACTTAAATAACTAATTATATATTATCCAGTGATGTTTATACCACAGGTGTCTGATTCAGATGATTCGGGCTGCTGATGAGCAAGACTTTTTCTGAAATATATTTTTGGAACTGAATATTTGATTAGCTCACAGTTTAATTGTTGTTAAAACATTTCATGTTCAGTGGGAGGAAGGTTGTGACAGGACTTGAAGACGGTGAGTGCAAGTGGATTTTTATTGCTAATAATTACAATTAATAATTTCCTATGGTACTTTACTGAATAGTGCAAATATGATTAATAAGGTTATTGGAAACACTCATACTGTAGCCCCGTCAACAGCTCAACTGAAAATCACTGAGGCCACTGAGATTTTTGGTTTATCTGTAAACCACTTTTAGATCCCTGAAGTTCCTTTCCATCGTGGGCAGTGCAGGAGTCCATCACATCTCACGTCACACTGAAACTGTTATGTTGCACCCACATTACAAAAGCACTGTGCAAGTCATTCACATATTCCCCAAGTCTGATGCAAACTCTTTTACTTATTACATAGAGAAAGTATCAGTGTGTTACATAGAAACACTTAAATAATGGATCTGAGAAAGGGTCAAATAAGGAGGTACATGTAACAGGATGGTCACATAAATTCTACATGAAAAGGAGATGCGTCATGGACCGAGCTGGTATAGTTTGAAGGAAAGTGGGGGAGGAAGAGAGAGAAATTATCTAATATAGATGGCTACAGAGAAAGGGATGTGGGGGAATGGTATAAATACTCCAGGGCTGGAGCATAATGGAGTGTCAGTTGGAGACAGAGAGGCAAATGGAATAAGGTACATGCATTTCTTCACTGCAAGACAGGAGAGAGTGGAGGAAGAGGGAGAATAATGAGGCTCATATTGTTTAATGGGACTGGGAGGCATTATAAATCAGAGTAGGATCTGCATTCATTGAACAAGCATCTTGCTGGACAACATGCTCCATGTCCCAGTGTAGTCCACGTTCCTGCTGCAGTCTGACCTACAGAGGTGGTTTCGTGAGTTTTCCCATTGCCTTGTAAATCAGGTGGAAAGAGCACCTTCAGGGTTCAGCAGTGAGGGTTCAATGTGAGACTGTAAACAGTCGATGGAACTTTCACTGCTGTGTTTTACTATGTCTTGTGTTCGTTGGTCATGTTTATGCCTTTCTGTGATGTATTGCACCTTGTAGTGGTGAATTCTGGTTATATACACTACTGTTTAAAAGTTTAAGGCTTGTAAGTGATTTAAAGGTAAAAAAAAAAAAACTATAGAAAAATAACTTGTACAGTTAATTTGATATATACTGCTTTTATCATGTTGGATCTAATTTATATATTATGAAAACCTAAATACAAGAAGCTTTCAAAGAATTTTAGAATTACATTTTTTTTAACTCTTTTGCTTTAGACCTTTACACCTACAAATGTTAGGGTCCATATATTCTATTTCAGATCATTAATTTTGTGGATTTGGTATAACAGAATATGTTTAACAGCTTTAATGTTCACACACACATTAGTTTTCAAATACTGTAATTTTGTGTCCTCTATGCGACGCGCCCCGCCTCTCGCCAACAGTCGTTTTCACCAACAAAGCCCCCTCCTTCCGACAAGTGCAGTCTGTTCTGATTGGCCAGCTGACCCGGTGCGTTGTGATTGGCCGAACACCACAAACACGCGTCGGAAATGTAATGCCCTTCAAGGCAGTTAATAAAGGGCAACAGAGTCGCGTGACAGACACAGTGATGATGCAGTACACAAGCCGCGGTTAAGATAGCTGACGTGCTATGATTTCTGACAGGCAGTTCACTCTCCTGTGATGTGACCCTGTTCCCCTCACACACACACGGCGCGTTACTCTTCGCTGCGCAAAACTCCGCATTTGAACAGATCCAATAACTTAAACTAATAACAACAACTTACAGTCGCTGAAGTCAGAAGCGCCAGATTGTTGCACAATTCGAACATCTGGGTTGTGCTGTTCTGTTTTTAAATAAATCTTAACCAATGATTCCTCATTTGCATCTACTTTCGGAAGGCCAAATAGAGTGCTTTTGCTTTCGCACTGAAACACACACCGTCTCCCTGACATGGCTGCATCAACACTGCTGTTCCTGAAACCACGCCTTCTTTCTTTGCGTGCACATTTGGGTGGCATTATGCTAATATTTCCACATGTTGACGTAGATATGTGGGGGCATGTTAGAACGAGGCGTTTTAGGTAGGCGTTGTTGACTCTTAATTTTTATAAAGAATATCTATTTGGATTTTAGACTTTAGTCTTTACAGATCTTCTTTATGCACCTAGATCTTGTAACACTCCAAAGAGAAAAGGAAAAATTGAAATCGCATCATATGACCCCTTTAAATCTACAAATAAAATGTTAAGATTACCACTGCATCTAGTCCTATATGGGGAAAAAAAACAGTGATTGATTTTTTTTTCATAGTTATTTTCAAAGCTTTCAGTGTACTCTCATTATAAAATAAATTCATTATTGTTTATTTAATTCTAACAATTAAGTTCCCTTTCAAGGGAACTTCGCACTGTGTCCTCTAGGGGTCGCAATGGGGGGAACGCCTCGTCGTGACCCATGTCTGAAGCATATATTGAAAAAACACCAACAACACGTTGGCCGGCGACAGCCCATGACATCACTACCGGTGCGATTATAGTATAAATAGGCGCCGGGAGAACATGTCATTCCTCTTCTTCGTCTTCACTGATTGTTTTAAGAGCGATCTATATTCCTATCGTTATGGCGAGCACTAGCAAAGCGTTTAGAGGGTGTGTGCATCCGCGTCGTCGTTATTTGACACCTGATGACACACACGATCTCTGCGTTGTTTGTTTGGGCAAAGAGCACGCACGCGATGTCCTTGAGGGGGCAATCCGCGTTCATTGTGAGCGTATTTTAATGAAAAGCTTTGTCTCTCTTTTCGAGGAAAGGGGGGCAGCCATCTGCTTCCCGCGGCTCAGGACCCACCGCTGCTGAGGCACGGAAGAGAATGAGCTCATGGGGATCGCAGGTGAATCTGGCTGATGAGTTTGAAGGGGGGTTTCCCTTCGTGATCGTCGGCTGTGCACGAGAGTGAGCCGCTGGAGGATGATGTTATTTCTTTAACATCGTTTGATCCGGGGGCCGGTGCTCTGCTGGGTTCGGCCCGGTAAGAGCAGGAGATGTCTGAGGACAGAGAAGAAGCTGAGGCTGAGCCTTCCCAATCCTCCTGCTCTGTGTATGGTGTGTTTTGAGCGTTATCTTTCTTACGCATTCATCGATTCTAGCATACGAGTTATGCCAACATCGAGACGATGCGCGGAAACGACTATGAGAGGATGCCCTTGTAAAAAAGACGACTGGCTAGCTATCTTTCTATCTTTCTTAAAACTCCCTCCTTGCCATCTCGCTTAGATGGCAGGGCATACGCAGCAGCAGGTCAGGTTGTTGCTTCGTTGCGCACAATGCGGTGCTCCGCCCCCCCCCCCCACCCCACCCCCCACACCCGCATATTTAGGCTGACCTGCTGGAAGACCCTGATAAAGGCCTGATGAGGTAGCTGAGTTTCGCCGCACCACAGATCTCACTCTCTGTGCTACTAAGCATAACAGCTATAGTAGGTATTGAGAGACATCTGTGGGTGAACCTGGCAGATATCGGGATGGAAGAGAGGGGCTTTCTTCTCGATGTTCCGGTTTCACCTTCCGAACTTTTCGGTACCTTCGTTGAGATGGTGGTTGAGAAGTTCAGGGAGGCAAAGGCACGCTCAGTAGCCTTCAATACTTCATTTCACAATGGTCCAGGTCTAAGCCCGAACAAGCATAGGGGTCCTGGTCCATCTCGGTCTGAGGATCAGAGACGGGCACATAAGGCTAGTGTCGCGGCTCGCGCTCCTCCCCCGCCTGCGGGTAGGGTTAGAAGGAATTGCAGGTCAAAGTGAGGTAGGCAAGACCTAGGGATGTGATCCGGACAAGGCATCAGCGCTTCCGTCAGAATAAGAGTGATACTTGAGTATCTACTCGTTTCCTTCGGGGGTCTTACATCTGCCCTTAGCTCCTAATTCCCCTGTAACCACCATCTCTTCACCTGACCGAGGTTAGGTAGGAATTGTCCTGTATTTCCGTCTCCTATGCTGGACCTATATGTTTGGTTGGTTCTTTGGCTTCATAGTGACCACCTTACTGATGGTTACTTACTAGAGGCTTCTTCGGGTCGCTTCTTGAACGGTGCTCCGGCGCGGGAACCATGGTGGTTGAGTATGATCCATTCTATATATATATATATATATTATGTTATATAAGTTTTTAATGTGCTGATTGTTTTGTGCATATCCTTCTGTGAGATTCTTTGCCGCGTTTTCCCGGACCTGTGTGTTTCTGTCCTTTTCTAAGGTAGGTCCTTGGTGAGCACCCCCTCTGTTGGATTCAGAATTCAGGTGCTCGACTTGCAGTGTTTACTTCACTCGTCGATATGATGTCCAGCCGGTATGATAGTCTGGTTTCGGCTTCATGCTTCCTGGATCATGCGGCCAGGTCAGAGGCTTCTGCGGGAGCCTTCTTGATCATCAGGCCCCCGGCACGACACTGCAAAAAAGTCCTGGATGTCCGGGCTCCAGGATATCCCCTCTTGCTGAGGCATCGAGCGGGAAGTATAGGTGGCATTTGCGAGAACCTTCTTGTGTAATGCTGTCTCAGGCAGTGCTCCCCTCGCCTTAGAGGTATGCTAAGCTCTGTGCACTTTCTGAAACCCACATAGTGGTAAGTGCGCACGTTGAACACTTTGCGCACTTTCTAAAATCCACAGTAGTGGAAGTGTGCACGCTGAGCACTTTGCGCACTTTCTAAAATCCACATAAGTGGTAAGTGTGCACGCTAGACTTTGCGCACTTTCTGAAATCCTGTACGGTAAGGGTTACGCGTTATAACTTCGTTCCCTTTCTCTGAGTTGGTTAGACCCCGGTACCTTGGACTCCACTCAACCAGTGTGTCTCTATTTTTGACATACTTGGAAGTATCGCTCCCCTCACCATTGAGGGTTACTATGAGCATGCTGCTTCCTATCGAGCGCCCGGGTTCGCTCCGTGGGCTGTTCTCGTGGTAATATTAGCAGTGCTCCCCTTTACCAAAGGGTTGCCTATGAGCGCGCTATTCTTTTTGAGTTCCAGTATTGGAACATGCTGTAGGTCCGAGCCTCCCTCTCATTTTAGAGCTGGGTGTGTTGTTCCCTCAGCTAAGTAAATTATTGCTAGCTGTTCCAGCATTGGAACATGCGGTAGGTCGAGCTCCCCTCTCGTGTGAGAGTTGGGTGTTTGCCCCCTCAGCTAGAGATTTACTGCTAGCCATTCCAGCTTTATATCTTAGATCGAGTTGGTGACTCTCAAACATATTGGGTTTGGTATGCACCATTCCATCTATGAGCTGCTCTTTCAGAGTGCCACGAGAGCCCCCTTAGAACGGTATCCTAAAATCCATGTTATGGTAAGTGTGCACGTGAAGGCTTTGTGCACTTTCTAAAATCCACATTGTGGTAAGTTCGCACGCTAGTTCTTTGCGTTCTTTTCTAAAATCCTGTATGGTGAGGGCTTCGCGCGGTTGCTTCGTGCCCTTTCTTGAGCTGGTTTAAGCCCCGTTCACCTTGGGCACCACTCCACTTAGGTATCCTAGGATACCTACTTTAACAGGGTGTGGCCACTAGAGGTCTGTTGAGACAGTTCCTTTTAGAGCTTATGCAAGAGCAAGCGGTAGCCCCTGTGTGACAGGCCAAGACTTAGTGTGATACTAGGTTCTTGGTCATATCCCCTTAAAGGAATCCATTATGATTCCAAGCCTTGAGCTCTACCCCGGGCCCAGGAGTCTGGCCCTAACAGGTAAGTTGGGTATGTAGCCTAGGCCTTTGGCCGTAGGGGATAAAGTCACGGACAGCCATCTGACGTCCCAGGGGCAACTCTAAGTTGGTACTTAGTGCTCGCCATGGTTCCGGCATGTACTCCCCTCAGCCTGGCGGCGTGGGTATATCGTTCCCCATAGCGACCCCTAGAGGACGCAGTTCGAAGTTCCCTTGAAAGGGAACGTCTCAGGTTACTTATGTAACCATGGTTCCCCGAGTAGGGAACGAGACACTGCGTCCTCTAGGCTTCCTGCCATGCTTCGAACGCAAGCTTCAGACGAAGAAGTGAATGACATGTTCTCCCGGCGCCTATTTATACTATAATCGCACCGGTAGTTATGTCATGGGCTGTCGCCGGCCAACGTGTTGTTGGTGTTTTTATGCTTCAGACACGGGTCACGACGAGGCTTTCCCCCATAGCGACCCCTAGAGGATGCAGTGTCTCGTTCCATACTCAGGGAACCATGGTTACATAAGTAACCTGAGACGTTTTTGCTCAAAACTAACCAAAAATAAAAAATGATTAGTTTATAATCTCTGCAGGAGTGACTTGGTGTTGTTTCCAGACAAACGGAAATATATTGGTATTGTTGAAAAATATCGTCATATCGGATATCGGCAAAAATCCAATATTGTGCATCACTGATGGATATATTTTTTTCCTGAAGAATCAAATATGTGGCTAAAACATATTTTTGTAGTATGGCTAGATAAAAATGTTGCCATGGCATGCAAAAATCTGAAACACAAGTCTGACTGGGCAAGAAGAAAAAATCTTTATTATTGAATTCAGATGTTTACATCATTTTAATATCTTTAAGTGAAAGTGTTGAATATGCTGCAATGTACATAGAAATCATAATCATAAAGCACCATGTGTAAACTGTAATTAGTACAATAACTCTAAATAGTACAAAAAAATTGGGGGGCTTTTTGTATTTATTTATACTAGGATAGCATAGTGTAAACAGGAATAAAGGGGTGAGAGAGGGGGAGTGGGATCGGGACATGAACATGGCTTCCCATCAGCTCCTATATACTGTATGTCCTGAGAATCGTGCAGCGCACCGCAGCTCTGACAGCCTTAGTAATTTATGACATCTAAAGACAGGAGTCCTTTTAGAAATCTTTTCATATGGACAGTTGAAGTTTTCACTCCAAACCATTGATTTACACTTAAGAATTTTGTTTAATGTATGAACCTTCGTGTACTTCATCTACAGTGAGTTGTTCACCTTCATCATATACTAAATCAAGTGTACCCATAATTTGAGCATCAATTGGGATTTTGTTGGATTGTTGAAATTTTGAGAAGATATGGATCTATAATATTCCTCATATATTCAATCCTAAATATTGTTAGAGTTGCACTAAGCCCTGAATTCTAGGTTGGGCTGCCACTAAGTCCATTCATATGATTTGTGGGCATAAATGGATGAGTTCTACATTGGTTTCCCTGTAGAAATGTGGGTGTAATGCACTTCCTGTACCCTTTCTATGAGGCTGGGGCTGATTGATACGAATATCTAAATGATATAAAAGATACGTAAATATTTTTTCGTTTTTTAGCTAAAAATACGTAGCAATTTGTACATTTTAAATGTTGAAATACGTCTAAATTGTATGTTTTAGCATGAGTAAAAACGTACAAAAGTGTACGTTTTTGTGCTTGTAAATGTTACGTATTAATACCTACGTATAAACATGAGACCAGGCTGGTTTATGCTAAGGGTACATGAGATTGATATTATATTATGTCTGTCTTGTGGCCTGGTACATACACAGACAGACATAATGCACCAATGCACACAAACTCATCCAGATACACACACACAAACCCATAACTGCTTTCACTTCATCTATTTGCTGCAAACTTATGACGTCAGGTTGCCAGGCAACTGTCTGAGCAAACAGAATCCCCCTCCATACAGAGGGGAGGCCCCATCCTGTTGATCAGCACATGGCTCCCACAGCCCATTAACAGCCATTAACTTTGTCTCTCAATCCTTCCTTTAATGTACACATTTCCTTAACTGGTTTATTAGAGAATTCTGCCCTTGACAGTAATAACGTATGGATGTATAGCTTTATAGGAGGACACAAGAGAAAGATACTATGAATGATGAGGGAAACCCACATTTTTTTTTTTTTTTTACCGTGAAGAGGAATAGAGAAAACAGAAAGGCAGTTTGCATGGTGGGAGGATGAAAAATAGTTTCCATCGTCTGGTGATACTAGAATTAAATCCTTTACCACAAACCTTTCATCTCATTAGATGACAGTTATGTGTTTATAGTCTCTGTGCTCTCGTTATTTTTGGTGGGGTTTTTTTCACCTGTTCACCTTGACTACCTTCCATTTACCATTTTAGCACTCAGTACAGCACGTCTCGTTTCATTAGGACAGAGCAGGCAGATTTTATTCTTACAGTGTTCTAGCAGCAGGAAATTACAACACCTCGATAAAGCTAATTTTTCAGCCTGTCTGTTTGAGGCACAGTAACACAATCTCATTCTTTTATCAAGACTCCATGGTGCTTTACTCTTTTTAGATAAAAAAAGAAAGAAATTGCCAGAATTTTGAACCCTGAAATCAACATCTGAAGTGGGATTTCAGTGGTCATAAAAACTGGCCCATATTTACTTTTAAGGCCTGTGAATTCACGTCCTGATTCTCTATTACAATAATAATAAAAGACTGATTTCAATATGTAACTGCAAAGAGCTTAAGCTGCTAAAGCAGTAGGACAGTGTGTCATAACATGATCTTCCAGTGAAATGACAAGTAATGTCTGGTGAGGTATTCCATATTTTTCTGGTCATTTAGTCAGCTTAAACCCCAATATTTTCTTGCAGTCAACCTCAAGCATGTCTTAAGATACTTCCATCCAATCAACAGCCAATGTACAGAGCCAAGTTCTTAACCAAGTCTACATAAATATTGCATAATATTTTTTTTGCAATTTTTTTTGCAAAGTCAAGACCGTTTCTCGATAAACGTTGAAAAACTTCAACTTCTTTAACAACTTCAACTTCTTTCTTAAACTTTAACATCTTAAAAAGCACTCATACATTAGACTCAAAAAACATGAAATGTGAGGGCAAACGTCAAAAACATCTGTCTAGTGCATGTTTACATAGAAAGACAATGGAAGAGAATGCAAAAAAAATTGTCTGCGAATGGCCCTGCAGTGTAAGGTGCTGACATTCTATGTGAAACATGCTCAATCACTGGTTGTTTTTAGAACATTAACCCACATTAGGCCACATTAAGCATTTTTCATGGGAAACTTTTTAAAATGTACTTTTAATTAGCCACATTCCATTACCCTTCAAATTGCATAAATTGAAATTGCGAATTGAAAATATGCCCAATAGAAACACGTCAAAACTCCCATATATCGCAAAAAAGTTTTTGGGCTTGCATGAGGTAGTTTTTCAGGCAATTTGAAAAAATAATATTTAGCAAAACTGCAATGGAAATGGCTTTTTCGCATTTACAGGTCACCTGGTGTACGTAAAAGTCACATGATCATTCTTTATTATACTATAACCTCAAAGAAACACCTCATATGTGGCTGCTTGCACAAGCATTGACTACATAATGCTTGTATAAGGGGCTTTCCTTGCTATCAAAGCTTGGATAACCCCTTATTTACACTACACACTTCCCTTGAATCACGATTGGTAACAGAATAATTTTTTCCCTCCACCCTACTTAATGAAGCAGAAATCTGAGCCCCTTCCTCTGAGCAGGATGTTTTAAATTCACTATGAATCTCTAGGGCTTTGTGAAATATAAGAAATATAAGCTTGGGTATTTTGATTCTGACTTGCCGATTGTGAATTGAAGTGTGAAGCAGAAACACAAGCCTTCTCACTAGACCACTAGGGCTGAAATCCAACCCTTTTTTCTGCTACAATGTTGTGCTAATGATTTGGCACATATTTATCAAGTGGTTAGTACAGTTATGGCAAGTTTTTGTATTATTTATCCTAGATCATGTGTATTGATATCATGTTTGACAAGCTGAAAGGAGAGTTTAATTTTGGGAATCAAAAATATTGTGTAATTGTGTAAATATTGTGTAATTCAGAGTTATTACGTTGGGCCTTGTCCCATAGGAATAGTTCAGGTCTATTTTTGGGTCTCTGTGTGAAATGTTCCACAAGAGAAAATCAAATACCCTGTGAAGTCACAGATGGTAACAGAAATTATGTCCTTGAAATATGGACCAATAAATCATTGTGAAGTAAAATGAGTTAGGGGGGAAAATCAATGATGAGTCTCTTATTCTTGGAAATGTAAGCTGTTTATGCTTATAGTACACATTAATGTCAGTATTTTCAAAAGTTATCACTGACTTATTTGTCTTTCTATTATTTTCATATACTACCAGACAAGCTTGCGGGATTCCTCATTGTATCGATCATTTAATTATACAAAGATAATCATCGGTAATCAAACCCAGTGTTTCAATTAAGATCCTGTTTCCTTAGTCCTGCTGATGTGTTTTTATCTAGGAGTGGCACACAATTTATGAGTCGGTCTTTTTTAAATACATTAAACCAATAAATGATTTACTATTGTTTGATAATGATTTAGAAGTTTATCAAATTATAATTTGGACGATTCCGTTTTTGTATCTGTTCTAGTGCTAATGTGCAGATATGTAAATTATGGACATTACATCTTTTCTGAAATTTCTAAAGTGAGGTAATACGCCTGTATTCATGATAATATTGACTTTAAAAAATATTTTCAAATGTTAAATAATATACCAGCATGTTGTGTGTAGATCAGGAATAATAACCACACTGCTCTCTCGTCGGAAAAGTCCATAATACAAGTAAATTCAGAGAGTTTAGTTGGGTTGGATGATTCATTTTGAGACATGAAAATAACAGGAAAGATTCCACTCAGTGATATTCTGTGCTTCTCTGTGTGTTTCAATACAGCTATACCAGCACCTACACCGAGATCTTTATCTTTATTTATTTACCACTAATGGCCATATTTGCTCTTTCATTCTCTATCATCCATTTTTTGTTTATCGGTTTTTGCTTCCATTGCATGCCCTGTTAGTATTTTCCACAGAAGTGAATTTACTTGAATTAATATCAAATTTAGGAATTCCGAGAAACAGTCAGTTGCAATCAAAAATGTTTATATTTGAATTATAGCTATATTAATTATTAATCATTAATCATATCATTTATTTTAAGCAAATCAGCCTTAGTTTTCATATTTGCTGCAATGATTGTCTGATTTGACAGTGTTATATTTTGAATGGCAATGCTTCACCAGACAGTAGGGAAAACGATGCTAAATGAAAATATTAGTGGTCATGTTTTTATATAATAATTTCGGGAGTAGCGGTACTGATAAACAATGGTTATCTGTCTTTAATGTTGATTGATTTATTTACCTTGCATACAGAGTTTTTAAAATCATTCTGCACATGCTGCGGTTAAAATAACACTGTATTCTCTCAGTACACATGTACGGAATTGAAAGACCAGTACCAAAAATGTATGCACAGTTAAGACGGCAAAAAAAAATAAAAGAGATGTAAAAACAATTCCAGTATATTTTGCTGTTGATGCCAAAGTCTGTGTGTCCGAACAAACTCTACGGTATTGTGATGCATGACGTCTTGAGGCTGAAAATTTTAAGAACATTTTCATTTTCCTTTGTATTTTTTTTTATACAATTTGTGTAAGCCCATTTATATTCCTTGTCTTCACCCTCCCTTGTGTTCAGGCTCTTTTCTCTGTACAACAAACAGCACACATCACTCTATGCTTTTTTAAACCAGTGGGCATGAACTTACTCCCTGGCATGCTGTAACTCATGGCAGCCCTATCAACTTCATTGATTTTTGTCCTTTTGCTCTGTCTTTTTCTCTTTTCATCATGGCAGTTTCTCATGCCTCTGCTCTTCGCAGAGGTTTTATGTCAGTTTCTTCCCTCCCTGTGGATGTGCTGGCAAACTGCTGTTGATTTTTCTCTCTGCTTAAACTCATTGGAAGTGTCCGAGAACAGAGAGAGAGAGACAGAACAAGAGAGAGAAATAGAGACAGAACGAGAGTATTCAGCAGACAGAGAGAGAGAGACATTGATTGGTACGGCATGGTGAGCACAGAAGCAGGCCAGGCCCATGTGAGTCATTTGCTGAGTGGCCCTTTGAACTTACAGCTATATGGAGGAGCACTGCTATGCTGTTTTAACTGGGTGTACTGGAGCGAACGAAATGTCCAAATGAAGGCAAAGACAGCATACAGCATGATTTGTACACCTTGTCAAAAACAAAAAAAAGACAACTATTTTTAACTGTCTCCCTGGAGAAAATTTGTATTGCTCAGAGGTTGCTTTTTCTTAGCTCAGGAGACTTAATGTTGTTCCCTTTTGTTTTGAAAGTATAAACCTTGTCTTGCGTGTTTGTTCTAATATCTCTTGAATGGAAACAAATGAGAGAGTTACTGCAGATGCTATTTTTGAGATTTTCTCTGAAACTGAAAGCAGGGATCCTCAAAATGTGGTGTGTGACGGTGCTTTAGGGGCTTTAACAAAATTAAAAATGGAAAATAAAAACGATTCAATATGGTTAAAAACCTATAATAGTATCAATTAAACTAAAATAGCACTGCTGTGCATTTCAATTAATTATATTGCAAGAGATCATATATATATATTACATATTATATATTAGGCAAGGCAAGGCAAGTTTATTTATATAGCACATTTCATACACAATGGTAATTCAAAGTGCTTTACATAAAAGAAATGAACATTTAAAAAAATAATAATAATCACAACAATAAAACAAGGAATTTTAAACTTTGAAAATTATTTAAAAATTGATTTAAGAGGTTTAAAATGAATTTAAAACAGTTAAGAATAGAAAATGATTATACATAAAATACAGTGCAATCAGTTCGGACATCGAACAGTGCTCATTCAGTAAATGCACAGCTAAACAGATGAGTTTTGAGTCTGCATTTAAATGTGACTAATGTTTTAGCACATCTGGTCTCTTCTGGAAGCTGATTCCAACTGCGGGCGGCATAATAACTAAAAGTGGACTCCCCTTGTTTTGTGTGAACCTTTGGTATTTCTAACTGACTCGATCCTAATGATCTGAGTGGTCTGTTAGGTTTATAATCAGTGAACATATCTGCTATGTATGTATGCTATGTATAACAATATAATAAAGTTGAGCTTTGCAATCTAAGGGCCAGATTTACTAATCAGGACAAATTAGTGTGAGAACGCAATTCCATGAAAGTGCGGATGGGAGTGAAAAGTTATGTGGTTGATGTATTAACAGTGCACAAAGAACACAGACTCAGTCAGTTCACATCCATAATGACCAATAGGGATAGAACGATTACCGGTTTGGTTACTGTGCCTTTGATCATTTTGGTCACTATAATTGTGATAAGATAAGATTGTGATAAGTATTTTATACTTTTACATCTCTAATGACCAACACAGTCAACCAACAGCAGCACAAATCAGCACAGGGTTACAAACCAGCACAGCCAGTGGTAACTAGGGATGGGTATCATTAAGGTTTTAATGGTATTACTACTCTTACCGATACTACTTATCAATTCGGTACTTTAACGGTATTCTTATCGGTACTTTTTGTTTATATTATATATATAGTATATATATATATATATATATATATATATATATATATATATGATATGACAAATTAAGAGCTGCTTACCATTGCTTTATATTCTGAAATGTAAGATAAATATTTAAGGAAATTAATATAAAACATCAATTTGTAAATGCACAGTGTGCAGGCATTTTTAGTGTTTTATACTGTACATAAGACAATATACAGTAAGAACATGAACAAAGAAACAAAGTAAAACAAACTGACAAATACAATAAAACAAATATACAAATGAAATGAAATAAACAGTGCTTTCATTTTTCCATTAAGGTCTACTAACGTTACTGTTCGGGTAATTAAGTACAAGTAAGTTAAGTAATTACAGTTTTCACTGTATGTATTGATAAATTAATACTTATTAGAGCTATAACGTAATTCAGTTTAAGAGCTGTGAGTGATTTTGTCTTTGCATTTTGTTGTTTGATTAACTGATGGCCCAAGCGCCAGTCTGTCACTTTAAGACAATATATTGACACACATCAGATTTTCTCCCAACTGTTCTCGTCCACTTAAGACATAAAATGTGTTTAAGTAAATACTCTCCGAGCCGGCCATTTTGACATATTTTGTGTGTGTTTCAGCGTTTGGACGCGGCCAAAGCTCAAAGTGTAAATAACTTGTCCGTTTTGGAGCGCGTCGCGTGCACACATTTCAGCCTGGGGAACAGTGTCTCTTGTGTGGATTGTGCTTTCAACGTTTTACTATCAAACATGTCCCGCAATTTAGCAACAGTATAAGACGGCCTTTTTTCAACAATCACCGATTGTGCTGATTCTGACTTTTAAGTTTGGGTTTTAGGGAGGAATGAATGCGCGCCGCTGTTAAGGGAAAAAAGTTGCGCTAGAAGAAAAGCGGCTATAATCCTTAGAATTAAAAAAATTTAAATAGCTTAATAAAACAGCCACATGCCTAAAGTGTAAGCAGACGTTTGAATGTTTAGTTCTGTCCTCTATCATAATTAAGCAGGGCTTTCAGGAGTTGCGAATAGCAAAAGTGCATCATAGACAAATGTTTGAATATTATTGCATATAAAAACAGCTGGCGACTCTGGTGAGATAGAATTTGCATGACAATGTATCTATAGCAATAATAAATGTATGTGTGTTTTCTTAATTTCTCCAGTAACGATAGCAGAAGCGCTAACGTCAGAGCTTATCGATACTCTGGTCTTTCATAATTTAGCCCCGGGGCCGATTAAATACCGGGTTTAGGTACCCATTCCTAGTGGTAACCAGGTCTGTGTAATGTTCTTAGAACACAGGTGCAAAGTGGTTTAAGAAATTTTTTGGGGCCTTAAATAATGGTGCAAATACCAGTAAACTGACTACCACAAACGTCACAAAAGTGTCTTCGCCCTTTCATCTGTATTCTTTCACTGTGTGTCTTCGGTAAATCCTGACTAGTTTTTTAACACAAAAAGAGGCTTTGCATAGGCAGCTGCATTGTCATAGTTATGTCGTCAGTTAAGTCATGAAATTACAAAAACGGTGATGAAAGCTGCCTTCCATGCAAGTATTTGTTAAGAACATGTCTCTGAAATGCAGTGGTTTTCAAAACTGTCCTGGAGCTCCCCAGCAACGGTCCTCCCTCATCTACACAAGACCGATTCAACTCGTCCCTCATTAGTAGAGACAAAGTGGGTCAGAAAAGGTAAAGGGTTGTGAGAAATGCTATGCGTGTCAGATCATGTTCAGCAACGGCAGCTCTTAAAGCAGCCAAAATAAGTTAATAACCCAGCTGCTGTGATGTCTGTTAATCAAAGAACAAAAGAAAAAAGAGGAAATCATTAACTTTTGTAGCTTTAAGGATTAATCAATATTTAATTTAGAATTTAGTGTTTAATAACTTTATAATTTTTTTTATATTTCCTACTTGCTAAAGGGCACAGGTAAATATGGTATAATTTATTATAATGTTATTATAATAATAGCTCTCAATTATACTGTAATGTTAAACTGCTATAGGAAAAAAACTACTTCAAGACAATCAGTAATATTGGTAGTATGCTCGCCTTCAGTCATAAAGAAGATGCCATTAAACAAATATTATACTGTCTTTATGTTGTTTCTACATTAATTGAAAGATTGAATGTGAAATTTTTGCAATACAAAATTATATTTAAAAACTACTGTTAGGTGGGATTAATCGCGGAAAAAAATGTGTGATTAATTCGTTTTTTTTTAAATAATTGACAGCACTCATTTACATATGATTTGATATTAATTATTTTGACCAGACTAGAAATGCAACGCTCAGTAATGTAAAAGGGGGACTCTGATTAATCTACCAAGAGATTTCTGGCCTGAAAAAGTTTGAAGGCCGCTCTAGAGGAGACACGAGAGATTTCTTGAGATGCAGGACTTCAGCAAGCGGTTTCATGTTCTCTACATTTAATCTCTAGGAGAAGCAATAAGGATATTACAGGCACACGGGCTCTGTTGTTATTGGTGTGTTTTCTAGAATCAGAGACTTGAGTCGATAACCTTAAGTCACTGGAGATGTTTAATAAACTCTGTCCCCCCCCACATTCTCTCTCTCTCTCTCTCTCGCTCTCTCTCTCTCTCTTTACAGAGTGAAAATTTTAACTTTGGTGGAAAGGTCATCACTTGCTGCTCGGAAAAGGGGGTTTTTTGTTTTTGGGACCCCCACCCCCACAAAAAAAAAACTGGTCATCTCCCATCCACAGAAGCTACTCCAATCCCAGCCCCGACCGGTGGCGCGACACGCCTCACCTTCACACTGCCCTCGTCCTTGTGTCCCTCCTTTGTTTCGCAACTCCACGTCGGGGACGCCAATTCACCATCTGTTACTAAGAAAAGGCAGCATGATCATGCCAGATCGTACCATCTTCTTCTCATACCTCACCTGAGGACGATCAGCGTGGTTCCCCCGGCTCGTTGTGAGCGCTCTGACCGGCGAGATGGGAGACTGGGTGTGTCTGAGCCCAGCTGAATTCTCCCAGCTGCAGCAGTACAGTGAGTGTGAGTATCTGAGCACAAGAAGCCTCTCTCCTCTGACCTCTGGCAGGTTGATTGGAATTGATTTTGGGGCTGTTAGGTGGATAAGAATGGATGAGAGGTTTTATCGGTCAATTTAGTTGGTTCTTGGCCATCCTTTTCGATAACTGTACTGCTCAGCTCCCCTGTTTAAGCGGATGCTTTGCTCAATATATTATGTAGGAGGATGCAGACACATTCTGCAGCCGACCCACGGGACTTTTAGGAAGCACTGCTGGGAATGTAGGCTATATTGACGTAACGCGTCGATGTGCTGCCAGTGCTCTCTGCGTCAGGATTGATTAACAATGTTTAATGCAGTTATTGATGCAGACCACTTTATAAGCTAAACAGGCATATGAAATTTTCAATAACATTAAAAAGTGATGGTCTTGCTTATCAGTTTACTTATTTTGCAAGAGAACTGTGCTATGACAGATTTGAGGGAATGTAGAATGGTTGTATTGATTTAATGGGGGGAAGTGAAGTCCCTTTATTTTATTAGAACGCGCGTTATTTGTGAGCAGGTTCGGCTGATGGCTGACATAGAACATGGGCGGGTATATGCAAATGTTGGGGGCATAACTATTAGTGATCCTGACTGTAACGTCACAGTCGGTGTTATGTTCTGATTCGCCTATTTTTCAGTGGTCTTTTGCATTCTTGAGATTTACATAAAAAGGAGGAAACAATGGTGTTTGAGGCTCACGGTATGTCATTTCCATGTACAGAGCTGTTATTATTCAACAATGCCAAGGTAAATACAGTTTTCCATTCTATGGCACCTTTAATATCCTAATGATTTTTGGCATAAAAGAAAAATCGATCATTTTGAACATCAATTGTAAAAAATGTTTGTCTATGGCTACAAATATAGGCTACTTATGACTGGTTTTGTGGTCCAGGGTCACATATTGATGTGTAATGAGGAGGACAGTGTTTCATCTGGTCAACAAAGATCTGCCCGTTTGCCATTGTCACTAACTAGTCTGAGAGGAAGCTTTAGTTGCATCAGCATTTATGATATTTTCAGTGTTTTCTTTACAAAACTAATTATGTGCATGTTGTGTAATTGGCAAATAGCAAAGCAGGTAGTTGACTTCAGGCTTGAACTTGAGTGCCAAGAAGAACATTAGAGTGCAAACAATGCACTCTATGCAAACATTGCAATTTGCATGTACCTTTATGTGTCAAGTCAAGTCACCTTTATTTATATAGTGCTTTTTACAATACATACTGAGTCAAAGCAGTTTTACAGTATTAAACAGGAAAAGTCGTGTGTAAATAAAGCAAGAGGGGACAATCGTACAGTTGCAAGTTTCATCTAACGGCAGTTCAATCATTTGATTCACAGTGATGTCACTCATCCGACAGCTCATGTTCAGTATTTAAGAATGTTGTATCTGTGTCAATCAATTGTTCGGCGATATGCACGCTGGAAAAGTAAGTGTCCCACAACTACAGAAGCAAGGGCGAAAGCGGCAAGGAACCAAAACTCCATCGGTGACAGAACAACCACCTCCCATTTACTTTTGGGGCCACGGTCATTTTTTAACAAGCTGAAAATTACTGGGGGGTCATGGACTCATTAAAAATAGAGTAGTAAGCATCAGGGATTCGTAGCCAGGGTTTCTGTGTACCAACCAGGCATGGGAGCCAGACAGTCCTTATGGTTGTCGTGATCAGTGATTTATATGCTTTCGTAGAAAGGGACTTGATATTCAATAAGCCAAGCTTTATAATTTGTTTCTGTATATTATATGCATTTTATATTTGTTGAACATCAATTAAATTGTTACTCTTAAATTGGTTTGGAGGTTTTTTGTATTTTCTCATTTGGGGAACAGACACAGTCACTATAGTGTGATATCTAGGTGAAAGGGTATCTTATGTGCTGAGAATTAACTGATTTCTGTGACATGAGGCGGCTAGCAGATGGTCGGTGTAGCCGAGTCGGTCTGCAAGAGCCGTGACCTGGGTCCCAGTTAGTCAAGTACAAACTCTAAGATTATGTGCCATATTTCTAGATAGAAGAGCGGCACCACCCCAGGAGGGGATGAAGACCATCTCTTTTCAACAGATCAGGTCTGCCCCAAAAACTCGTCCAATTGTCTATGAAACCTATGTTATTCTGCAGAACGGCCAGAGGACGAGAAACCGCCTGGAAGCCCGCCGACTTTTTAAGGGCCCCTATAGGTATCTGTCGACAGAACTACCTAACCCGCCCGAATCGACGGCCCCCATGCAGCAAACACGTAGACAATCCAGCCCCTTGGGGCGTGAAAGGACATTCTGCTATGTATCTCATCACCACGGTAAGCTGGGAGGGGACCAGAGCATATTATAGTGTCTGAAATTGTACTTTCAAGTTCACACACCTCTTTAATTTTATTTTTAGTGATCTCCGACTGGCATAGTTGAACATCATTAGTGCCGGTGTGAATAACATTCTTACTGAATTTACGTTTAGCATTAACCAGCACTTTTAAATTTGCCAAGATGTCAAGCGCTCTGGCTCCCGGTAAACATTGGACTATGGTGGCTGGAGTCTCTATTTTCATGTTCCGTACAATAGAATAGACAATAACTAGAGCACTTTCATCAGGTTTCTCATTGGGTGCGTCACTGAGTGGGGAGAACATGTTTTCTTCGGAACGGAAGAGCGGTGTTTTGACCTGCGACTAAGCCGCCTCAGTCGCCCTGCTGTGGAGGCTCTGCTTGGCCCTACATGAAAAAGCCCGCGGTTAATGCCCCCCAAAATTAATAGAAGGTCTGTGACACCGCCCTTTGCAAAGCAATACAACTGCAATAAAAGCGTTTTGGATAACTGGCAAATTGGAAGCTTCACGCATGTGGAAGGGAGGCAAAGGTTGGTTTAGGCCCACCACTCTCTTTGCGGTCCCAGAGATATTGTTCTTTATATTTTCACGACCCTATTGTAGTAGGGTTTTCGAACATGAATGGACTGTTTAAGGTCATGCCACACCATCCCAATCAAATTTAAGTCCGAGCTTTGACTTGGCCACTCCAAAACCCTAATTTTGTTTTTCTTGCGCCATTCAGAGGTAGACTTGCTGGTCTGTGGGATCATTGTCGTGCTGCACCCAACTTTACAAAATCAGACCCAAATGCGCTTGAGCTTGAGGTCACAAGTCACATGATGGGCACGGACACTTTTGCAGCCTTCAGGATTTTTCAAGAGTGCAAGAATAATGGTTCCAAGTCGCCTCTATGGCACTAGTCATCCAGGGTCCTGAAGCTCAACATCGCACCGCCCCCAGACCATCAGCCCTACCCGCCACATGTTGACTGTTGGTATCGATCGTTCATTTTAAAATTTACCTGCGGCTGTAGGTTTTATTGCCAGGATGTAAGGGGCCCCACGGCTTCAATGAAACTTCAGCTTGGGCCCAAGTCCAACAGAAATATTGCCTGCGAAGGTATGGGGAGAAAATTAAGAGATTTTTTGGCAAAAGTCAGACGGAGCCTTTGTGGTCTTTGAGTCAGCAGTGGGGACTTTTTGCCTGATGGACAAAGTCTCCCCTGGATGCCGTTTTTTGCGCAGTCTCTTATTTAATTGTTGAAAAGCGTCATCAGAAAACACTGACCTTAATTGAGGCAGTTCTTTAGATGTTGTTCTGGGTTCTTTTATGACCTCCTGGATGAGTCATCGTTGCACTCTTGGAGTAATTTTGGTAGGCTGGCCACTTCTGGGAAGGTTCACCACTGTTCTAAGTTTTCTCCATTTGTGGATAATGGCTCTGATCGTGATTCGCTGGAGTCCCAAAGCCTTAGAAATAATCCTTTCCAGACTGATACATGTAAACTATTTTGTTTCTCATCTGTTCTTGAATTTCTTTAGATCGCAGCATGATGTGTTGCTATTTAAGCATGCTTCACTTTTTCAGACAGGTTCTATTTAAGTGATTTTTTTGATTCAACAGGTCTGGCAGTAATCAGGGCTGCGTGTGGATAGTGAAATTTAACTCAGCGTAAAGACAATCACGAGGTGAGCTGTGAGCAAACCAATGTGCAGTCGTATTTACAAGAGTGATCCAAAAAACATCCACAAACAATAATCCAAGGACACAGACTGACGTGAATGATGGAGCGACTGAGCAGACTTTGACACAAAACAACAGGGAATAGACTCACCAAAAAGGCGGGTTTAAATACATTCACACACGACGAGGGCCACAATGGGAAACATGAAGTACTTATAGGAAACGCAAGGAGGGTCACAGGGAATGAACAAAGACCACTGGGGAACCAAGAAAAATGACTAAGGATACCAAATCAGAGAACATGACCCAACATACACAAGGGCGAGGGACATGCAAGGAAGGGAAGAGTGCCACTCACATGAGATCATGAAACAGGATTACAAAATAAAGGGACATGGGACAAACATGAAACATTAAAAACAAAAACACCATATTACCACTCAGGCTTTCTAAAACTAATGTGGGTATCACGTTCTTTCCTGATTTACTAGGAGGGGCCATTCCTTATCATGTAGGGCCCAGGGTGGGTTTGTGACCGCTTTTGCTTCTCACTTAATCCACTGAAATCATCCTTTAAAAACACTGGCATTTGTATTTACTTGCAAGTATCTTTGTGTAATGATTAAACAGTTTAGGTAACGAGGTGGTCAAGATGGTACATATGTTGATGTACAACTACTACAGTTATTTGTACATAATTGGTGTGCTCATAGTCCATGCACATTCAATTCAAAATCCCTTTGCTAATATTGTATGAAAAAATAGACAAACTGCACTAGGCGGATACTGGTTATTATTCACGATTTTGTATAACGTGCCCACCACTCACCTTTGAAAACTATGAGACACCACGGTATCTTTTAGGTTGTTGTGGTTTAATTGGGATCTGATTAGATTCAAAGCTTGAGATTATTATTTATCTTGTCATGTTAAATAGTGGAATTTGGATTGCAAGTAATTATGGGAAAAACTAATAACAGAAATTAAAATTATTAAATTGATAGTGGGGGTGCGTATACAACGGCACCCATGTATGTTATTTGTATCCATATATATGCAGTCCGACGCGCACTGACTGCATTATGTTAGCCTACTTCGGAATGCAGTGAGGGATGCCCTTAAAATTCAGATATGATAGAAAATAGTATAAAAAGTCTTGTTAATAATTCTATATCATAGATACATATAGTCTAAAGGTGAACATGACGTGACCATGTGGCCACGGTTAGTGGTGACCCATTCTCAGAATTAGTGCTCTGCATTTAACCATCCAAAGTGCACACACACACACACACATGAAACACCACACAGCCAGAGCAGTTTGGGCAGCGGTTATGTACGAGACGGCCAACGCAGAGAGGGGAGCAGTTGGGGGTTCGGTGCGTTGCTCAAGGGCACCTCAGTCATGGTATTGAGGGTGGAAGAGAGCCGGCTGTAAGCCTTAGGTTACTGAGCCCCGACTGTATATAACCATTAGGCCACGACAGGGGCTACCGATTATAAGCCTCTATCGTTATGAGCAAGGAATTTACTGTTTTTTCCCCCAAAATATTCTGCTGTGCAAATGATCTTTGGGGGTGATTTTTGAGCCTAAAAATTGATGTGCAAAATAATTTGCGATTCATTTGCCAATGTGTAATTAATTAAATTAAATGGTAAAATTTCTTGGACAGGCCTTGTTGGTTTAGACGGCAAGAATTCTTTAAAAAATAATCGGTTGCGGGTCATAGGGACTTATTAGACCGGTAATCCAGAAGGTTTAACGTGTTTATGGTATTCTTGAGAATGAACCTTAATTAAATACATCTTCATTAACTATCAGTAAATTAGATTTTTTAAGTCATTATGTTACCCAAGCAATTGTTATTCACAGCTGAAATGTTTTTTTAAAGGGGTCCTATGATGTACTAAAAAGAACTTTTTTGGTATTTGGTGTAATGAAATGGTTTATGCAGGGGTTTTAAGGTTAAAAAAAAAACACAGGTTATACAGCTTTACCATCATTGACATCTGATAGACAAAATGTGTTGATTTTTACAAAAGCTCATCGGTCTGAAAAAGCGAGATGTACTCTGATTGGCAAGCTATCCAGTGCGTTGTGACTGGCCGAATACCTCATGCGTCTCAAGGCTAGACACGGCCCCACATATCTACCGCACTATGTGGAAAATTTGCATAATGCCACCCAAATGTTCAAGCAAAGAAAGAAGACGTAACTATTATTCTCGCTGTAGTATTGTTGACGCTGCAGCCCTGGTGTAAAAGCGACGCTGTGTGCTTCGTTGTGGAAGCCGAAGTCAGACTCACTGGTTGTTGGTCTTCCACAAAAAGGGACCGATATCCAGCCTTGTCATGGACTAAGAGATGATCTGTGCTGTCGCTGAGTGGGAATACATCAAGCGTGCATGTGACGAAAAGTGGAGTCAAGCCCGGGGTCGTACATGTGGTTAGCCAGTCATTCGTCTATCCCGGCATCAGCGCACACGCTTGGCCGTGGGGCCTATCAACCTCACGCTAGGCCGACGGGTTGTCGTGTGAAACGCGCAACCAGCTGCACAGAGATGAGTCTTCGCAACAAAGGAAGACACGGGCTAGAATGCTACAGTGGTTGACAGATTGTAGTTCAACACTGTTCAGAACAGTTAACCCAAAATATATCCAGATGTGTGCAGCACAATTTTTGGAGGACTGTCGTTTTGACTGAGTCCTGGAAGAGTAACGGTGGGGACTAAATAGAGGCGGCACAAGTGCTGACTGCCACAGTCTTAAGTCGTTTTTCATTTAAAAGGATTTGCACTGTGATTCAAACGGACAGCGTTTTGGGCAGTTAGAGGAGCCATCTTGCGTTGTTTTGGTAATGTTCTACTGATCACACGCAGACAGAGTTAGTTTACCGCGGCGGCCGATGCCAATGCAAACGCTACGTGTTAAAAAAGACAGTACAACGTCATAAATTCGCAGGATATCCCCACCATGGAGCAACAAATGCCTCGTTTGTAAGGGTTTTAAGTTTTGTCTGTCGCTGCCGCCGGGACACGGCATTAATGCTCAGTATGATAGTGGATGTTAACTTTCCATCTCAACGCTTGCGGTATCGGCCCCAATCAGACAAACGCATTGGGATAGCTGGCCAATCCACAGCAACCTCGCAGCTTTCGGCGGCAACGACTGAGACTGATGTGAAAACTCGCACTAAAGCTTTGCAGTAATAAGGACGAGGGCATAGAGGGAGAACAGCACGCATCAATATGTCACAGTTGTGAGAAAAAATACTGGGCTTTGGTGTACACACCTTGAAAACGCATAAAACACCTCATTAAACCAAATACACAAAATGTAAGTGTGCTGTGTGCGCCACGTTAGTTTCATATGACCACTGATAACTATTGAAAAAGACAAAAACGTCCTTTACAGTCTGTCGAAGTTCAGAACAACCGGGGCATTTGTTGTTTACTCTCCCAGAGTCGGGAAACAGTCCTCCATAAAAATGTTGCATGCAAAAATTCTGGAATATTTGGGTTAAGGACTGTTCTGGAACAGTGTTGTAAATTAATACAACTTAACCACTGATTTCTAGTCATGTCCTCTTTTGGAAGGCAAAACAAAGTGTTTCGCTTTCACAACGAAACACACAAAACAAACCGCGGCCTTGAGTGAGCGGGAGGACTAGAGTGAGAAGAGGCCGGCTTGTAGTGAGCAAGAGGGCGGGGCGGGCTTGAGCACCGCGCGGCCGGCGGATTAAAACAACGGGGAGCGTCAACCATATGTGATGACCCCGGGCTGGACTCCACTTGTCCACGGTGAAAGCCGATCCGGCGGTCCACAGAGCGAAGTTGATGTATTTCCTCAGCAAACAGCACGGATCAGCTCCAGGCATGACAAAACAGATATCATTCTCTTTTGGAAGACCAAAAAAAGTAGTTTAGCTTTCACAACGAAAACGCGACACACGAGCCTTCCACGACAGGCCTGGCGCGGTCAACACACAATACTACAGCGAAGAATAAAAGTACGCCATTTCTGTTTTTTGGCTGACACATTCGCGCCGATATGCAAATCTCGCCAAACATCGGTGAACGTAGGACCATCGTGGTTGTGGTGTCGCTTATGAGACTTGAACAATGAGCCGTTTTGGTAGGCGTGGGACTCTTAACACTGTTATAAAGGAATATCATTTTGGATTTGAGCATTTAGTCTTTGCAACTTTACAGTCTTATTATGCACCAAGGGAGCTGGTATACACTCCTAAAAGGAGACAAAGGGACAAAAATTTTCAGACTCGCATTCCATATGGACCCGCTTTATATATAGAGGTAAAATATTTTGCACAATTTGGGGCATTTTCTGAATTTACAAACGTCACATTTAAATAAAAATGGCCTAAACTCAATACTAAAACTCTAAAGGGCCCTGTGTTGTGTGATTTCTGCACAGGCTTGCACTGGGTAATTGGATTACACAAGAGACCGCAGTCTGTGCCGTCTTTTAAGAGGTTACCGGTAAAATAAACCATGAAAATTTTACAAATTAAAGCATCTTCTGTGCTTTGTGAGGTTAATGGCCGTAGGATGCTTGTAAAATAAATTTAAATACCTCCGTAAAGGGTCAGTATGTACCTTTTCTTTCATTGGGAGCGGGACCCTGGTAACAACGATTGATTAAAAACCCTTGAGGAATAGTTGAAAGGGGGGGACTAAATAATCAGTCAAAAGTGCTTTCCCCCTGGCAAACTCTGCCAGACATGCCCTATTTCAGGATCACATGCCTTAAAAAAATAGACACATGCATTCTGTAGAGTCAATTCGGGGATTACGAGAACATTTCATTAAGCCATTCAGTAAGGGTCGTGCTATGAGGCATTAATCTTAAAAAACTTAAACACGTACTCACAGGATGACAAGATGCCAGGCCAGTCTTGCCACAAGATTTCAGCTGATTACTTATTAGGATTTACTCTATCTTCAGCATGAACAGAAATATTGGTTGATGGTAACTTCCTATAAATCCAAACTCAAGAAAACCGGTTAGTTTGATTCCTACTTATTAATAATAATATGGAATTTGTGCCTCTTGAGGAAATGCAACATTTAATGTAGTAGGGCTTTGTGTTTTGGACTATGCCAGGACAGACGTTAAATTTTGTTCATAGTCAAGAACATTACTCTGTGACATGAAAAATTGTAGCAACCATATTTATATGGTATGAATTAATTATCTCGAATTAGTTTTTTTTTTTCCTCGGTCTTCCCATAGTAGCACTTTTATAGCATGATAAAACACAGTTAAAAACACACATATAGCACCTCAATGCCATGGTAAAAAATATAACTATATGGTTTTTAGGTATAGCCTGTATGAAAAACAGTAGTCTAAAAAACATTCAGTATAAAAGCACACATGCTATAGCTTAATCACGAAAAATACGTAATCCAGCATACCCCTTTAATACATTTTAATTCATGGTCTACATTAAATAATATTAAATCGCTATGAGTACCCAAATTTCTGTCACAATACCATGGTGCAGTTAGTGTTGTTACTACAGTAAATCCATGGTAAATGACAGCGCTGTTTCATCTTGCTTTAAACTAGTTCGAGTCATTTGTGTTTTTCACTGAATTCAAGTGCACAGCACTGTTTAGTGCTCGCGTAACTGCGATTTATCAGTGAGTAAACGCATCTGCTCTAATGAGCTTGTGCTGCACTACCGTTTGAACTTTGGTGAGCAGATACAAGGGTCTTTGTGATTGACGGTTCAATGAGTTTCGTTCGCTTCTGGTGCATGTAACTATTTACACACACATTATCAGACTCTTCATATTGTGTTTATGAGGGCAAACTTATATTGCGATAATTCATCATTACGATTTAGTGCCCCGCCTAACAACTCTGTTAGCTTATGTCATAGTAATGTAGGGTGTCCTCAAGGAGAGGCCAGGGTGGTTTTCATGCCACTGGTCAATGTGGAGGCGTAACGCTAGTGCTAGGGCTTATTGTTTGAACTTCCCGTGGTGTTAATAATCAAGTGGAATCGCATTTTTGGACAGAGCAATGGGACACTCCCCAGTCACAAGGTCGCAGCAAAAAGATTCGCCGACTACGTTAAGATTACAAAAAAAAAAACGAAAACAGGTCGTTAGTTAGGGATGTGTTTGACTTGCCCGCAGGAGCCGCAAGCCGTTTGGGTGCAGTCTTTTAAATCAATGTAGTGTGGCGCTTGTTATAAGTCTCTTAGTTGGTCACTCTCAGTATCAAGAATGTCCAGTAGGCTACAAAGAAACGCCGGAGATGGTATTTTACTCTTGGTGGTTGACCCTTGTGACATGCATGGCTGTGGCAGTGCATTTATGAATTAGGATCTGAAAACCCTATAACACGCTCGTAACACCTCTGATTTGAAATAAAAGTGTGAGACTGTGTCAGGTCTTTACGACACAATCGGAAATCACTAGATGTTGATCTGGGTTTAACCTGTTGAGGAAACGCGACTCGAGTTTTGCTCAGATAGAGAAAATAGTCGGGGCCAGGTTTGGTTTTCAGTTATGCGAGTCGTCGCATTGGCTGCAGTTCGCCACCGTTTTTCGTCTTATAACACACTGAGTCTCTATATAACTGACTCACCTAACACTGCTGCTATTATTTGAATATCTGATTAAATTTAGTGTGTTTTTTCCATTACAACTGGGGAACAGTTCCTCCCAATGGAATAATTTAATGTCATTGTAGTGATGTGGGGGTCCTTGTCTCTATAGGGCTGGGGCGAAGAGGATACGCAATCTTGATGCATAGCCAAATGATACGCTGACAAGTAAAGGACATTATGAAGTCAGCTACTGATGCGCGCGATACGATTCACCCCATTATGATTGCAGTGCGATCGGATCTTCAATTCAAACGAGTCGAACATCAAAATGCGATTCAGTGCAATGGAATAACAAAAAAAAAATACAGATTATAATTACATGCAATTCAATCTGGTTAACAGAAGTAGATTGACTTTCTATTCTTTGGTGCAGGCGTGTGACAGAACAGTCTATGTATATCTATATATAGTGATCCTCAGGGCCTATGGCTCTGGGGTGACTCCGTAAGTTGTTGTGGATGGTCAATTCACGTCGCCAGGCAGTGGGGATGAGAGAAGTGCTTGGATGAAACTGGTTAGAGAGAGAAAGTTCAATTACATATAAAACTATTGGTCACAAAATTTCTGGTCACTTTCGAGTGATAAAAGATACACGCATCTAGATAATAATTATTTACAAATAAAAAAATGTTTTTACGGAGCAAAATATGTTCATGTTAATAAACTGATTGGCAATGATAGCAAACTTGTATCCCGGTGCCACAACTTTCAGCACACAATCGATGCCATCGCTCATTAAACTTTATTTCCGATCACCGATGGCACAATCGGGTAAATTTCTACCATTCTCTTGGTTTCATTAGAAACTCACCCTCGTGTTGTCCTAAAACCTGATGTTATGATTATTTCATAGAACAAATGGATATAGAAATGATCCGTCTATCTTTCGCTCGTATCTATCATGATGGTTATTAGAGACTGATCTGCAACCTCAAAAAGGTCAAAAAACACCAAAAAGCCTTTTGTCATTGTCCATATCAGTTTTGTCATGGATAATTTTTTTCGAGAACCAATATGTTAATTTTAATTTCTATAATCAACCAAGTGGGGCACATTCAGTATTATTTGTATATTTTTTATTTATTTTAGTAATACTTTGAATTAGATTTTTTTTTTTTAGGAAAATGTCGGGATGCATTTCTGTTGTTCCATTTTTTATGTGACAGCACATATCCACACGATTCCCACAAACGTTGGGCCACTGTACAAAATTGTGAATCTAAAACAAGTAACGACCTTGAAGAGGTGGAAGTTTCAAATTTCAATTATTTTATTCAGAATACAACATAGATAGCATATCAGATGTTTAAACTGAGAACATGTATCATTTTAAGGGAAAAATAAGTTGTTTTTAAATTTCATGGCATCAACACATCTAAAAAAATTTGGGACAAGGCCATGTTTACCACTGTTTGGCATCCCCTCTTCTTTTTATAACATTCTGCAAACGTCTGGGGACTGAGGAGTCAAGTTGCTCAAGTTTAGGAATAGGATTGTTGTCCCATTCTTGTCTAATACAGGATTCTAGTTGCTCAACTGTCTTAGGTCTACTTTGTCGCATCTTCCTCTTTATGATGCGCTAAATGTTTTCTATGGGTGAAAGATCTGGACTGCAGTCTGGCCATTTCAGTACCCGGATCCTTGATTTTGTAATTGATGCAGTATGTGGTCTGGCGTTGTCATGTTGGAAAATGCAAGGTCTTCCGTGAAAGAGACGATGTCTGGATGGGAGTATATGTTGTTCTAGAATTTGGATATACCTTTCAGCATTGATGGTGTTTTTCCAGATGTGTAAGCTGCCCATGCCAAACGCACTCATGCAACCCCATACCATCAAAGATGCAGGCTTCTGAACTGAGCGCTGAGAACAACTTGGCTTGTCCTTGTCCTCTTTAGTCCGGATAACACGGGCGTCCACATTCAGAAATTTGATTAGTCTGACCACAAAAAGATTTTCAGCACGGTGCCACGGTCCGAGTTTTTACATGAGGGGCTTGGTCCCCAGCGACAAAACGCCTGGCACTTTGGATTCATGTTAGATATGGGCTTCCTTGGCTTGCACCTATGAAGAGTTCTAGCCGCAAAGCGAATGGCAAGTGGATTGTGTCACCGACCAATGTTTTCTGGACAAGTAATTCTGAGCCCATGTGGATTCCATACCAGGAGCTGATGTATGTATGCAGTGGCAGTCTAAGGGCCCGAAGATCACAGGCATCAGTATGGTTTTCCGGCCTTGACCCTTACGCACAGAGATTGTTCCAGATTCTCTGAATCTTTGGAAGATATTATGCACTGTAGATGATGATAACTTCAAACTCTTTGCAATTTTTATCTGAGAAACTCCTTTCTGATATTGCTACACTATTTTTCGCCGCAGCATTGGGGAATTGGTGATCCTCTGCCCATCTTGACTTCTGAGAGACATTGCCACTCTGAGAGGCACTTTTTATACCCAATCATGTTGCCAATTGAATGAATGAATGAATGATGCATTTACAGTATATAGCGCTTTATTGTGTATTGTTGTAACCCAAAGCGCTTTACACATCGCATGTGGGCGGGGGGGGGGGGGGTCTTCTCCCTCAACCACACTCAGGGGCAGCATGACATACTTGGGATGATGCGCGGCAGCCAATTGACCTATAAGTTGCAAATTGGTCCTCCAGCTGTTTCTTATATGTACATTTAACTTTTCCAGCATCTTATTGCTACCTGTCCCAACTTTTATGGAATGTGTAGCTCTCATGAAATCCAAAAAAAGCCAATATTTGGCATGACATTTCAAAAAATGTCGCAGCTTTCAGGATTTGTGTGATATGTTATCGATATTGTTATGGAAAATAAGAGTATAAGTTTATGAGATTTGTAGAAAAATAACTCCATTCCGTTTTATGATCCCAATTTGTACGGTGATCCCAACTGTGTTTATTGGAATTGGGGGTTTGTATTTCTACATAGCCGGTGTAAGATTTTTATATTTTTTTTTTTTTTTTTATTTTTTTTTTTTACTGTCTTTTTTAGTCACTTTTTATGTGCCATTAATTCTTTGTAGTCGTGGGTTGTGTGTTAACCGCTTAACAAAAGCAACACTGGTTTTAATGAGGAAGTGCCAGTCCTGCAGAAAGAAACATTAAAAGAGATAGCCAGTGATTGGGAGACACAGTGATGACTGCTATCAGTTCTGGGGGAGATTAGCATCTTCTATGAGGAAAGCACCTTGTTCTGCCCCCCTGGGCGGCAGTCGGAAGACACGTGTGTGAGAACCAATTCAACACTTACCAAAAAATAAAAATGAAGCCTGGGGCAGCAGATTCATTTCTCCTGTCGTAATGCTAATAAGCTTTGGTGATATTTTCTGCTCAGCTATTATCTCTGCTTAATTAGCCTATTTTGTCAGATTGCACTATACATCTAATGTTTCCAGTAATAGATTCCAAATGCAATGGCTTTTTCCAAATGTTATGGATAATGGAAGATAGTTGCAAGGTTCAAGTCCATTTCTATTGTGTTTTGGGGCAAACATTGGTTAAGCAGCGTTCAATTGGTGACAGTATGACGTTGGACCAGGATAAGAAATTCATTTATTTATTTATTTTTGATCACACTTTAGTTTAGGGGGACCAAGTTTCCCCCCCCGCTATCACAACAACTAAACGATTAAGACTATGGGGACTTTTGCCTAACAGGGACTCGTATTGTTTCTGCCTTAGTAGAAGGTAGTTAGTTTAGGTAATGGGGCGTTATTAAGGGAATCTAGAAAAAGTTCTGGTTATGCAGAATGATGCATTAATATGTGCTTTATAAGTACCAATAAACAGCCAATGTGCTAGTAATATGCATGTTAATAAGCAACTAGTTAATAGTAAGAAATGCTCCTTAAAATAAAGTATTACTTAGCTAGTCAGCAACATCCATACGGCATTTATTGTCTTGGGAAGATTCCGAGTGTTTTATTAACTTGTTTCACAGAAGATGCTAATAGCTAGTTCTAATTTACATTGTTTTTATAGAAAATATAATTAATCCAATTCATTTATCAAAATAATATTATCAAGTGAACATTCATAGATAAATGGATTAATAAATCTTATCTAAATGGAAGAAAACATACTGAAGTGTAAGTGTCAGCTGTTAAATGGCATAATATGTTAGCATCTAACGTCTAGCATTAGCAGCGCATTAGCATTACAGCTTATTTCTGCATTTTCAGTTCTTGATGGACTATAAATTGAAGAAAACAGGCATGTTATTTCAAAAATATATTCTTTTAACATTTTTAAATGTCTTTGCTGTTGCCTCTGATCAATTTAATGCAATTTAATGCTTGCTAAATTAAATTTCCTTAAAAGAAAGAAAAAATCCCAAAAAACTTTTTGGACAGTTAGATTCCCATTGCAATTAGAGATGCACCGATCGATCGGCCAGGGATCGGAATTGGCCGATTTCTCATGATCGGCCCGAGATCGGTGATGGGCCGATCAGTATCACTTCTTTCGAGTTCGACGCCAGGATCCGTTTGTTACTAGTGGGCAGCAGGCAATAAACGTCAGCCGCGCTCTCGCTCTTTCTCTCCGACGGAACCATTCTCTCACCACCACGTCTCAGTCGCTCCGGATAAAAGCTTGTATTGCGCATTATTTTAGTCATTCAGGACCCAGCGCGAGGTTCAGCCGCGTACCATACCAGAAGCGTGCGCACCTCACTGATCTATATAGTGGACGCCGGTCGCGTGCTTTTGGCCAAGTAAGACATGTGCCAGGAAATCAAACATCGAGTTTTGTTTTATACCGGACACTCGCACCATTGTTATGATTCACAACAGATATAGACACGAAAAACCCAAACCTAAAAGCATAGAACTTTACCCATAACTTTATTCTAAAATCAGGTGGAAATGATACGCTGATATAAACAGGTGTAGAAAGCAACCTAACGGATATAAGGCCTAAAAAAAATTTTGTGAAAAGTAAATCCCTCAATTTTGATGGTTAATGGAGAATGGTTGCTTATCAGGTCAACAAGGATGCGGTGATCACACGAGCAGAACATGTTGTACTTGGTGATCATAGGTCACCGAGAGAGCACCACAAGCCGCACTCAGTTTCAAAACAGGGTGAGCCAGCTACAACTCCCAAGATGGAGGGCGGAGAAACGCACTCAAAACGTTTCAAAAAATACATTTAAAATTGTCAAAATGCCCGTCTTGGCGAGTAGTATCCTGTTAAACACAGTCAGTTTTGGAACGTAAAATAGTTGAGAAAAAGAACGCATGTTGTGTAACATGGGCCTGTTTACACCTGGCCACTTCATGCGTTTTCTCTGATCCGATAGCTATCCGATCATGAAAAGACCAAGTGTAAATGCCCTCCGAAAACGCATTCGAGACGGATATAAATCAGATCACTCAAACCAATGACGAGAGGTGGTCAGGGGCCGCATTCCAGACTAATACTCGGACAAGTGTAAACTGTATTGGTTGTTGAAACCACTCTATGTAAATTTTACTCCTCCCAAATGATATAGATACAGAGAACGTGTGCAGAGCGTCGTTATTAGGCTATATGGCCATAGTTCAGACGGTGCTTCAATGCGGCAACGCATCGCTGCAGACCCGAGTAGCTTGATGTATTCTCAGCAAGCCGGACGCGTACGCAAACTTCCGCGAATGAAAAAACTGAAAGTAAAGGGAAGCAGACAGTCAAGGGGACACACCTTCATGCTTCATTAAGAAAGCAGTACGTAGCACAAACTTATCCTTTCCCAGTGCTGATGCCGCGCACCTCTCCTATTGCGCACCGGTCTTTGATCTTGACACAATTGAGTGATTCATTAATAAAATCGCAGTTACTTATCTTTTGATTTCTTGATGTGAACTCCGTTAAATTAAATTATGGCACAGAAGAAGGATCGGAATTTAATGGCGTTTTGTGATGACACACTTATGTGGGCCACAGTGTAAATAGAACCAGTTTAAACACATCAGCTAGATATCCGATATCAATGAGAAAAACGCATGAAAATGGACTAGGCGAAAACGAGGCCCATATTGGGGTCGGTTGGATCACTTAAAGGGGGACAGCGGGTCAAATTCCTACTGCTGTCTGTCGTGTTAAATCGAAAAGAAAAGACAAGACCAAGGAATCAATTCCTTTTGCATCTTGACTGAATACGTTTTTATAACGTACTAATGGTAAGCATTAATCTGCATTAATTTTTTTACAATGAAGACTACAGAAATTTAAATCAAATGTAAAATAATTACGACCTGCAATAAAAAAACCTGGCTTAACCTGCAAAACATACATAGCTCTCTTTCTGTCTATTGCGCCATTATTCTGTATGGCTAGCTTGTTTGTCCATCCTTTTTTTGGGTGTGTTTCATTATCTCTTATTATGACTTTTATGAAAATAAAACTTTGCGTTAAAGAAAAGTAGATTTTTTTTTGTATATGCTGTCAATTATAGTTTTTTAGAAAGAAAATCGGAATCGGCAAAAATCGGTATCGGCAGATCACTCTAATAAAAAAAAATCGGAAATCAGAATCGGCCAAAAAAATTGCAATTGGTGCATCTCTAATTAAATTGATGAAAAGTATCTACAACGATAGGTACACCTGTATATCTGACAGTTATTTTAAAACTGTTTTTTTTTTTGCACAGATTCCTACAAGCAGCTTAAAGATGTCCTGGAAGAGGTTTCATAGGAAATGGTTGTCCTCTCAAGTACAACCCTAAAACAGGTATAGTAAATGCCGGGAGAGCGAAGCCACGTGAGCGTCGGGTCTAGATTTTAAAAATGATCTGTTGTGGAGGCAGGAGGCTGCGTGGCTGGTGACTTGCAGAAAACAATACAACCTGACTCAGGGCTGCAAGTCATTACCAGAAATGATCTAGTCATACGCCTCCCCGAAAACGCGAAGGTGGGGCCAAGATATCACCCATAAGTAGGAGAGGTCCTCGCTGGACATTCATAAAAAGCCCATGCATCAACACATTGCGTGTGCACATGACAAAGCCAGCAGGGCAGCCCGCATCTATAATTTGCTTATGAGTGTCGCCATTATATATTCTCTCCTCTCTCCGCACAACTGGGCGATATCCATTGACATAATAAAGACTTTCACCCTTTTTTTTTGTCTTTTGCTTAGACATTTCTTTTTTTTTCTCTGCTGGAGCTTATTTTGGATGCTTGTGCACTTTTTTTGACAGACAACAATAAATAAGACTCACAAACAGATATCAGACTGACACACACAGAGTGCTTGCTGAATGACAGAAAGCTGGCGCCGGCGGCACCTCACGTGCTTTTATAGCTTCCTGGTCATGACGTCACCTGCCGCGGACGTCTCTCCCATCGTTCGACTGATTACACATATTATTCAGAGCTTGGTATCGCTGAAGGCCTTCCCCTAGCGTTTTCCGACGCAGCTCCAGTTCCTGAAGGTGTTGAACTCAGATGTCACAGCCCTGCATCATATTTGCTGAATGAAATCCATTATGTTTCTTACTAATTTTAGAGTTCTGATACAACATCAGTGCTGTTCATACATTCTCACAAAATATTATGTACATTTTGTAGCATTTATACTTTTGACCTCCATTTGTAAGGTGGAGATGTCTTGTGTTATCATCAGAAAAACTGCCACAGAGAGATGATTCCTGTCTTCCTCTGAGCCAGATCACAAATTTGTCCAATTCTCAGCACATTTTCACATGTATGAATGATTCTGAAGACATTATTTATGCCTAATCCTGATTTCAAGGTTAGAATTATGGCCAGTGACAGAAGAAAATGCAAACATGAACCAGATGTTTTTTTTTTCTGTAACATCCAAACACCGACAGGAAAATGGTTTTTGTTTTATGTGAACTCTTTGATATACATGGAGTTGTAAACATTATCGCACTTCTCATGCCCTTTGGTAATTATACTTTTGAAGGTTTTACTTTACTTTTGGGGGGGAATCTTTTCAAAATGACTGACTTTTATATTATATTATTATTATTGATAAGGTAATTAAAGCTAACCCCCCCTAATTGTACACACACAAAATGAAAGTTTGTTTTTGTGAATTGTCCCCGGGGACATTACACAGGACGAATGGTTTTTATACTGTACAACAACCGTATGTTCTATTTGCCATAACCAACCCTCACCTAAACCATACCCCTTACAGGAAAACCTTTCTGAATTTTTAGATTTTTTTTAAAAAAAAAAAACTCATTTCCTGCATGATTTATAAGCCTTTTGAAATATGTGGGCTGCTCGGGGTGTTTGGGCAGCCACAGTTGTGACCCAGGAGGCCCTTGGGCTGATCAATAGTGAATAAGCACGGGTTTGCAGCTGACGGCCCAGGTGTGGACGCGCGGTAGATGACAGTGCACAGCTGCGCAGTGTTCATACTCACGTTCGGTTAAGCAACCAAGTCTGGAAAGATATCGTCGCAAAATGGATGGTGACCAGCCATGAGTTTCCCCTGTGCTTGCACTCTTCCGATGGACAAGAGTGCGTGTAATTTTCAAATGTCAAATGTATGCACAAAGCCTCGATGAATGACCCCCTGGATGTGGTTGGCTGTAAATATGACTCATCTGAAGCCTTAACCAAGCACGGCACTGTTTTGAGTTTATTCTAATAGATGTTAATTATATGGTGCCGGACTCGAGGTAAGTGTCCCTTTGTCAAAGGAAGAGTGTCTGTAAAAATGGGCGCCAGAGAAAGGTTAAATAAACGGTTAATTGTTTCCTGCATTATTTGATAGCAGGGCCAGCCTCTGTGTTTTGCGTGTTTGAAAGTCAGACAGGAAGTTTCTCTTACAGCCAAGGCTGGTTATGTTGCTTTTCACACCACCAAAACATATAAACGTGTTTGCTAATACTAAGACAAAGAGAGTCATTTGGGTTCGGTTACTTTCACCTTCCTGTTTTTGCTGTGCATCTGCCCAACGTTTGCAGCCCTTCAAGCACAGCCTACCTTTGCATGCAAGTTCCTCTCTGTCCACCTCCACTTCCTTGTCTCCTACTTGTCTTGCCTGTTTTTGCCTTATTGGCTTTTTGCCTTTTTCCAGAATTTCATTTCAGCAACAAGAGGGATCTAATGGATTTAGGTTTGTTCATTCTTGCAATGATATGATTAAAGGGGAATTGACCCACAACGCCTTGGAAATTGTCTTAGCATAGAATATGTGGGTGCTTTTGTGCCAGTGCCTGATTTGCGCATTTTCTTTAGTGAATCATGTGCTTAAACTGCAGTGAATTCTCTTTAAGGGCTTTGGGTTTTACATTTAAAATTTAGTTTTGATTCCTATTTTATTTCCAGGTTGTCGTTTCAATTTTTGTTTTAATTAGATTTCACTGTCAATTTTAGTTTAGTTTTTTAGAGATTTCCAGTTTCATTTTAACATGTTTATTACAATTTATTTTATTTTCTCAGCACAGCCTGGTGTTTTTGCTGTCTGGTGGAATTTTCATTATTACAAGATTACAAGAAATTACAAGTTTTATAATACAGCATGTATAAAAAAACTAAAATATATTTTTTATATTTATTTAAACTAGTTTTGTAACCATAAAATTTTTAATGTACATTACTGTTCAAAAGTTTAGCGTAAGGATTGATTGATTGATGATGAGTGATTGACAGAAATTAATTTGATGAAAAGTGACAGTTAAGACACTCATAATGTTACAAAAGAGTTTTAATGTTTTTATTTTGAGCTTGCTATTTATCAAATAATACTCAAAGAAGAAAAAAATGTAAGTTATCATATACATTTCCATAAAAATTGTAAGCCGCACAACTATGTAAACATGGGTAATAATAAGGGTTTAGACAAAATATATAAGAAATAATAATAAAACTTTTTCCGTGACATGAATACACTATATTTTAAAATATATTAAAGCAGAAAATAGTTACTTTCTGTTCTTAATCAAATAAATGCAGCCCCGGTGAGCATAAGAAACTTGAAAATAAAAACATTTTAACAACAAAAAAATCTTACCAACCTATAGTGTATTTTAGTTTTGTTTCTTTTTTCCCCTAGCTATGCTAATTTTATATGCAAGTTAACGAAAATATTTTCATCAATGTTAATAAAACTTTCCCCTTTTTAGTCCTTTATCCACCTTATTTTTCAACATGGAAGTAAGCTGTTTTCTGTGAATGTGCGAGACTTCTGGTTCATTAGCCACTGTAGAGAAGTAACGAAAAGAATAACAAAGTGCAGTAAACGGTAAAACTGTTTGCACTACAAACCGGTAGTGAAAATACATTAAAATAATATGGTAAGAAACACCTGTTTGCAATATCAAGCAGCAAAACAAGTTGTTTTGTACAGCTAAAAATAGCTGGAAGTGCATGAGACCGGAAGACCGGACCTCGCACATAAAATTTACAAATGGTCGCGCATGTTCTTATGAGAAAAATAAGGTGGATTTTTTCCCCCATTTTCTTACTGAGAGAAAATTGCCACCTTAAAGAAGTAGGTCTGGATTATACAAATAAACCAATGGATTCTCCTGCCACTAAACCTGCAAAACAGCATTAAGTATGATGCAGGTGGACTAATGCAATACAGCATTATAGAAGGAATAATGTCAATTCATTGAGTGTCAGAGGAGCAGAGGATATGAAAGGTAACACCATTCACTGATCCCTTCCCTCTGCACGAACAACCACTGCAGTGTATATAACCCTTCTCTCCCTCTACCCTCTTCATATATCTCTGACTGCCACACAGAAGCAAGATGTTCTCAACCAAGTAAGCTGTTACCGTCTGGGTTTGCATGTTCTGTGGTTCAATGTGTCTACAGACTGCATGCTCATCCTAACTCTAACTCTAACAGCCCCTCCCTGTCTAACAAGATAGTCTTGCTATAATGTCTACTGAAGATCAGAGGTCGCACCCAGTGCTTTTTAATGTGAGCCATGTGTCTGTGCAACTTTAAATTCCATTAACGGCCTCTTCATCATGGTGTTTTTGTAACCTCCAAAGATTTTGTTTCTATGAGCAGCAAAAAATGTGCAAATGTATGTGTTTTTACTATATTTTGATGTGTGTCAGTGGGCTCCCTCTGTATTTTTGTTGCCATGTGTCATAATGAAATGCTTGAGCGTGTCATTCATGCCCAAAGACAGGAACATCCTCTCTGCTGAAAACATAAAGGAGCAGGAAGCTGCATATTCATGGCTTTATTTCATCTCTCAGGCTTCCTGTCTTCTCATTTCTCATCATCTCTCCACTTGTCTCCTGCAGCCCATCGACTATGAGGGCTTCCAGCTATTCATGACAACCTATCTGGAGAATGACATCCCTGAGGAACTTTGCAAACACCTCTTCACCTCCTTCAAGAGCAAGAATGGCGGAGGCAGCTCCCCTGACACCTCTCGATCTGGAGCAGGCATGCTGGGTAAATACTCTTTTAAAATGCCTTCATACTATCTATAACGGGTCATGAAAGTCTGTGTTTCATATTTATTTTATTTTAATAGGAGTTTTAATTGGAGAAACAGGTGTCAGTTTCTTCTAAGGTTCATTTTTTGGGAGTTGTGAATGAAAAACTGCACTGAAACACACTTGTGCACTGATACATAAACAGTTGGGTCCAGATTCAAATAGATTTATAACTGGAAATAAGCTTTAAGTTTTAGGATGACATAAAATAAGAAACATTTACAATTCTTCACTATTTGTAAACTTTTGGAGTTTATCTAGAGTGCTGCTGCCATTAAAGCAAAAGAGCTGAAAAAAGATTTTTTTTTTTCAGTTTACTCAGCATGTTATACTGATCATTTATTTCTAATTAAAACAATACCTTTCAAATTCAGAGGTGGAAAGCGTACTCAAATTTCCTACTCAAATAAAAGTACCATTACATTAATACAATTTTATTTAAGTACAAGTAAAAGTGCCAGTCTAAAAATCTACTCAAGTAAAAGTAAAAAGTAGTTCATTTAAAATGTACTCAGAGTAAAAATTAGGCAGGCAAAAATGGGATAGGCCAAGGGTGTCAAACTAGTTGTTTTTAATTAAAGGAACACCTTAACAAGTTAAACTGCAATAGCAAAAAAAAAAAATGTCAGCACATGACATTTAAAACATTTAGGGAGGTATGTGTAGTTTTAATGCAGACCATCCCACCAAGTACTGTAGGCAGAAAAAGCAAGTTATATTCTGGCTACCAACAAAACAAACTAAGAACAGTTTATGAAATTTTTTATTGCTTTTGAAGGATTCGAAAATTAAGACTTCACATTGGTTATTTCAGTAGCATGAAAAACAAAACAAATACTATTATATATTATACAAAGAAAGCACGCAAAGGACACTGAAGCGGTCCATGACTTCAGTCTAATGTGAGCTATGCACTTTCGCAAAAGCTTGATTGTGACAGAATTTGCAAATGTACATTCAGAATTCATTCACTGAGCGCGCACACTTGAACAACCCCGGCGTTCTCCGCAGTGATGAATCAAAACGCCTCTGAATGGACATTGCATTCATAAACTCAACAGAAAGGTGTGTGAATGGTTATTATGCTCAACGCTGCAAAACGCGAGTATAAAGACATCTGATGCAACATGAGCAGATCTACTCTAAAATGTAACACTTTTCATTCATTTCACATTTCACATTTAAATTGTGACCGCCGTAATAGTTCTTGCTTAATTGTGCAGGAAAACTTTTTGCACCTAATCATAAATTTGGGTGACATTTTTGCCCCAAGCCCCCATACATTTCTGACCCTGGTGCCAACCAACAATATATGTCCTGCTAGGGGTGTGCGATATTGACAAAATAAAATATCTTGATATTTTCTGGGATTTTATCGATAACGATAATTAGACAATATTTTGCTGAGAGTCTTATTATGCTGGTATCTTAAGGACTGCCGTGGACAGCTAAAGTTTTTGATATTCTTCATATTCTGTGTGGTCAGTGATAGAAATGATTGTTTTCCAATAAGTTTAAATAGATTTTACCTTTTATTGGCATTTTACCTTTATAAAGCAATTTTTCTAAAAATGTGCTTTATCTTTTGAGTAAAATTCCTACATTTAATTAGTGAATTAGAATAATAAGACATTTGAGCTATTACCAAGAAAATTAAATCAGTATCAACAAAATTAATCTTTGCAATGCAGAGGAAACACAGAAGCTGCATCTGAAGTGGCATTTAGATGTATTTACACACTGTTTAATGCAGCACATGAATGCATTTAATCTGCAGTTACAAATGCATACATAATGTTTTGATATATAAGACATAAAATGTTGAATACCCCCACGATCGCAAAATTATAAAAAAAAAATCAAAAGATATTTTAAATATGAAATCAAATCCGCCAGTAGGTGTCAGCAAGTAACTGTTAATAAGTGAGTCATTGCGATTGAGCCGAATCATTTAAACGGTTGATTCATTCAGGAACTAAATGTTGCTTAAGAGAAGAACGTGCTGTGGTGTTTGGAATTATTTTTGTTGCCGAAATAGAGCAAAAACAGACAATATGGTGTCTAAAACGTCAGTCTCTTAATTAACTTGTTTATTGAACTGTTGTTAAAAATCAATATGTAATCATGCTGATTTTGGAAGAAAAAACAGCACTCTTCTTGTGATATTGATCAGCTACATGAAATTATATAAATATGTACATTTTCTGTCCCTATATCTTCAATTTTGTGATCTTTCTAAATACATTTTAACGGACTGAATCACGCAGTGAAAGAACCCACTCTAATTGTGCTCACGCGTGCACTCTGTAGGAGTGATTTGTTTGCTTTTTGCAAAATACTCAATAATGTCAAATCGCACATCGTTAAAACAACAATTACGATATTATTGCAGACGATATATAATAATAATATATATATAACAACAATTACGATATTATTGCAGACGATATATACCGCACACCCCTAAGTCCTGCACCACTGTCTTTTTGGCTAATGTGTGCAAAACCTCTTGTTAAACTGTCAAAGCTTCATTTTAACCACCAATGCAACGATGCAAGCATTTACCTTACCTATACATGCTTGCGAAGGGTTGATGTCAAGATTTTATAAGCTGCTAGTTTGGTCTCCCTAGGCAAACACAGCTTACACTGCATAATAGAGCTTAAATATGGCCAGGGGTTCACTTCATTTCACCACTAATGCCTGCCTTGTCCGTCTCCATCTTTCTTGTGATTTTAGCGCCAGTTTTGTCTCCTGCCCATAATTTACTGCAGTAGTTTCGAGGGTGCTTTTTTTTTTTTTACTCAGTAATTAATGTGTAAAATGTAGCGAAGTACAATACTTCAAACAAACTATACTTAAGTAAAAGTAAAATTACAGATTTAAAAAAATTACTTTAAAAAGTACGTAGACGTTTTGCTCAAGACTGTTTTCTGAGCAATGTGTTGGCCTTTCATTGGAGAATTGGGTAACAAATTCTCTATATGGATACTGAGATCGGTCGTGGGCCCTGTGTCTCACCTGGTTGCCTGTTGACGGCGATATTGCTCAAAAAGTTGCCCCAGTTATCATCAGCCTAAGACACATTTCTTATTATTATCAATGCAAAACTATTTTATACAACATGACAAGTAAAGTACTTTCACCTTTGGTCTCAGATCACACTTTATCTTTTCATTTAAATTAGATTAGACTGCAAAACCAGTTTGCTAAACCTGTGTGTAATAAACACTCAGCCTGCATGACTGAAATAATGAACTGGTAGATGTCTGGAGATCCCACACACATCTGATGAGCATTTGTCTTGGTGTTATGCGACGAATACCTGCTCTTGTCTGGAGACATGCTGTCTGCTTTTCAGGCTCTCCATGACTCTTGAGCCATTGTTCTATAAAGGCAAAATTACACAAATTAAGAGATTTTACTCTTTGCGAGGTTGATGCAAGAGTACACTTTAAAGGGATAGGTCACCAAAAATTTTCTGTGGAGCAGCTCGACACAAAAAGATATACGTTTTTTTTCCTTTTAGTATACAAAAAGTATTCTTGTAGCTTTGTTAAATTACGGTTGAACCCCTGATGTCATGGATTATTTACCAATGTCCTTGCTACATTTTTGGGCCTTGATCGTGTAAGGACCCTTCCTGTCTATGGGAGGGTCAGAGAGCCCACATATTTCATCAAAAATATCTTAATTTGTTTTACCGGAGATGAACGGAGGGTCTTTACGAGTTTAGAAATAACGTCATAGGTGAGGAAATGATGACAGAATTTCATTTTTGGGTGAACTCTCCCTTTAATGAAAAGATGCTGGTGGCTTTGTGTCCGCTACTATTACTGTTAACCTGAGGTGATTTAGAGCAAAAATTAGGTGAGTATACAGTTCGACAGCCAACAGTGCCATCTAGTGCCTTGATTTCTCTGGACTGGCTAATACAACACAATCTGTGATTTCTGTTGTTCTGTTTGTCTTTAATGCAACTCCTTAATGTTAAATGAGAAATGTTCATTATGGCAGTAATAAATCTGCCATATTAAGCTGTCCTGACTGGCTGCACTCATAAACTATCCCAGCTATCTTTTCTTCTGTCCGTCTTGCTCTACTCCTGTTCCACTTTACTTTGACCCCTGTGTCGGCAGAGCCCAAGTCCATTGATGCAGGCATCTCTATACAGACCGAAGTGGCCTGTGCACCCATAACAGGTACCACAGCAAGTGTGGTGTGATTTGATTGGACAGAGACTTGCATCACGGCTGTGACTTAAACGTGTTCCTTCACCTGGTGTTGTTATGTGTTGTCTTGGTGTGTCTTGGCAGCTCTTTTTATTTATTTGTGATGTCAAACAAAGCAACCAGTGACAGATATGATTTTCATCCATGGTGTCAAGTCAACCACTGTGTGACTGTGGTGACAATCGTGATGTACCACCAGCTTCCTTCTTAGTACCTTGTGCAATATTAAAAAATGTCTACCTGTCGTGGTTTCCAAAACTTCCCAAACTGAACAGTTAAAGTGCTGTGCAGGGGTAAACAGACCAGTAACAACAAGCAATATAAAGGTAAAAACTATCAGACTCAGTTGGTCTCATTCACTAATATTTGTGTACAAGTGTTCGTATTTATGTGTGTAGAATGGGTTCTCGTGCAAAACGTTCATAACAGGTGTGTACATAAATATCTGTTTTATTCTAATATTTATGAATATATTTCATTATGAATGAGCAAAGCCATTGACGCTCAGTAAATGTGTTTTGTATAGGGTGTCTGCTTGAAATCTAGAGAAAAAATAAGATTTTACATTGTTACAAAAAACATTCTGTTTTAAAGAAATGCTGTTCTTTTGAACATTACATTCACCAAAGAATCCTGAAAATGTATGTATTCACAAAAATATAACATTAAATCCCTTTTCTGATTAGTGACATGATGACTGCAGTAATGTTGATGAAAATTCGCTTTGCCATCCAGGAATAATTGCATTTTGTAAAAGTAAAAAACGAGGGTGTTATACAGTAGAAAAAGTCATTTAATTGTAATAATATTTCACAAATTGCAGTTTATCTATCTATATATCTATATATATATCTATATATAGTATATCTACACTCTAAAAATGCTGGGTTAAATATAACCCAGCACTGGGTTAAAAAGGGACAAATCCAGCTATTGGGTTGTTTTGAACCCAACCGCTGGGTCAAAACTACCCAATAGCTGGGTTTGTCCCTTTTTAACCCAGCATTTTTTTAGAGTGTATATTCACTATAATTCACTAAAGTTTAATTGAAAAAGTTATTGATAAAAAATGATTTTTTTTTGTTAATAATGTTCATTCACAGGCTTTACACACATTTGTGTGTACACACAGTTAGTGAATGAGACCCTATGCTACGTTTCTTCCTGTCTCATTTCAGATCATCACTTTCATTCTCCTCTCTATTTTCCTGTGCTGCTTTTTTCCTTGTAGGTATGAATGGGAAGAGTATTTTGAGTGCTATGAGCCGACATACACCAGAGAACTCAGCAGGGATCATTCCAGGCTCAGGGGCCACCACATCACCCTGCTCCTCCCGCTCCTCCTCACAGCGCTCTGGCACAGGGGTCCACACACCCAGAGGCCCCCACCGCTCACCCGGCATGCAGCCCAATCCCCCAGCGAGCAGCAGCAGCAGCCATGCTTTGGCTCTCTCCAAGACTACCAACTCCCCGCGTCTCTCCCCAGGTCAGAGTCATGAACAAGGGGACAACCTTGATCTTCACCGCCCTTTTTTTACACGTGTAGTCCATGACAAGGGTCTTATAAAGTAATATTGCCTGTTAAGAATCCGGATGCTCCCACACAAATACTTTGGTGTGATATCTGGTGTCATTACTGATATATTATACATAGAAGTGTACAGCACTTTGGCCAACTAAAGTTGATTTTAAATGTGTTTTATAAATAAAACTGAACTGAACTGAAAAATTATAATTGAACATTCTTCCAGAGCGTAATCAATCAGAAAATCGTACTTCTCTCCGGAGAAGTCCTTCTCCACAAAAAGGATCTCCGTCACCCCAAGTGGTCTTCCTTAAAGACATTGTGTGCTACTTGTCCCTGCTGGAGAGGGGGACGCCAGAGGATAAGCTTGAGTGTAAGTTGGAAATTATTCAAAAATAATTCTTCCTTTAATCTCCTTCTTATTTACATTAAGACAACATATCCTCAATAATTCCCACTTTTCCAAAGTTCTTCTAAAGAAAAAAATATATATATTAAGTAATTTTGTAAATCATGTCTCCAAACCAGTCGTGCCAACCACAGAAAGCACAGTATTAGTCACTAGCATGTGAAAAGTCACCTCATTCTTGGCAGGTGTCACAAATTTCATTTCCTTACTGACAGTTCATATTTAAACGCAGTTATGGATCTTTGAGATGCTTGAACAGTCAGTTTCATTTCAGTTACTGTAGCCTATGTGATGGGCAAAGGTGAATTTTCAGCTGCCATTGCTCCAGTTACCAGTGTCATGGGATCCTTCAGAAATCATTCTAATATTTGGCGTTTAAGAAAAATGTCTTATTATCAATGTTGATCACAGTTGTGCTGCTTAATATTTTTGTGGAAACTGTGATACATTTTTTCAGGATTATTTGATAACTCGAATGTTCAAAATAGAATAGCATTTGTTTGGAATATAAATCTTTTGTAATATATAGAAAAAAATATGTAAGTAGCTATAAGTTATTAGCTATAAATAATAAATCTGTTAAGTAATAATAAGTCAGTATATTTACATATAGTACACCCAACAACAGCTTTGTCAGTTCTACATTTTTCTTGACTTCTGATCTACACTTAGTGAGAGTGACAGGAGACTTCTAGAATCTCTTTCTCTTGTTCTGTAAGGGCTGATCTCTGCTCCTGTCCTTATTTGCCATGGAGTTAGCATAGCCCAGCTTTCTTTAGCATAGGAAGTTATTTGTGCCCAAAGCTAATCCTCACTAGCTGCCTCAGTCTGCCTTTTGATAACCTGAGCTCCAGATGCTTTCATGGGGTCTGTACTTGACAAATGTTTGCTACACTACAAAAAGATGCAGTCTCTTATCTTTTACTTCTCTCACCCTAAAGTCATGTTCAGGCTGTACGACACAGATGGCAATGGTCTGCTGGACAGTTCGGTAAGTCTGAAATCTCCGTTATTATTTGTCATTTTGAAATGTCCAGTTGTTTGACTTTGTGGTTAGATTGGTGCTATAAACAACAAGGGGTTAATAATGCACAGTACACAGTACTGCACAGTTTATTGTTAGGGTTACATACAAGTTTAATACAACATACACAGTTAGAGTGCATTTCATTTAGATTATGTAACATTATTATCAATCTTTCATTGAATGTTTCATTCATCTCAACACTATCAGAACTTGATGATTCAGAGCCTGTCTCACAGTACTATTGATCTTTCTTTCTTTTTTTTTGGAAACTTTGAACTGATAGTTGGAGAGAACTGTAAATACCAGGCTAGTAACTTTGAAAACTGTATGCTTTATAGTGTATAATATCTAAAGCAATTATATCTGTCGATTTAGGAACTCGACCGCATCATAAACCAGATGGTCCATGTGGCTGAGTATCTAGAATGGGACTCTACAGAACTACAACCAGTATGAATCACTTTAAATGTTTTCACCAGGCAATCCCAACTTGCATAGTGAAATTCATATCTTATTGTCCCTTATTTCATGTCTTATATTGTAGATTCTGAAGGAGATGATGGAGGAGATTGATTATGACCGGGATGGAACGGTCACATTAGAGGAGTGGATCAGAGGAGGAATGACCACCATACCACTCCTGGTCCTGCTGGGAATGGAGACGGTGAGGAGAAACTAAATGTGAGTTAAAAAGAGGAAACAATACATTAAGATGTAGTATCTTAATTCCTGTTCCTCTTTCACATGCATTCAGAATGTAGAGGAAGATGGGCAGCATGTATGGAGACTGAAGCATTTCAACAAGCCAGCATACTGTAATTACTGCCACACTATGTTGTTAGGAGTAAGAAAACAGGGCCTTTGCTGCTCACGTGAGTATCTGTCTGCCCGTCTCTCTATCTATTGCTCTGTCCATCTACCTGTTTGTCATCTGTCATCTTTCTGTCTATTTCTATATCTGTCTTTCTGCCTATGTTTGTCTGTCAGTCATTCTATTTATCTGTCTGTCTGTCATTCTGTCTAACCATCTATTGTTCTATCTGTAGTTTTGTCTAACTACATTTGTATATGTTGTTCTGTCATTCTATAATTTTGTCAGTCTCTGTCATCTAGGCCCTAGGCCCTATGAAATCCAAATTCCATTTTAATTTGATCCAAATTATGTTTTTCTGTTTTATTTTTTTCTGGATTCATTTTATTTTTTCTGTTTAAACTCTGTTTTAATGGCTAAATAAAATTTTATTAAACAAAAAGCATATCTAATTAATTGAAATCATGAAGCTTACACAATTGAACAGCAATTTATTAAGAGTTTAACCAAGAATTTAATTTTTAAGGCCCTGTGAAATATGTTTTTTTTCACAAATTTTGTTTTATTTTTACCAAATTCTGTGTTTTCCTTAATATTCTGGATTCTATTTGAATGGTTTCATTAAATTGTAATAATCAAAATCATCTGTAAATAATTGATGTTATATTAAAAAAACTAATTTATGTACTAATTTATTTTTCAGAAATACCATGTTGTGTATTTACATTTTTCTGATAAATAATATTGTCTGGTAAATATTCCCTTAAAAATAATGTTTTAATAATAATGGTAGTGTGTATGTACTATAATTATATTAATAATATATTTCTGTCACAATTTCTTCAAGTTGAACCGAACTTTTATTTTGAGAGGTTGTTGTGAAGACCTTTCATTTTTTTTGTTTGCATGATATGACAATAGTTGTTCTCACAAGAAACAGTAAATGCTCATGAAGTGACTCTCAAAGCAGTTCTATAGATTATGTTCATGTGTTCATTTACTCATATATTGAGGCAGCAGAGGCTGAAAACACAGCGAGCATCACATGCACTTCAGTATGTGTAAAACGAAACCACGCGTCTGCGCCATTCAAATAACACAGAGCCTCGTGGAATGGAAAGGGAACATGCAGGTAGATAATAGTATGAAATAGTATTTTGCAGCTTAATATTCACAGCTAGTAGTCCATGTCACATTTTGGCTTAAGAGTGTATTGACCTACTTTTGATTCATTCATCCAAAATTTGTCAAATTCTGTGATATTATACAATAAATTCAATTTTTATGACTAATTTCCGTGATTCTGTTTGTGTTTTCGATCTCTGTATCTGTCAGTCTGTCTAGCCATCTGTTGTTCTAACTATCTGTCATTTTATTTAATTATATCTGCCCATGTTGTTCTGGCTTTCATTGTGTCTTTCTATCTGTCTGTTATCTCTCATCTTTCTATCTATCTATCGCTTTATCTGTCTGTCTATCTTTCTAACTACCTATCCATCTGTCTGTTCTCTGTGTAGTTTTCTGTTTGAAATGTTTCCCTTGAATCTCTCATATGCCGTCTCTCAACTTCCTTTCTTTTGTTTGGCAGTATGCAAGTACACAGTCCATGAGCGCTGTGTGTCCAAAGACATTGCTCCTTGCATTAGCACCTACGCCAAGTCCCGCAGACACACCAATGTGAGTGCATAAACAACATAAGTTTACAAATTAACACTTCTCACTGTGTTTAAACTGAATTTTTCTCTGAGGAGTAATTTACATTATGGCCAGAAGCAATAATTTTATAACATTTTTCATTTTTGTGAAACCAGGAGTCCCAGATTGATGTGTTTGGTACAGAGCTCATAGTTCCAACAAACACAGTGTTCTATTATTAGTAAACGACTCCTGTTATGATTATTTTATCCACTGACCGCAGTCCAGCTCAGTTTTCACCCAAGGCAACTTCCCAGACCCATAACTCTTGGTTTAACCTCAAAGTAATGTTCTGTGGACATGTCAGAAAGGCTATGAGAACATCCTGCTTGAAGTCTTTTTTCTATACTGAGAAGTAGAGGGGAAAGCCTGAGATCACACAGCACTGTTTTAGTAGTTTCTGACACCTCTTTAAAACCTGCGCTCCCCATGCAGTAACTACCGCAGAGATGGAAGGCACTGCATTCAAAAAATGTTGTCATTAGATTATGATTTCACAGAGTGTATTATGTGACGTGTTAAGTGATGTGGAGTGTGATTTTAGTGTACAAAGCAATAAAATTGCATTGAACAGTGAAAATATCAGTTATCATGCTTAATGTGTTTATTAAGACTTGGAGCTTGTGTAAAAGTATTACAAACGATCAAATTCAAAGTAATGTGCTGTATGTTACTTCATTAGTCTTACCTTCATCTCACATACTATATGTTGTAGTATTCATTTTTAGCTTTTAACATTAATTAGACTAAAATAAAATTTAATTTTCTAGACCCTTCCTAAAGGATCATTCTGAAGGTTCTGACCAACAAAAAAAAATCACTGAATGTGTATAATAACATGAATTTGTCTTAAACGGTTTTTTTGTATTTTAGTACATTCTAACACTGGTAATTATTATGTCTTTACTAATATCCTCTGTATTCTTCCACACTTGAGGTTTTGCCTTGTGATGTGATTGTTTTAGTCAGTAAAGTAAAATAATATTGCAGATAGTGATAGAATTCTTGTGCAAATGCCTTATAAATGCATGACAGAGCAGGATAATCATTTCAGTAATGTATAGATGGGCTGTTTGAGTATTTCACAACTAAAATAAATAATGAGTCTCTATTTAATGTCTCTCTAGGCTATGCAGCATGTTTGGATGGAGGGCAACTCCCCAACAAAATGTGACAAATGTCACCGCAGTATCAAGTGCTATCAAGGTCTAACAGGCCTTCACTGTGTTTGGTGTCAAATCACTGTGAGTATATACTGACTTACTGTAGCAAGTAAGAGTCTAAAATTTTGTGTTAGCATTAATATTCATTGTAATTTAAAAAATGCCTTGAGCAAAGACTAATTTTTGAATGTTTTTCTGCATTTTTCCTTTTTTATCTCAGTTTAATTCAAGCCATTTTAATGTAATACTTATTCACACCACTTGGTGGTGTTCTTCACTAAACTTTCACACCATTTAGTGGACGTGGCCAATTTGTTTTAAAATAGCCCTAATAAAGATAAGTGTCAGCACTTAACACTTATTCAAAAGCTTTTTTCTCTGCATAATGATTTTTATTATCACATTATATGCTCTTGCATATATCTCATACGCTCTCTGAACCATCTCTCCTGACAGTTTCAACTCTAAGCTGCAACTAATTTAATATCAAGTACAGATCCTGCTGTCCTCTTTGTTCCTACCATTTAATGTCTTCTTACAAGGTCAGATTAGTGAGGATAAAACAAGTCAAAAAAAAAGATCCAGTCCATTCCAGTCTGTTGATGTGTCTTTCTCCACCACTCCTCATCTATATTTGAATGTTTTCCAGCTCCATAACAAGTGTGCATCTAATATAAAGCCTGAATGTGACGGTGGGCCATTAAAAGATCACACACTCCTGCCATCGTACATCTGCCCTGTTGTTCTGGTGAGTTCAGTCTCTCCCACTGCACTCTTTTGATATGCTAAAATGCAAGGATCCCAGGACGAATGGGTGGGTCCTCGAATTATTTAATGGGCCTCCTCTCTACTAGGACCCATGAGTAGTCTATACTATAGAGAAAACATACTCATTGTATTTATAATTGGGTATTGTAGATAGTTTCTAGATAATTTTAGGTTATTTTAATGTTAGAGTTATACACAACACACAAATGTTAAGAAAATTGATGTCAATTAATGTGAATTGAACAAACACCCTTCACACACCTGGATGGTTGCAGGTGCACATGACATAACCATCAGAAAGAAGAGAATATTTCTCCTGCATGCTGCCATGGCTTCCAAATCTTTAAATATTTATTTAAAAAGCAATGTTTTGCAATGTCCGCGCTTAAGTAAAAAAAAAAAAAAAGAAGAAAGAAAAGACGACATCTACAAGGAGAAATATTTTTTTTAATACATCTATACATACCTTTTTTATATATCAAAACTATTTTGATGTATTTTGGATATTGCGACAGTGTGACTGTCACAAAACAAAAACAATTTTTCCTACTGACAGGGAATTTGCATTACAAAATTACAGGATGTTCACTGATTTAGTGCTATAACAATAATGAATTAAATATGAATTTAAGTAAATGGTATTCAAGATAAAATGATTCCAGTAAAACCCAAAAAATATTGTCACGTTGCTACTGTGAGGGAGCTGTGGAGCAAATGAATGAGGAGAAACATCAACAGGAGATTTTAATATACCAGGAACCAGGAAAACCACGTATGCAGATGAGGTAAACATAAACATACATTCACAATACTGGAGACGAATGGACGCAGAACGGCTTTAAAGGAGCACAAATAATACGACTAATTAGCATTGGCTGGAGACAAATCAACATAATCTGAACAGGAAGAGGAAGAACCAAATAAGGGCAAAAGGAAACACATGGGAAAACCAGGACATGGAACATGAGGGGAGCAAAACATGACACAGATCTTACATTTTCCCCGAGGGTTTAGCGGCCCGAGGCTGGGACTGGCCAACTGATGTTCAAAACTGGACTGGTACATGGAATACCTCCAGGGTGATCAGCATCCAGGGTTCTCATGCATCACAGTGACCTTCAGTGGCCATGCGGAGCATCTGCCAACTTCATTTATCCATGGCTTCAACATGGAGCTCCGAGAGAGCACATGGGTGAACAGGCAGTGGTCAGGATGACCCATGGCGAGAAGCGGCAAACATAAGGATCCTGGCGGAGCAGACGTTCAGTATAGCCCACGGCGCGCAGGGAAACTCGAACCAGGTCATGGCTTGATGTCCTCCGTGGTGCTCTTGCCTCGCCACTGCAACCCAGGCCACTATACCATGGACCCATACTATGCCCCCCCCCCCCCCCCAAAAAAATCCTTGGGGAGAATACCGACTTTAGATGCCCTCCGTAGGCCTAACTCGGGAACTAGAGCTTGACATTTGGGACTGGCGAGCCCTCCTTGGGACATGACCTATGCTAACTGGAGCCCTCTTCTGTGCTAGCCACGGGGACTGGAACCGTTCATCTGGCTAAACTCGGTAAGCAGGAGCCCTTCCTTGGAGTTGCACACTCGGGAAACTGGTCGCGCCTCCGTATTGCTAAAACTCTTGAACTGGAACCCTCGCGTGGGCTAACTCGGGAACTGGAGCCAACCTGCGCGAGTTTCTGGTGCGTGCGAGTCGACAGCTGGAGCAGCTCTTGGTATGGGCAGACACTGGAGCGGCCTCGAAGGGACTAGAATCCAACCCACCCCGCCCACCTTTTCCTCCTTTTAGATTCCTAGTTAGGTTCAGGGTGAAAGGCGTTGTCGGCGGACTTGACACTGGAGCGGCTGGCAGCCTTGAATGCTGCAGCCGGCGGGCTTGAGAATGCCGCGTCTGGCAGCCTGGACTGGATAACGGAGGCTGGCTGTGTTCTGGATCGGGTCTGGAACGCTTTCCCCTAACCACCGGAGGACTCGACCTTCCCTCGCAGCTCAGTCCTGTTGTTCTTCTGGAGAGGTCCACTGGGCGATAGCACATTGAGCCCCGATCCAGACTAGAGCAGTTAGTACGTGGCGTCTCCAGCGTTGTGTTTGTGGCACATTTCTATGGCTAGAACTCCCAGCATCCTACACACGAGGCGTAACACGGCGGCTACATTCCATGCCGCTGGCGACAAACACACAGAAAAACAACAGACTTTAAACAACACGGGGAGAGGGCGCCGCTTACTGTCCTGGTCCGTATTTCTGTCACGTTGCTACTGTGAGGTCGCGGGTCGCGATAGAACGAGGAGTACATCACAAGGAGATTTTAATTATAGCGAGGGAACCGAATAACACACGTAGCAGATGCAGGTCGATCATAAACAGACAATTCCTAATACTGGACGATGAATGACTTAGAGACAGGCTTCATGAAGGACACAAACTGATAATACTAAATTAAATGGCTGGAGACAAAGCACACACATAATCAGAACAGGACAGGAGAACTCAATAAGGTCAATGAACCGCCTGGGAAAACCATACATGGAATACACGAGGAGCACAAAGCGGAACAGAGTCTACGACAATATATATCTGTGATTTCATTATATCATAAAGGCAAACTTTCCAAACAAGTTTGGACTGTTAGTCAGTAAACTTATGTTGTTTTTAAAAATACTCTTTTATGCTCGGAAAGGCTGCATTTACTGGATACTGTAGAACAAAATAAGTAAAAACAATTGGGCTATTGACTGTGTAGATTCCTGATTGTTGAAGTGAAATGTGTGCACGTTATATGTCTACAAATACAAATGCACATCACTTGAGTAGTTCATTACAGTGATGCAAATGACCTTCACCAATCTATTTCCAACTGATTTTTTTTTTCAGGATTACTTGATGAATAGAAAGTTATAATTAACATCAGTAATTCTGAAGTTGATTTTCAAATAAAAGCAGAATTTGAAAATTTACTTGAAATATAATTTTTTAATAACATTGTAAATGTCTTCACTGTCACTTTTGGTCAGTTTAATGCATCCTTGCTGAATAAAAGTATTAATTTCTGTATGTATATAAAGAACTTTGACATGGGCTCTATGATTGAGACTTGCGAACATGTCTAGTCTAACGACTTTGTAAAACGACCTGTAGAAATGTTAAAACATCAATTCTTTCTAAGTTAAAGAGAAATATAATAAAATGAGACAGATTCTGAAATTGCATTTTTCTTGTCATTCTTATCTCAGATGCACATCTGTTTCTCTCCGTCTCTGTTTGTTGATGTTCACTGTAATGTCTCTATATCTGTAGGACCGTCATTCTGCCGTCAAAAGAGGTGAAGGAGAATCATCCCCCAGTAACAGCCCTGAGGACACCAGCCAGTGTTTCAAGGTCACCGGTGACGGTCAGGCACTGCAGGTGAGTCCTCAGCAGACACACTCTGGGAATGCAAATCTGTGCAGCACATGTACTGCATGTGTGTTTGTAACTTTTTCTCCTTTTCTGCTTTTTAAGATCACCCCTCTGCCTGGGACGCACCCCCTCCTCGTGCTGGTTAATCCTAAAAGTGGCGGTCAGCAGGGAGAGAGGTAAACGTCTTTGAAGCTCAAACTGTTGCATCATCATTTTTCATATTCTCCGACCTTGTACTGCTGTAATGGTTCCAATGAGGAGGTTTGTCAAACCATCTGAAGTCAGTCGAATCTACATAGACATGTTAAACAAAAGTCCCACTCATTTTCTTGCTTACTGGCAGTGTCCTAAATACCATCAAAGCTAGCAGGAGACAGTAATGCTGTTTAAGGAGGAAGAATGTGGGTGTTGTTTCAGCTCTCACCACCTACCCAACGTCCTCCGGGAGACCGGTTTTAGGATTTTGTGCTGGCATCACCATAGCAACACAGTTTAAAATACCATTAATTGGCCGATTATCCTCCATTATTAGACATGTGCTCAAACAAAGACGCGATAACTGCCCTGGCCCCAAAAAAGAAAGGTCATTTTGGTGGTTCTTTGATGCAAACAAAGGAACAGAGTGGTCACCGTTGAATCATACTGTACCGAGTGTATTTTTCCACCATATTCACTCTGAGCAGCGTACTGAAAGCTCATTGGTCGGGCTTGACACTTGACTGCGTTCTTTTGTTCTTCGCATAGGGAATGAATGAATTCTTCAGTGTTGATAAGTGCTCAAATAATCACCCCCACATAAAAGCATAGCTTGTGACGCACCTCAAACTAACAGCCCATCTAGCCCATCTTATTTCTCTCTCGCTCTTATTTCTTATTTCTCTTCCTCTCTCTGTGTCTTTGCATACTAAAGGGGCAGAGTAACTAACATTGTTAGAAGTGAAGGACATTGCAGAGTCCTCAATAATCATTTTATTGCTTCAAGGTTATTGAGGGGCACTGCTGCAACAGTGTTCAACCTGTGTATGTGTGTTTCTGTCTTGCTTGATTTCATTGATTCCGAGGTTTGTGAGGCCTTTTATGATGAAGGAATGATGACATTTTAAGAATATAATTCCTCCATATGTTTGTCTATCTGTCATTCTGAGAAACATTGAGAACATTCTGTCATAATTTACTCATGTCCAACATTAGAGCTTGATGAACAATCTGTTGATTATTTCTTTGATTAATTGGGGTGGGCATCGCATCGAACTTCTCTCATGATCTCTTATGAAGGTACCAAGAAGAGATAGGATGCATGTCAAGATTTTCTATCCATAATAACATATGATATTTTATAGTGTTTTTTTTTTCTTTGATTGTCACCTCCAGACTTAATAATTTTGTACAGATTGACCAGGATATTCTTCAGAATTTAAACCTTTGTGTTCAATGAAAGAAGGAAAGTCATTTGGGCTTGGAATGATAAGAGGGTTGGTAAATGATGGCAGAATTGTTATTTTTGGTTGAATTATCCCTTTAAGCCTTTTATCATATTGTGAAGTTCACAGTGATTACGTTTAAAAATGTAATTCCTCTATCTGTCTTTTAATGCTTTTCTGTTCTCATCTGTCTTCATCAGGGTGCTGCGGAAATTCCAGTACCTGCTTAACCCCAGACAGGTGTACAGTCTGGATCGAGGAGGACCCATGGCGGGGTAAGACTATTAAAAGCCACCATCAAATTTCAAGGGAGATGCGTGCGCATAAAACATTTTTTGAGTCATGACAGGGAATTGCTCAAAAACAGTTTGACATTCTCACTGTTGTTTTGTTCTGGCATGGCTCCCTCTCTCTCTTATTTTTTTGCTTCTACAAACCTGCAATAAAGTGAGCCAACCTGCAATCAACTAGTCTGAGAGAGGAACCACTTGCAAAGTGGAGCTGACTTTGAGAGACCTACAAGACATTTACTATGACTCAAGCAGCCCCCTGCTGAGTAAATGTATTAATTCAAGCGCTGAATGTTCTTCTGAGCCTGTCAGTCACGACGAGGATTCTTCTATAAGCGACTACATTTTACTAAAGTTTCTTTACCCATGCACCCTACCTGTCTTTAACAATAGACCAACTCAAGGTCATCCAAATCAGTTTCAACAGTAGCATAGCAGTGAAATCTGACAATGTCACTGTAAGAGGTTCATATTTACATATTATTTTATGAGCGCCAAATTGGCATATACTCCATACATAGTATCATAGGTTTGAATTAAAATGTTTTAATAGAAATAAATGCAAATGAGACCATTGTAGGCAATATGTTAAGAAGAACAGCGTTAGTATTATTTTATACTACTACACTATTTATACTTTGAAATGACTTTAAATTTTTATAATTGTATTATTTTTTGTTTTTTTTATTTCTATTCAGATTTAATCTTTTTATTTTCCTTTTTAGTAATTTTAGTGCTTTTGAACTTAAACTCATTTCAGTTGTCAAGGCTATATTCCTATTTTTCATGTTTTTCATCAAATTTTTATATTTGATTTTATTTTGATTAACAAAGCATTTTTGCAGTAGTTTGTCCATACAGTGGATGAGTAGCACAGAAATAGTTTTAGTTAATAATAACAACATTGATATAGAGCAGTATATTTAGGATGGCACAGATTAGATCATTTGACCTCGGAAGAACTTGATGAGAAATCATCTTAACATCTTAAACCAGTCTAAGTTTATTTGCTGGTCTAAATTGTTCTCCCAGCATGGTCAGATTGGTCCGTTAGCTGGTTTAGGGAGGTTTAGGTTTAGGCTGCCACTATCTGGTCATGCAGCTAAAACTTGCTTGGCTTGACCGAAAGACCAGCATAAACCAGTTTACAGTAGGCTGGTTTAAGGTTTTTTTCCATCATGAATTTTACGTTCATATTAAAGTTGGCAAATCTGAGCACGGTTTGAGAAATTAAGATCTTTTCTGGGCTTATTTCTCAAGAGAAACATCTGAGAAGCAGAAGACATTTATCTAACAGTTTAGATTTTGGAGAGATCTTCATTGTGGTTTTATGACTTATGAGCTCTCACTTCCACTTTAGTGTACTACTATTATGCAAGTTACACATTCTACAAACCCACTCAAAACGCATGAGTACATTCTGTTCAGCATCCTGCAGTTGTGCAACAGTGCTTCTCATTCAGGAAAAAGAAGAGAGAGAGAGAGAGAAGTACAGAACAAAAGCTAAGCAATGGTCGTTTCGCGGGAAAGCAGGCTAACCTTCCGTCCCAGATCCCCCTCCCACCACACAGTGTTCTGTAGTCACGACTGGAGCACTGCTCAACCTGAAGAGACCACTCAGAGAGAGAGAGAGAGAGAGAGAGAGAGATTGTGTGACATTGCTGATTTCACTCATGGAGAACAATTTGGACATATATTAAATGTTCTTTCTTAAGCACTTCGATAATTTATAAGCATGTAGATCAAGGGCAGCCTTTTTAGATATGATGTTTTTAATGTGTCCTGTTAATGACTGTGCCATTGCTTGTGGTAACAGCTTTCATTAATACAGAGAATTATTCTGAAAGAAAAAGCAACCAAAATTCAGTCAAACATTATACATTTATATTAGGGGGGGAAAGCAACTAAATAAATACACTACTGATCAAAAGTTAAGGGTCAGTAAGATTTTTTTAATTAAGAAATTTGGTTTAGGATACATAAAATTTGTCAAATGTGACAGTAAAGGCATTTATAATGTTACAAAATATTTCTGTTTTTAAAAAACGCAGTTCTTTTGAACATTCAATTTGTAAATGAATCCTGGGGGGGGGTTAAGCAGCACATATGGCTGCTGAAAATTCAGCTTTGCCATTACAAAATAAATTACATTTCAAAATAATACAAAAGAAGCTATTATAAATTGTAATAATCACAATATTACTGTTTTGCTGTATATTTTTTCGCAAATAAATGCAGCATTGGTGAGCATAAGAGACATAAGCATTACAAAGTCCTACTGACCCCAAAGTTTTGAACAGTACTATTTAATAAAAAGTAAATAAACAGTACTGTTTAAATTGTATTCCTTACCGCTGTTTGATTTAGATTTTTGAATTCACTTTATTTGAACATAAATCTACTTATTTTTCTATACTGATCTTACACTGCTGCTTTAGCTTTCTAATATTCTGGTTTATTTGCCTAAAAATTAAAATTATGTCATTTATTCACTTTCATGTCATCAAGCTCTCAGACTTTATTCCCTTTGTTGAACACAAAGGAAGATAATTTGAAGAATGTTGATAATCAAAAAGTTTTGTTGATTATTGACTTCGATTGTATGGATTGTATGTGTTCCACAGAAGAATCTCATAGGTTTGAATCTACATGAAGGCGAGTAAATGATTATAGAATCAATTGATTGTGTCGCTCTGGATGGATCTAAGTATCTGCTAAATGAATAAATGTAAATATAATGCTGTGTATCATCAGTACAGCTTCACTATTAACGCTGCAGATGGATTATCTGAGAACAAACCGCTTTAATTGGGTTATATTCTCATCTGATCTTTCTTTTTTTTCAATCTCCTGGTCATTTCATTTTAAAATTGCCGAACTGATGATTGACACTCAGGGGTCTGAGTGGAGATCCAAAGATGGAAAGATGAAAATAGACAAGTGTGCTCTTTTGCTAAGTGTCTGCGCAGAAGAGGCCACTCTTACAGCTTTATATGGAAAAACACATAGATTGCTCAAGTATCTGTTCTCTGTTGCCCATGTCATTGGAGAAGGAATTGTTTACGCAAACCGCATCTCTACAACAGCAGCCTACGTTGCCATTTCAAACAGACCGGCACTGGTACATTACAAATTTATCTGGAACAGAGCTCATTTAGTCAGACTGAAACACGATTCCAGCTCAAGCCTGTCCAGAACCACACAGCCATGTTCCACTTGTGTTACTCAGCTATTGAACTTCAGTGGACATCCATGCCGAGGATGTTGTTGTTGTCGATATAGTTTGAGAATTTTCATAGCACTACAGCAATAAACCTGAGAAGGTATGAAAAACTTAGAACTGCTTGATTGACTGTTTTCATGGTAAACGTTGTGGCACATTTTCTCTCCTCTTTTGCTCTTGTCCTGTATACATAAAACATGCTGCAGTGTCAGAGCCTATCAAAAGAGGTTACACAGTATAAATTTTTCACACACTTGTGTGACTGCTTTGCTTGCGTGTGACACTCAGGGCTATAGCAGATCCCACATGTGTCTATATGCAGGATATGTTCCCCAGTCACCCATGTGCTGCAGTATATGCTCCTGACCAGCAGAGGATGATATCTTCTTTAGCCTCTGTCCTGCTTCACTGTGCAAATGCTCAAGTGCAAATATATATATATATATATATGAGTGCTTGTCTAGGCCAGTTCACAAACAAATAAAAAGTGAACAAAGTTTTGGGACTCAAACTTTAGCTGTCAAAAGTGTAGAAACAATGTGCCAAAAAGGCTTCAGTTTAAATGTTTTGGCGTCTCAATGGGTTGACTTCCAGAGTTTTTCTCCCATGACACTGAATTAAAACAACACAAATCTTCTTTAACATCCTTCAGATCAACCATAAAGCACTGAATAGTAAACTGTACATTGCCACTGGGGAATAGTGTGAATGCTGTAGATTGGTGGGTAGGTTTGCTTTGCTGCAGTGTAGTCACTCCACAGGATCACTTTAATTATAGGACCAAGGAAAACTTTCATGCAAATACATGAAAGGCACCATCTCATTGTTTTTATGTCTCCCAGGCTCAACTTTTTTCGAGACGTGCCCAATTTCCACGTGCTGGCCTGTGGAGGCGATGGATCAGTGGGGTGGATTTTGGACTGTATTGGTGAGTACAGATCAGCAATCAGTGTTTTCCAGAGCTGTAATAATTAACACTGTTCGTTTCGCGGGATAGACCATCAGCCTAATGTAGAAGTTTATATGGTACATGCATAAGTATCATGTACTCGCTTTGGGATTTCTCACACGACAGTATTTCAGCTGCTCTGTACAGAAAATAAAATGATTTCTTGTTTGCTAAATATCACTTTCATCTTTCAAGATTAGTTTTTAATGATATGAGCAAAGAAAACACCTTCATTTGAGATACAGATCTTATACTGACCGTCTAGTTTGATTGCACTTTATATTTCCTGCTATTTTGCATCTGCATTTCCCGTAGGAGATAAATAAAGCATGTCAACCAATTCATCGACAAAGATTCGAACATTAAGACATCCTTCCATGTGGTACTTGACTCTTATTTAAGGCACATATAATCGTAACGTTTAACCGTCAGAAAGATTGTTCACAAATCATTGTTTCTAGGAAGCGCATTGACTCATCTGTGACCTCTTTCATATGAGTGAATGCAGATATAATGGCCTGTCTTTCCCCCTCCTGACAGCCGTATTGATGTTAATGGAGGAGCGCTGGAGAGGAACCTGTGTGGGCGGTGGTAGATATCGCTGCTAAGTGCTGATTTAGAATCAACTTGGTCTCCAAACCTTTGGCTCGAAATTGCAACTGGCTGACAGTACTGCAACCTGAACTTAGATCAGAAGTGATGTGCTCTTTATCCCTTTAGAGACTCTTTAGCCTGGCAAATTGAGGAGGACAGGGACGCATGTGGGAGTTTGTCCTCCTAACAGCCCTAAAGTGATGATATAGGAGCAGCTTTTGAATGAGAGCCGCTCTGTGATCAGTCCTTGCTTGTTGTTCATCCACACAAGTTTGACTGGTATTAGAAAATGTCTGCTGCTGATGATTACTCAGAGAGCCCCTGCGGTTAGACAGTACATCACGCCATACGGACCAGCACTGAAAACAACGTCCCCGCAGTCCCTGTGCACATAGCAATGAACCACACAGGGACCATCAGCGTGAGGACAGAAAGATACAGTTCATCATGTTGCCTCTCTTCGGCAGATAGCACACACTGCTGTGTGTCTCAGAACAAGAGAAACAAACAAAATGTATTGTGAATTATTGTGAGGAATGATACACATTGATGTATGAAGCACTAGCCAATGCTGTATGCCTAACTTCAGTGCCTTTTAAAGGAGAAGTAAGATCAGGGTCCAGTTGCATAAACATAGCCACTATGTTAAGACTGTGTCTTAAGAACTTGTTTGACCAACTATTAGTTAGCCAAGAGGTAAGCAGACTTAATTTTTGGATTCAAATTAGACCATTCTCCTTTTTTATAACTGACTTCAAAAAGTTATGACCAGTCTTGAAGAAAAAAAATTTGACGACTAACTAATTTAAGCGTTTTATGCAACTGACCCCAGGGTCTTCAACCAGGTCAACGAATTTTTAAAAAAGAATGTAATATATATTCCATATTAGTGCATTTAGGGGCCGTTCACATGTCGCGCCTAAAAACGCGTGGAAAATGCTAGGCGCGCCGCTTTCTGCTTTTTTCCAAAGCGTTCGGGCACTTGCTCTCTCCGGAGGGCTTAGCCATTGCTAAGCAACATGCGTCCTGCGCTCTCCATGAAAAGCTTGAGGTTGGCAGCAGAAGGATTAAAGGATGGATTTGCAGCACCTAAAAATCACTTGCATAGCTCGCTACCAAAATTTTTAATTTAAAAATGGCATCCCTGACAGCTAACGCTGTTACTTAATCTTGGCTGAGCTTTCAAGTTGTTACGGGAAAGTGAAGTGTGGTGTCTGTACCTGACCAACGTGTGCGGCTGCGGCCATTCTGCAAAAGTTGAAATGTTTTATCGATGCGGCTGTGACGCACTTGGCAAAAATGAGCACCATTATGAGCGTGCCTAAGTTTGAAATAACGAACTTGAGCGCGCAAAAGCCGTGTTGCCAACTTCTTTCAATGGAAAGTAGTTAAAGCCAGTTTGAAAAGTCACTAAATGTCGCTAGATGACATCATGCGCTAATTAGCATATTCATGACATCATCGCGTCCTATTTCCTTTTACATTTGTTTGTCTCTCTGTGACTACATTTTAATTTAGTCAAATTCGCAATAAAACTGTTTTAATTTATATATTTTACTGTTTCTGTTGTCAGAAAACAGAATGAATATTAAATTAATATTGAATATTGACTGAAACGCGACCCATTAAGACTACATAACCACCTCCTCATCCTAAAATGTTAATCTGCACAAAAATCCCGATTCATAATCAGGATGTCGTCTAATGAAATCAAATACACATAAGATAAAACAAGACAAAGACAATTCATGTGCTGTGATTTTGGCTATATTTGCATGTAAAATTAGAGAAGCAACATAATATCTGTTTTAACTGAAAGCGCCGCTCATCTGAGCCTCTCTCTGAACACAACAGACGCAGAGAAAGAGATGTGTGCGCGCACAGGGAAAGCAAGATCTCGCGCTCGTGCGGCAGTAACATTGAGCCATAGAGACTCGCTAAGGTTTGTCCAAGAAGCCGCTAGATTTGTCACTAGGCGCTTTTTTGGAAAAAAGTCACTAAAGGGGTCTGAAAAGTTGCTAAATCTAGCAACACAAACACTGCGCAAAGGTGCGATCTGTGAACGGAGAAAAAAGTTTTAAGAAAGTACTACTATAATCAGCAAGGATGCATTAAATTGACAGTAAAGGCATTTATGTTACAAAAGATATCTGTTTCCAATAAATGCAGTTCTTTTGAATTTTCTATTCATTGAAGAATCCTGAAAGCAGTACAACTGTAGTCAACATTGATGGCAACCAAATCATCATTTGATAGGATCATGTGACACTGAAGACTGGAGAAATGGATGCTGATAATTTAGCTTTGCCTCACAGGAATAAATTATGTTTTAAAAAAAATATTAAAATGGAAAACAGTTATTTTAAAATTGAAAATTATTTCACAATATTACTGTTTTTAATTAAATAAAAGCAGCCTTGATGAGCATAAGAGATTTCTTTCAAAACCTCAAACTTTTGAACATTATTGTACATGCATGCAAATCCATTAAATATAATCATAATTTATGTCCAAGTTAAATATGTGCTTTCAATTTATTTTTACTTACAGTAATATATTTTAATGTGGGTTGAAAATATTTTGAAACAAATTTATCTTATTGAGGTATAAAGGTATAATGCATATTTACATTTTTTTCCACAAAAAATTTATAATTAAAAAAAATCAAAATTAAAAGGAGAATTTTTTGTTTTTTTTTTTTTTTTTGTTTTATTTCTAACACTCCCCCATGTTCCGTTATTAAGCCAAACAATAGTCCCACCCCAAATATACAGTGAAATGTTGAGCCAGTGTTGCTATATCAGGCCGCTGTGCAATGTTTTGAGCACCGCAGAGCCCCATTGTTTACACTTTTCAAGGAACTCTGCACATTAAACTGGAATAATAGAGAGTGTTTTAACATGAAAATGACACACAGCAGCTTTAACAGCTCTCTTTGTTTCTCAACAGATAAGGCCAATTTTGCTCGGCATCCGCCTGTTGCGATCCTGCCACTGGGTACCGGGAATGACCTCGCTCGCTGTCTGCGCTGGGGTGGAGGTGAGGAATAAATAAGAGACTGTCCACCAGCAGTTGGAGGAAATTACTAAAGGCCTTTGAAATGAAACTTAAAGGGCTTTCCTTCACGGAACCACTCGAGATTAGGCTTTGAATTCTTTGAATCTGAACGCAATCCGGTATAAACCCTTCAAAAGGATTTTGAGACTGCTTTCTTTTAAACATTTCCACGCACACCCCCCAACAGAAGGTCAGACTGTAATGATCAAACTTGATCGTAGTTAGCTGAATGCTCCAGTCACATGAATGAAAGAGCAGGATTTGTTGAGACCACACTTGAATTCAGGAATTTGATACTGTAATCTTTATCATACAGATGACCGTGACAAGCACTTGCCCAGTTAAACCAATTTCAGTAAAAACCTGAAGGGATAGTCCACCCAAAAAAGGAAAATTCTCTCATCATTTGTCTTCAGCACAAAAGGAGAATTCTTGATTAATGTACTGGGCCAGTTTGACCAAACAGTTGCTGGTAGCCATTGACTTCTATACCAGCAACCAGCATTCTTTTTTAGTGTTCAGCAGAGTAAAGAAACTCGTACAGGTAAGGAACAACTTTAAAATGAGTAAATGGCGACACAGTTTTCATTTTTGGGTGAACTATCCCATTAAACTTATTTATCTTAGTTAGATACCAAGGCAACTTTTCACATTTAAAATAAGCTGAGCTTTTTCAACTGTATTTACATAATTATGTATATTTCATTTTATTTTAGCTATATTACCAAAAATATTTTTCAGTAGTTTTAGTTAATAACAACACTGTTAAGAGGTGTTAGAGGCATTTTTAACAAGAGATAAATAAACTATTCTTTGAGTGTATATATACAGTGGTGAAAAAAGTATTTAGTCAGCCACCAATTGTGCAAGTTCTCCCACTTAAAAAGATGAGAGAGGCCTGTAATTTTCATCAGAGGTATACCTCAACTATGAGAGACAAAATGAGAAAAAAAATCCAGAAAATCACATTGTAGGATGTTTAAATAATTAATTGGTAAATTCCTCAGTAAAAATAAGTATTTGGTCACCTACAAAATTTCATCTCAATACTTTGTTATATACCCTTTGTTGGCAATGACAGAGGTCAAAACGTTTTCTGTAAAGTTTCACATACTGTTGCTGGTATTTTGGCCCATTCCGCCATGCAGATCTCCTCTAGAGCAGTAATGTTTTGGGGCTGTCGCTGTCAGCGGGCCGTGCGTTGGGCAACACGGATTTTCAACTCCCTCCAAAGATTTTCTATGGGGTTGAGATCTGGAGACTGGCTAGGCCACTCCAGGACCTTGAAATGCTTCTTACGAAGCCACTCCTTCGTTGCCCGGTGTGTTTGGGATCATTGTCATGCTGAAAGACCTAGCCACTGACGTGCAGTGCATCGTGTGCCGAATGCCCTTGCTGATGGCAGGAGGTTTTCACTCAAAATCTCACGATACATGGCCCCATGCATTCTTTCGTTTACACGGATCAGTCGTCCTGGTCCCTTTGCAGCAAAACAGCCCCAAAGCATGATGTTTCAACCCCCATGCTTCACAGTAGGTATGGAGTTCTTTGGATGCAACTCAGCATTCTTTATCCTCCAAACACGACAAGTTGAGTTTTTCCATAAAAGTTCTGTATTTTGTTTGACCATCGGGGGACGCATATGATCATCCAAATGGTCTCTAGCAAACTGCAGACGGGCCTGGACATGTACTGGCTTAAGCAGGGGGAAACGTCTGGCACTGCAGGATTTGAGTCCTGGCGGCGCAGTGTCTTACTGATGGTAGCCTTTGTTACTTTAGTCCCAGCATTCTGCAGGTCATTCCCTAGGTCCCCCCGTGTGGTTCTGGGAATTTTGCTCACAGTTCTTGTGATCATTATGACCCCACGGGGTGAGATCTTGCGTAAAGCCCCAGATCGAGCGATGTCCCACAGCTTGATTGGTCGTCGGACGACAAGGACGCCTGAACCTGATGCAGATTCAGGGTCCCAGACTGGTGCAGGTTAGCAATTTGTGTTCTGTCCATGGTTGGGAGGCGGGGTACGCCGAGTATCTGGTGACTGTTTTAGGTGTGGGACAGGTGTTTTTATATGATAACGAGTTCAAAGAGCCATTAATCAGGTAACGCACGAGCGAGGTGTTGAGAGGACAGAGAGCTCGTAAAAGAAGAAGTTACAGGTCTTTGAGGGCCATAAATCTTGCTTGTTTGTAGGTGATCAAATACTTATTTTACAGAGGAATTTTCCAATTAATTCTTTAAAATCCTACAATGTGATTTTCTGGAATTTTTTTTTTTTCCTCATTTTGTCTCCATAGTTGAGGTATACCTATGATGAAAAATTACAGGCCTCTCTCATCTTTTTAAGAGTGGGGAGGAACGGCACCGCAATTGGTGGATGACGATATCAAGATGACGTTTTTGCCCCCAGCTGTATATTAGACTTGCCAGCAAGTTTGCAGACAAGAGACTGACCTGTTTCATTCCTGTGTGAACATTTGCTTGTTTATTGATTAGCTAGGTGGGTATTCGAGGTAGTTATGATGGAATGATATGCATCAGTGAGCCTGCATCTGCTTTTAAGGCAGGTGTGGATGGCCTTGTACAGGCTGCTGAATTAATTGGCCTCGTATTAGTGTTTCCTGTGTGAGCATGTGTGTGGTTTGTGCAAAAAGGTAAGGTTTTGCATAAATGCCTTCTTAATTTAATTTGGATGGTAGGCTGTTTTTTTTTTCTCCATGCGAGTTGATTGACTTTGAAACACGTGTAGCACCTGTAGTCAGTGCAGAGGTGCCATGTGAGCGTCCGTTCATGTAACGTTCGCCTGGAAGCATCTGCATGTCTGGTTCAGAAAGGCAGAGTGAGCACCGGGTGTCATCACACATGTGATATTTTACTCCTTGGTTTGCCAGGCGGGAGCCAGGACCCCCCTGACTCACAGCATGTCGGCCATCGTTAAGAGATGGCGCTTCTTATGATGGCAACATAACAAGTAGACTCTGTATCCTTCCCATTACAATTAGGAAGTAATTGCAGTTCGATCACCTCAGGGAACCTTTCTAAGGATCCCTTCATGTCATTTGGAAGGGTTGCCAGGCATTGACAAAATCCTCTCAGGTCATGGTGTTCATCCCTGGCTTAAGGTGCAGCGTAGACGAGAGCAAATGTGAGAGGTAGTTGTTGTGTGTGTTTATTGGTGACGACTCTACAGTGTTGTCAGAAGATTTTGGGATTAGTAAGATTTTTAATGGAGTCTCTTATGCTCAAGGCTGTATTTATTTGATCAAAAATACAGAAAAAACAGTAATATTGTGAAATATTATTGCAATTTCTAATATTGGTTTGCTATTTTAATATACTTTAAAATATAGATTATGTTCGGTGTGATCCAGTTTTCACGCGCGAACGAGTGGTCCAGAGATGGATTCGAGGTTGCTAGGAAATCAGTTATAGGAAATGATGCTATTTATAGTCAGTGGTGTGAAACTGTGATTGAAGCGTGCGTTTATAGATATTTTATTTGGAACCTATGATACATTTTTCCTTGAGTATCTTGACATTAATGAAGAGAGTTAGTAAGGAACTTTTATCCATTAACATATCATGTACTGAAGAAAAAAGTATAAAGGTCTTTTTTTTTTGCTTTTTTTAAGTACTTGAAAATAATGTAAAAAAATTACATTCAAAATACTTAGCATTGAGCCCTCAAAACAGTTGAATTCGTAGTGTATATTGGTAACACGAAATAAATGTATATTCACGAGAGATAGAAACACTGTTCTTTTTATCAAAGAATCCTGAAAAAAGTATCACAGGTCCCAAAAAAATATTAAGCAGCACAACAGTTTCCAACATTGATTATAAATCAGCATATTAGAATGATTACCGAAGGATTATGTGACACTGAAGACTGGAGTAAAGTATATTTTTAAGTATATTAAAATAGAAAACGGTTGTTTTAAATTGCAGTAATATTTCACAAAATTACAGTGTTTTCTGTATTTTTGATAAAATAGATACAGCCTTGATGCGCTAGAGACTTCTTTCAAAAACATTTTAAAATTGTACTGACGTCAAACTTTTGAATGGTAGTGTAAACATACAAAACAAAATTTGAATGTTGTGGTCCTCAAACAGCCATTACCGTCCTCTTATTGAGCAATATAAAATGAATGAATAATGAAGTTACAAATCTATCCACACAAAATAAATGACAACCAATATGCTTAAAAGAAAAGCATAGAAGGATTTCTAGGTCTAAATTATTATAAAATTATTTTCATACATTTTCTGCCCATTTTACAGAAACAGTATTTAAAGAATAATGTTTTATGAAAAACATTGGTCATTCTCATCTCAATCTTATAGTTTTGATTAGAATACATCACATCTTGTTTTAGCACACCTGAAGCTCAAATTTCCGAAAATTTGGTATACATATATAGTCAGAACTTCTGTAGTACTCTCCATTGGAAATGAATATACTTGTCATTTGTCAAAGAAAAGGCTGCTTTATACTGTCACAGCATTGTGTTACTTAGGCATGTTTAATCATTCGATCTCGCTGTGCTGAAGTTTTAATTAAGCCATGTTAACCTTGGATTTGAGATAATGCGAGTCTTTCATTGTCACAAGTAGAACAAAAGTTGAATTGTGCTTGTTTTATTCTTCTTTTCTATGTGTGGACACTTGCACACTCTTGTTCATAGATAAAGAGAAGCTTTTGTGCTTTTCTTCATGTGTGAGGCTGCAACAGTAACAACATCCACACATCAGTTCACGTCTTTATATGTTATGTAGGTTCATGCAGTGTCTGTGTTGTGATTGACAGGCTATGAAGGAGGCAGTCTGGTCAAGTTCCTCAGGGATATCGAGCACAGCACCGAATTGCTGCTTGACCGCTGGAACATCGACATTGTCCCTGACGATAAGGAGGAGAAGGGCGACCCTGTGCCCTACAGCATAGTGAACAACTACTTCTCCATTGGAGTGGTGAGAACATACTACACTTTTACACAAATGCTTACAGCTCAGAGAGACTCAACATCAGAACTCCTGAAAGAGCCGTTATATTAAACCTCCTCCTTCTATCCACACTCATTCATCAGACGAAATCTCTTGCTCCCCATTATGAGAGTGTACTTTTACCAAAGCCTGAGGCTAAACTGCTCTTTAAAGTAATTTGTGATTAATTAAACGTTGTTTTCTCATGTAGCATTAGAATTAATTATAATTGTCAGGGGAACAACAACATGTTCCAACTTTGCTGATGTGATTTACTGCGTCTGAAAGAGTGTCATGCCTGTGACTCTGTGTATTATTGCACAGAATTCTCCTTCTCACACACAGTTGCTTAGCAACCCTCTTCTGTTCAAATGTTATATCCCATGTTGTTGCTATAATCAAGCACTTATTATCAGAGCAGTTAAATGTCGATTCAATATCTTTTTTCTTTTTTGACAAAAAAAAATCTTCCTTTCACAGAGTAGTTACATAATCTTTTCTACTTCTTTTTATATACCAGCTTGTGGGGCAGATTATATAACAAATAAATAAGTGTTGTTGTTTTTTAAAGTGTTTTTTGCCAGATGGATAGATGGTCACTTTCTATTACTGTAAGAAGTTACTGACGTAGAAGTTGCTGAAAAGGTCCCGAATAAAATGAGAGGAAAACTAAATTCAAAGATGCAGGAGTGAATGCCAATGAGGTTATTTGCAGATCGGGCTGAATTTCTGTTCTTTCGCTGGCACCGTCTGGCCACACAGGGGCCAGGTGAGTCTCCGTGAGCCTGTCGTCCTCCCCTTGTTTAGCTAATGATTCATTTCTGTCCTGTTTTTAGAACCCCTCACTATAAATAGTAAGTCTGCTTTCATTTCTGAAAAATGTCCAATATTCTATTATAATCAGCCAAATCCCAGGTGTGTTAGATGACTGCTGTTTTATCTCGCTGAAATGTGCCAAGTAGTCAGGCCACATTTAGAATGGCCAGAAATAGTGCTGCGACCTGAAACGGGCCACCTGACCTGGTTGAAATGGGTGTGAAGAGTGGCAGGAGGCACATATAAGCTTTTACGCAAGGTGGCATGGAGGAATGCGCCACTTCGGGGCTGTTATGTAACTCGGCTTAGTGTCCCGCTGTCTCTGTGTTCATCAGCCAATGACACGGACCACATAAGAGTTATTGTTGTAGAAGCCTTGAAAAATTGTTGTTGGATTGTGCAAATAATACATCTAGCATTCTAGCTCTATAGGATATATAATGCATATGTAATGATTAGCAGACCTCAGTACCTTATACTTCATGTACATTAATGTTTTTGAAAGAAGTCTCTTATGCTCACTTTTTATTTTATCAAAAATACAGTCAAATCTGTAGTATTATAAAATATTGTTAGAATTTAAAAGAAATGTTTTCTATTTTGATAATTGAAATGTAATTTATTCCTGTGACGTATTTACCTATTTATGATAAATAATATGCTCTAAAATAATTAAGTACCTACATGACAGCCAATAGTTATCTAGACAGGCATGCTAGCTAAAGAATACTAGTTTAGTGAGAATTGGTCCCTACACTAAAGAGTTACCATTTGTGTCAGTTCAAATACAGAAACACTGCAAAGACGCAGCTGTTTGTTCTGGTCAGGTTTGTGTCAGCCCATCTGATGATACAGTGTGGTGGTTTGAAGAGGCTGGGTAACGTGAAGGAGTGCTGACTGTGAATGGACAATGGCCTATACTGTGAACCCATATGAGAGTCAGGTAGTGATGGTTGTAGTGGAGATTAAGTGTGTCCATGGGAGCGTCCTTGCAGGGTGGAACTAATGCTGGAGTCTTCTGTCACACAGAAGCAGCGTAGCAAATATTGTAAAAAAAATGTCTGGGAGTGGATAAAGTTTGTTTCTTGTTCTTTACGGGGGTGTAGTCGTCGTTTTTGGAAAAACTAGAAGGATAGAAGTTGTAGGCTACTGACTGATTCTAGTTCTGTCATAATTTATTCACTCTCATGTTGTTCCAAACCTGTATGACTTTGTATTTTAAAATATTTCGAGGAAAGATGTGCCTCAGGTACAATAAAGAGGTCAGGGAGGGATCCAATGTAGTTTGGACCCAAACATTATTCAAAATAACTTCTTTTGTGTTCTGCAATTGAAAAAAAGTTATACAAGTTTGAAACATGAGGGTGAGTAAATGATGATTGAACTGTCCCTTTAATATCTCTAAAAAGTGTAAACATCCAGACATTGCTGTATTTATTGTTGTAATTACGTTTGGTGGTGCTAGTGGCTTCTGCTTTAAACTATTTCAGATATGAAACTCTGTCATATCATAACTGACTATTCATGAATGAATGATAGCAGTACAGTACCTAATAATGCATGCTTTGATGGTTGCAGTTGATTGGATTTCAGTATGATGGACTGCTCTGAGGATGCAGGCAATATTGTAGGGGGCCTTTGGTGCCTGAACTCACGATGCTGTGGTGTATGATGCAATGTGGCATAGCACTGGAGCACAGGGACAGGGTGCTGCGAGTCCAGGAGGACAGGACAGATGGCTCTGCATTGGGCGCCACTGACACCTGAGTAAAGCAGTGCCATGACTCATGCACTGATGTAATCATTAGTAATGCTGTTTCAGCCTTCAACATTTTCCAGTCACTATCCATAGAGGTTGCCATGGCGTTTGTGGTTTTCAGGCCGCCATCACCAGGGTTATGTATTTCATCATTTGTGAAATTCAGAGAGCTAATTTTCTCTTTAGCTAACTAATATCCATGTGGAAAGAAATATTATAGGGATAGTCCAACCAAAAATGAAGCATTAACTCATCCTGATGCTGTTCCAGATCTATATGACTTTCTTTCTTCTGTTGTCGGAAACTCCAGCTAGATTTTTTGGGAAACATCACAACTGTCTTTTTGAGGTCCAATAATGCCTATAAGGACCCTCACAAAGTTGACGTTTCCAAAAGGGAAGGTCACAGCTTAATGGACAGAGTTAAGAACAGGGGAAACGGTTTGTGAGAAGTGACAATCCTCTGTGCTACGCACACTATATGCGTGACAGTTTGATGTTATGTCGAAGATGGTATGCTCGTATGGAGACCGCAGTGTAGCTAAAAAGAGTAGGACAGTTGGGATACCCTTTGTCTTTTTAAAATGGTACTCATGCGCTATCACACACCCAATGTCGTGCACGAAAGCCGCCTCTCTCAGACAGCTAAGTGATTGCAAAAAGATCTTTCACCAATATTGCTGCTTGTAACGGACAGTATACAAAACAATATGCTTGTCTTAGGAGTGAACTGAATGTAAACAGTTGGGAAAAAATGCATGTGTGTACCAAAATCGGATCCCGTCCAGTTCTTAAAGTGACCGCAGGCAATTATTGGCTGCTGTCTGTGCCTCATAATCTTAATCAAATCAACTGGAACAAAAGCTATAAACGGAAGAACAACATGCACAGAACTTGAGAGAATCTTAATGACCTAAATGTATGAGCTTTTAAAAAGTATCAGTGCTTGAATGTTATTCCCTACCCATTAAGACTAAGGCAGTGCGTTACGTCATTGTGATACTTTATTTCAATGTCTGTTTTATCTCTACTTGATACAACGTTAACGAGTCCGTTGCTGTACTAAAACACGTTTATTAATTTATCTATTGTTATGTGTTTATTGATTTATCCTTGTGTTGGTTTCTTGGCACTCTGTTACTTAGGGCGCCCTATAAAGTGGGTTAAACCGTAGTTGCGATGACGAGCTTGTCGACCAAAAATGATTATAGGCGCTTGTTAGTCGCAGAAAAAAAAACCACAAGAAGTGGTAGTCACGCAATCCGTGAAGGGGTCCAGGATCGTAAGTGAATGGTCGAATGGAAATTATGAGTACATCAGGGCAGGAAATCCAAAATCGCGCAGTTTCAACCTACATTCCGATCGACCTCCAATATGGCTTTCATCTGAAAGATGTATTGTAGTAGCACTTTACGCATGGCCACTCAATCTAATGTTACCTAGGGAAATGTGTGCTATTTCACGGTTTCTGTGGTGGAGGTGTGGAAGAGGAAGGGATGAAAATAGCACTCATGCATTGACCAGATGGAGAGGGCGCCCGTGCGATCACTTGCTCTTAAAAACTCCGTTCATTTTTGCTCATACAGATAAGAGTAATAGATCTTTCGAATCTGTAAACACTTTAGTTATTGTGTGTGCACTCACAAAAACAACAAAACATTGCACATTTTTTTGCGTGCGCTTGAGACATTTTAGGCTATAGTAAATTAGAAGGCTCATGATTATGATTATATGGTTAGTTAATAAACATGCGACTAATAGTTGCCTAATGCTTAAAAGAAGGACCTAGGCGACCAGAAAAATGCTTTAGTGCAGGGCAGTCCTACGTTATTATTAAGAAAACCAAAGATAAATAATAAACAACAAAGTGACTGAATCATGATATAAACACACTGGTCAAGTGAGAGCTTTTTTTAATTAATAGATAAAATAATTAACTATAATTTCCATGAGGGTCATTTATAATTTAATTACTTTTCCTGTTGCTTTATGTTTTTGTTATAGTATCGGTTCAGTAGTAGTATTGAGATATTTTAGTCAGGTATCGTATTAAAGTAAAAATGTTGCTATTGTGACGACTGTAACACCCCTGTGGACTGTTTGTTGTGGTTTCTTCCCCTTGTGTTGGTTTAGCCCGTCGTTAATTAGTAGTTAATCACCTCATTGTGCTCACCTGTCAGTGGGGGTTTTCCCCCCTCGTTAACTGACTATATCTGTTCATGTATCTTGGTCCTATGGTTGTGGTTATTGTGAATGCTTCTACCACGTGCTGTGCGTGCGTGCGTTTATTAACTATCTCGTCATCCTGCCTGCCTCCACACACTGTGATCGTGACAGAATAACCGACCCAAAAGTACAGTATAGCGGCGTCTTTTCCCTCGTTTGTTTTGTCCAGTTTTTGTCAGTTTTTATTTCTTTTTTATGGATTACCCCGCCTGTCCCATGGCCCGGCCAGCCAGCTTTGCGGGTGAGGCAGCCTTTGGCAGCGGGTTCTTGCTACAATGTTCCCGCTACCTGGAGATGCAACCACACCTGTTTGTGACCTGAGCGGGCCAAAGTGTCATTCATTATCTCGTTGCTGACTGGACGAGCCTTGCAGTGGGCCGAAGCCTTGTGGACGGCACAGAGCCCGCGGATTCACTCACTGGATGACTTTGTTAAACACTTCCGGGAGGTATTCGGCCAATCGACTATGGAGGGTACTCGGTGCCAAAATGAGGAGGAGAGACCACGGAATCCTCTGTTTAGCCAAGGAAGGGCTCCCGATCCCCTGTCGAGCCTAGGAATGGCTCCCGATCCCCTGTCAAGCCCAGGAAGGGCTCCCGATCCCCAGTCCCGCCCAGGAAGGGCTCCAGCCCAAGAGCTCTCTCCAGTGCCCGCTCCTCAAAAATGCCCGCCCTCCCACACGCTCCGGCCTCCTCCAGCGTCACCATTGTCGGAGTCTCCCTCCTCCCGAGGACCGGATCTGCCTCGGTCCGTAGACCAGTGACTCCACTCGGCTCCTAGATCCCTCGCCCCACGTTCTCCCATCGATCCATCAGCTCACAGTGCTCCCGCAGTCCCTACGGTGCGCCTTGGGTTGGGCGTCGACCGCCATCACTCTGGACTTCCTCTCCTCGGGCTGAGCCTCGTCGCTCTGTCACCGGCTACGCCGCGGATCTCTGGACCTCGCCTTGGTCGCCGAGCCCTCGGCTCCACCATGGACCCCCCGAATCTCGGGCATGACCCCTGCTCTTGGGGGGGGGGTCTCCGTCTCTGACTCGGGATCGCCTCCACTGCTAGGCCGCCTGGGTCGGCCCCTGGAGTGGGTGGAAAATTCCTCCCCTTGGCTCTTGCCTCCGTTGCGCCACAGGGGCCGCTATTATAGCTGTGGCCAGGGTCCCACCTGGGTCCTCCTCCTGCTCCGGTTCCCTCCTGTCGTCTCCCTGGCTCCTGCCTCCATTGTCACCTCCCTGGACTCTGTTAGCTGTCCTCCTCCTGGAAGTCTGTCCTCCGCTGAAACCTCCAACTGTCTGCTCTGCCTGCCAGCCCTTTGCCCTCCCCTGTCACCATCTCACATCCACTGCCTTGCCCCCCTCCGCCCCTCCCTCTGTTTCTACAGTGCGAGGATGCACCTTCCGGGAGGGGGGAGTAATGTAACACCCCTGTGGACAGTTTGTTGTGGTTTCTTCCCCTTGTGTTGGTTTAGCCCATCTAATTATTAGTTAATCACCTCATTGTGCTCACCTGTCGGTCCCTCGTTAACTGCCCTATATCTGTTCCTGTCTCTTGTGTTCTAGTTTGTCGGTTATTGTGAATGTTACCCCCTGAGTGTGTGTGTGTCTCTACCTTGTACCTCGCTACATAAATATCCTGTTGTAATCGTCATCCATGATGCCTCCACACACCGTGATCGTGACAACGACACTACAGTGTGTTGGCATTTATCTAAAGTGTGAACTCTTGAACCTGCATTTCACAGTTTCCTGTAAGCAATTGTTTATAGTTTAAAAATTTAAATTATTTGTATTTTTCTAAAATATAATTACAGTTTTGCTTTAGAATGGATTCGTCAACTTGGGTTGTATGGATTATATCATGTTAGCTTTGTGTGGTTTTTGAAGCATCAACTTTAAAAAAATCACAGGTTAGACATAATTATCTTTTATATAAATATCTAAAAATTAAATAGATGTTGCTCACATTTATTTTTATGTTTTTAAGATACAGAATGTTATTCGTCTATTGTGTTTTTGATTATATGTGTCTGCAATGAGAAACATTCATTTTTACCTTCTGCAACAAATGCAATAAGGTGCTAACATACAACACGCACAAGTCTGGCACTTGAGATTCAAAGCGGACTGGAACTAAAAATCTGCATTGACCACTTTCTCTCTGCTGCGGGCAGGAGCGGGACAGAATCTTGCAAAAGTTGGACTGAAAAATTCATCCCACACAGACCTCCTATTCTGTAGCTCACCTAGTAGAGCTTGATTCTATCATTTTCAAGGTCTTGGGGTTTGATTTCTAGGGAACAAATTAAATAAATCAAAATGATCTACCAAATAAATGCATTATTAATTGCAGTGGTGCTGTTTGCTGTCTAATCCTATCTAATCACTGAAGAGCTCAAATCTGAGCACAGACAAGCTGCAAACATACAAATGTTTTAGGAAAATGTGCACTAGTTGGGCAGCTATCATTGACATGAAAACACTTTCTCCAGGTATGATAGACTTCTTTATATGAACCTTCACCCCAAACAGTACCAGTTGATAGTGGAGGGCAGTGCTTTACATCCATGAGAATCTGATTTCTGAGACATCTTAGCATGGCATTGCAATCCTGCTATGTGATCCAGTTCACCCGGAAAGAATCCTCAGGAAGAATTAAGGACAGCAAACACACATTCGTCAGCAACCATTTAAGACGTCTCTCCATGTACACCTCTCGGCTTGGGAGAGGAAATCGAACCACCTCTCTTGACATCAACAACTTATCTGTGTGAGCCTTCACCCTCCCTTTGGTGATGGTGTTTGGAGAACTGCCATGCTGCCATCATGTTCTCTCTGGTGTGGTATCATGCACACCTATATCTCCAATGACACATTCAGTTCTGCTCTGGGACAGCAGTATGAGTTATTATGCTTCGTTTTGAAGACACACTGTCCCACTCATTTTTAAATAGTCTCTCTGCTAATTAAGATTACATTTGAGAATATTTCCTTTGTGTTTCAATGGACCCTTTCACAGACTGTAATGATGCATTTCCACAGTTATTAACCCTGTAAAATCTAGTAATACACTGACTGAGAGAGTGACAGCAAATTTGACATCTTTCTCTTTTCTGACCAACATAATCTTTTAGAAATGCTTAATGCCATTTTGGATTTTTTTTTTTTTGTGGTAAGTGGGAGCGCAAAAAGTATATTTGTTCTAGTTTTCGTTCCTCCCTAAGTTTAGTTAGGTAAACTTCTATAGCAGGGCTGGCGAACTCCGGTCCTGGAGAGCCGCAGCCCTGCAGAGTACAGCTCCAACCCTAATTAAAACTCACCTGCCTGTAGCTTTCTGGTAACCATTCAAACCATTTGTTCAGGTGTGTTTGATTAGGGTTGAAGCAAAAATGTGCAGGGCTGCGGCTCTCCAGGACTGACGTTCACCACCCATGATTTATACTGTATATACAGTATAATTTCTATCCACTCACTCAGCCGTTGTATTGCAAACACTCACTTATTAGATTTATGGTGTGACAAACTGTAGAAATGTTGTCAAACTACTGCTTCTGAGAACTTCAGAAATGTGAAAGGGGTCTATTCTGTCATATTGTAATATGGCTGTGCTCATGCCGGTTCAATAGGTAGCTAAACAAACAACGGTTTGATTTATTCAACCTTTCAACCTTATCTATGTGATAAGAGTGTTTATTTTAGAGCCTGTCAATCTGTATATGTCTGTGTGTGTTTGTGTGCGTTGCATGTGTGTGTGTGTGTGTTTGGAGGGGTATAATACTGGCACGGACTGAAGGTCAGGGGAAGTATCAGTGACAGGAAGTGTTTGGCTGCCAGAATCAGACCAGGTTACCACCATAATGAATGGCCGTGCTGAGTGACACCTGGCCAGTCTTAAAGATAGAAGGAAAACAGGACACACCTCTCCATTCACCTCACACATGCGCTCCAGAGATGCATTTGTACAGTATTCACATGATTCACTCCCACTCTTATGTGGACTTTAACACAAACACATTCCCGTTCTCACCATAAGTCCCATATGCACCTGCTCACGGCCATGCTGACAGGAGCACAGATGGGCACTGACTCAGTACAGTGCTACAATAACCCGGTGTGGACACACCAATCACGGTGACCTGAATATCACCTCGCTTAATACCCTTCACTTCTTCACCCCATCCATAGATACCGTCCCAGGAGGACAATATTTGTTTTTGAACCGAATTAATTGTTGAACTTCGCCCACTGGTGTGCAGAAGATGTCTAACTGTACGTGATACAAACTCTGAGATGATGTACAGCCTTTAGCCCATTCAGATTAAGATTCAGAGCCAAGAACAGTTAAGCCCGCAGTTTCATTCCATAGGGACAGGATATGTCTTAGTGGAGGACATGGTGTCCCTGTCCTCCCATAGCGCACAGTTTTGGGATGAATCATAACATAACACCCCAGAAGATTTTTGTATCTGGGCAGCTAAACCTTTTGAAAATATACAATACATACAGATGGGAAACTGTGAAACTGAACAAGAGCTTTGCCTATGAGGGCTGTTTTGACATTCATTTATAAATGTGCCTGCACAAACTAAGGTTATTCTGTCTAATATTAGATTATTAGATGCATGTAAGTTTGAAATGTCAAGCTATTGGGGGAATTTTTTTTTTAATTAAACATTATGGCCTACATTTAAGAGCCTGATGACTCTTGTGCGCTGTTGTTTGGACATGAATGAGAATGAATGTGTTGATAAATTTAAAATGCACTGCAAGAACAAAATAAAAGTGATTATTCCGTTTTAAATATGGTTATTTTTCCTACAAAAATGCATCAATTCGCTATAGGAGACCTTTGTTTATTTGTTGTTTGTTATCATTTAAAATGAGGATTTAATGAGGTCCTATTGCCTAAGAACACAAAAGGAAATAAAAACACCTTTGGACAGCAGCAGTACTTTTTGAGGACAGCTTCCTGGCGTGCATTAATTGTGTTACTCTTGAAAGCGTGGCATTGTGCAGTGCCCATTCTGTGTCATGGTATTCACTGCAGTGATTGAAGTACAGTGCATTCTGTTCTCTTCCAATGTCACACGTGCCAGTTTGTGGAACACCTGCGAGGGCTTTCTGAGCATCGAAAAATGTCATTAGACATTGTCAATTCTGTTATATTTTAACCGACTTGAGTAATAGCAGACGTGCATAGACCTCAGCAGGTGATAGAACATTTTTAAATACCAGTATTATAGCATTGGTTTGGATATGTGAGGGATACAAGTCCATGCAGCCTCCCCAACCCCCCACACTTCCTGTACCCTCTCCCATATGAGCGCTGCAGCACCTGCAAGCACGGGCAGGAAGCCAGCGCAGGTGCTAAAGTAGCATCGTCCGCTCGCAGCTTGATCGGCGTGCCAGCAGCTATCAGACCCTGAGAATCTCACAGTCGCATACTTCCTCCCTGTCTGAGTCTGTGACACGGTGAGCACTGCAGAGTGCCGGGATCCATCGTTATATTATACAGTGAAACTCTGAGACAGGTGTTACGTGTGTGTGTATGAACGTATTCAGGCTCGGGCCTAGTGAAGGATGTGGTGGCTTTGAGCTCTTCTGTCTTTTACATGTGCATGTGTAAATATAGAAATAATCAGTTACGGTTGCAGACCTGATTCGTCAATTAGTTCTTCTGTTTGCGCACTGTTGCTTTGATTTTAATCAGGGCTGCTTGACTGAGGGTGGATTCTGTTCTGGGTTGGAGCTGCAAGAGCAAACAACCTCTAGTGCTTTTAACCCACTGTTTGCTCACTTATGCTCTCAGCTGCCATTAGGTCCTCACAGGCAGAACTTCATATCGTTCAAGTTGACAGGATAATGGTTTTGAAGTAGATGATGTGGTCATTTTACTAAGCAAAGTGTTTAGAACTAAAAAAAAATTCTATTATGGCAGTGCTTTTAATAATCAGTGGTTGCTAAGGCAAGGGTTAGTGATTTGAACAAAATGCTAGTAATGATCTTTGGTGCTTAACTTGTCCTACACCATTTTGTGCTACCGAATGATACCTCAAACTGTGTGGCTTGTTAGTCGGCGCTGATAACCTCGTGGCAGTGTGATGCGCTTCGTGCGTCCCTAGTTCAAGTCTCATGGACCTTTCCCGGTCCTGCCCCACTTTCTCTCTCTCACTTCACTTCCTGTCAATTAACTTTCCTATCAAATAGGCTGACCCCCCCCACAAAAAAGTGGCTTGTTAAAGAGTCATTAACAATTTTTCTAAGTAATTGGACTTCATTATGCTTCCGTCTCTACCTTGCTAATCTGCTCTGGTATATGTATTATATTTTAGTGTTATTTAATATTATTTAACCTTTTTATAATAATTTATAAATATTTAGATTTTTTATATTTTCACTTAGATTCGTTTTTTGTTTACTAGTAATAAATTTTTTGTTTTTAAATGTTGTTTTAAAAAAGATTTGAAAGAGTTTTTATTTTTTTTCAGTTTTAGTTTTAGTAATTTTAGCACTTCAGCTTTAACTTATTCCAGTCATGTAGCCATGTGTCAAATTTTGATGCATTGTCTTTTCTAATATGTAGTATTTCTTTTATTATTCTAAAGTTTATTTTATTTTAATAACAGATTTTCTTAATATATAGTTTTTTGTAGTTGTTTTAGTTGATGATAACCACATTATATTTTTATAGCATTTGTATAATTGTAGTTTTTATTTTCAGTTTAGTTTTGAACCACAGCAAGTGCAGAGTAATGTTATGAATGATTGCATTCCAAAAAAAAATAACAATGATCTTATATAGACTTTTTTTTTCAATATTTTTTTATTTATTTGCCCTAATATTGAAAACATTTACCCTTGAAATTAATAAAATGAATAAGATCATTGATTTAAATTGACGTCATGACCCTACATTATTTTAATGCTAACATAAAAATTTATAAATGAATACTCGTGAATATTCGATGAGCGTTGTGGGATACTTATTTTTTTCCTGTACTTGTTTGAGGCAGTTGATTTACCATCAACCTATGTTTTCATCTGACAAAAATATTTGCTTCCAGGAATATGTCTGGAGTTGTAGCAGAAAATACCTGGAATTTTTTTGTTAACGGATGGGTCTGATGAAGGGCACACTACTGCTATAAAAGCTTTGTTGTCTCTTGTCTTTGTCTGACTGTTCATTTTTGTTCTGGTCTTCAGAATCATCTTCTTTCATCCCCCCACCCCCATCCTCTTCTGGTGTTCCTGGAAAGCCTCTTTCCTGCTGATACCATCACTTATTCATCCAGCTTCACTCTATTTTATTTTATTTTTTCATCAGGCACTCTAGTGCTGTAGCCCCATTTCCAGGATTGTGTACTTTGTCCAGCAGGCCTATCTGCACGATCATCTTCCCCTCAGGCCACAGCAACAGAGCTGACAAGCAGAGCCTTCCCCCATTGCACATGAGCTCATGATGTGAAACAGGGACCTGTTAATACCTCAGAAGCTCTCCTTTTCTAGGGATGGCTATTTTTACTGCGCCAGAGAGAAAATCATCTCTCGAGAACCAATTTGAAATCATCAGTCTATAAACTCAATGAGCCAAGCTGTAAGGTTACCACTTTAACACTTTATGGTATTATGTTCAAATGATGGAACATTTTTCCTATTAGATATAATAGGAAAAATAATCATAATGCCTGATTGTTTATGCCTGATGAAGGTCGCATGACTGGTGTGTTTTAAAATTCGTATTGAAATTTGATTTGCAGACTTGTGCAGGATTCATCTATTTTTGTGAGATATTTTGACATAAAATAGAAAAATAAATAAAAATAGAAATATATTTAGATTATGATTTGATTATAATTCCTAAAATGTAATTATTTTTAATTCTTATTTTTTAGTTGAAATGTACACTGCCATCCAAAAGTGTGAGGTCAGTAAGTTGTTTTAATTATCAATTTTGAAAACAGTTAATATGGTTAATATGTTTGTGGAAACCTTGATACATGTTTGCAAGACTCTTTGATGAATCGAAAATTTAAAAAACAGCATTTATTTGAAATACTTTTTTTTTGTAACAATTTAAAAGTTTAACTTTTGATCAGTTTAAGTCGTCTTTACTCAGTAATAGTACTAATAAGTAAATAAATAAATAAAAACACTGACCCCAAACTTTTGAACAGTAGTACAGTACATACACTTGGAACCCTTGTGTGCTCAAATTGCACCATTTAACCTTCACAATTATACTTAAAAGCAGAGCTCACTGTTAGGGAGCTACTTTACGCGCCCTTTTCATCGAATATTTTTTATAGAATGTTGTGTGTATGCTTTTCTAGGAAACACGAGGGAACATTAGGAGAAACGTGTCCTGAAATGCAATTATATTATTAGGAACCCTTCCAAATAAACAAAGAGCTGAACTAATATAATTGATGCCACTTGAATCAAGTGCAGTGAAGTGTCAATTTTCTATATTACTGTATTATACAAAGTTGATTTGTGAACAAAGAAACATTGATTTAAGCCATCAAATAAATCAGATGTAGAAAAAAACTACCTAAATTTGAGGAGCACCCCAGCATGAGTGTTTTCTGTGAGGGTGATCACAAAAGTAGTCATGAAGAGAAAATCAAATGATCAAATGTTGGTATATTATTGTTTTTTTGTCCACACCTCTACATAGTCTGGGTCTTGTCTAAGCAGCTTTATGGCTGTTATGTTTGGTCCAGGGGTGCTGTTTCATCTCAGCCCTGAACACTTGATTTAGGATGTGCACTCCTTCAGCCAACTGACAAGTGACAAGAGTCTGTAGCTCATTAGCCAGAGACTTAAAGCACTGTTTTATATGTTAACCTAAGAGAGGCATTTAACTTGTCTTTCCCTTTTTTTCTGTTTCACTTTTCAGGACGCATCCATAGCACATCGCTTCCACTTGATGAGGGAGAAACATCCAGAGAAGTTTAACAGCAGGTAAGAGAACATGCATTCATGAATGAGTATATGGAGAAAAGACAAATGGAAATAAAAAAAAGATGCTTATGAATGATGCAAGTGAGAAGAAACGACGTTACAATGTAACATCTGAGAAGGCACTAAAACCTAGTGTAATGAGGTTCTTTAGTAGGGAAGGAAGAAGTCGGGAATCAGCGTGACTGAGGCTCGGGTAATTTATTAAGCATCCCGTAGGAACAGCGAATACAAGCAGGCGCTCTGGCGCTGCAAAACAAACAAAACTTATATAGCACTTCTGCGGTTCTCTATGCCCAGGCCACAGTCTCTCCCCCACAAGTCCTCAGTCTGTCTCTCTCTCTCTCTGTTCCCCCTGAGGCCTTTTACGATCTCTCCAGGCCAATGTACAGCACTTGCCGTACCTCACCCTCTATCTCCTGGGCCAGGACCGCTCCAAGCCCCCTGTCCGATGCGTCGCGTTCATGCGTGCATCAATAAGGGATAGAAAAATCAGTGAGAGTGCAGAAGTGGTTCCACCACACGAGCAGTCCTTTACCTGTTGTGAAAGCCGGCTGGCACAGCTCCGTCCACTGGACGGGTCTGGGGCTTCCCTTTTATTAAGGTCCTTCAGCGGTCCTGGGTGGAGTGACCGAATAATTAGGTACAAACCTTTTGTAATACCTGCCCCCCCAGCACCCTCACCTCATTTTTGGTCTTGGGTCTCGGGCAGGGTCACAACCGCTCGCCAGTCTTACTAATTTGGGGACCGCACCTGCCCCTGGCCCAAGTGGGAATCCCCAGATACGTGACCTCCACCCACCCCAACTCACACTTCTTCTGGTTGGCCCATCAGTCCGGCCTTTCTTCAGGGCGTTCTCAGTTTCGGCCCCTCTTCATGCTCCATCATGGCCGCTAGCCAGTCGTTACTATAAATAATATATGGTCTAGATAAGCAACAGCATATGTCGCATGTATGCCGAAGAATCTTATCCATGAGGTGCTGAAACGTGGACGGCGCCCTGAACAACCCGAACGGAAGCGTAACAAATTGGTGCAATCCGAACGGCGTCGTGAAGGCTGTTTTTTCTTTGGATAGAGGTGATAAGGGGATCTGCCAGTATACTTTAGTTAAATCCAGTGTCGAATAAAAATAAGCTGCACCCAGCCGATCAAGCAGTTCGTCAACCCGTGGCATTGGATATGCATAGAATTTCGACACCTGATTAACCTTGCGATAATCCACACAGAATCGTACCGAGCCGTCCGTTTTAGGTATTAAAACTATCGGGCTCGCCCAATCACTATGGGATTCCTCTGTTACTCCCATCTCCAGCATCGCCTCTAATTCCGCCTGAACCACCTTTTTTTTGTGCTCAGGCAAACGATATGGCCGGTTTCTATGTGGTGCTGTATGAGGTCCGTTCGACCAGGTAGGGGCGAGAACACATCCGCGAGGGCGAGAGGTGATCTCCCCCTGGAGCCAGAGCTAGAGATTGCCGTTTAGTATTTACCTCTGGCCCGAGATCCTCCTCCCTACCGTCGCTAGCATCACTGACTCTGCCTCACTCCATTTTTTTAGGAGGTTGAGGTGATAAATCTGACGTGCCCCGCTCCTATCTGTCCGAATGACCTCATAGTTAAGATCCCCAATTCGCCGTGTGACCTCAAAGGGTCCTTGCCACTTGGCGAGTAATTTAGAGCTAGATGTAGGGAGCAATACAAGCACTTTCTCTCCCAGTGCAAATTTATGCAGCCTGGACCCCCTGTTGTACAGCCGGCTCTGCCTGTCCTGGGCCTGTAACAAATTCTCTGTTGACAGCCGCCCCAAGGTGTGGAGTTTTGATCTCAGGTCCAGCACGTATTGAATTTAATTTTGGCTTTCTGAAGGCCCGTCCTCCCAAGTTTCTCTCAGGACGTCTAGCACCCCGCGGGGCTGACGCCCATAGAGAAGCTCAAAGGGGGAAAACCCTGTGGAGGCTTGGGGGACCTCGCGCACGGCAAACGAGGGGTTCCAGCCATTAGTCCTAATTTTTGGCGTCTTCGTGAACGAACTTCCGAATCATGATTTTTAACGTGCGATTAAACCATTCCACCAGACCGTCTGTTTGTGGGTGATAAACACTGGTGCGAATCAATTTAATGCCCAAGAGTCCGTAAAGTTCACGGAGAGTCCGTGACATAAAAGCCGTGCCTTGGTCGGTGAGAATCTCTTTTGGGATTCCCACTCGGGAGATTAACCGAAACAGTGCGTCCGCCACACTTTCCGCCAAAATGTTGCGAAGCGCGACTGCTTCAGGGTATCGTGTTGCATAATCCACTAGGACTAACGCAAAGCGATGCCCGCGTGCCGACTGTTCTAATGGCCCGATGAGGTCCATACCAATTCTCTCGAAGGGGGCCTGCATTAGCGGTAAAGGGCGCAAAGGCGCTTTTGGGGAGGCCGATGGGTTTACCAGCTGACATTCACGACAAGCTGCGTACCACCTGCGCACATTCTCGTGAATGCCCGGCCAAAAGAATCGGGCCATGAGACGATTTAGTGTCGCTGCCTGTCCTAAATGTCCCGCCATTGGATTACAATGAGCCGCCTGGAAAAGCATTTCCCGACAGCTTTTAGGTACCAACAATTGGGTTGTATCCTGCTTTGTCTGAGTGTCTTGTGTCACTCGGTACAACCGCTCTTTTAAAACAGCAAAATAGGGGCGGACGGTCGGGATGGAGAGGCTGCCCGTCGATGGTCTGAACCTGTTCAAATGCCCGTTTCAGGGACTCATCCTGGGACTGTTCCAGGGGGAAATCATCACGTTCAGAGAGGATTAGCCTCTCGTTCGTGCTCCGTTCCCCCGGGTCAGTATTCCGTGGTCCCGGTTCAGCCTCCCCCACCTGCACGTCCGCTCCGTTCCCCGGCTTTCTCTCTCCACAAGATACATCCGCACACAAACAACCCAGTAATTGAGTAAATGCTGGCCAATTCGTCCCCAAAATTAGCGGATGCCGGAGGTGCGGATTAATTGCGACCTCCACACTATGTTTTTGACCCTGAAATTTAATCAGCACGGACATTAGAGGATATTCCACCACATCCCTGTGCACACACCGCACCGGAACCATGTGGCTTCTATCCAATGCCTCGAGCTGAATCAAGCTTTGATGGATTGATTTGGTTACACCCCGAATCCACCAAAGCGAGATAAGTACCCCCCTTAATACTCGCAGGTATTTGGTATAAGCCAGCTTGAATGGGGGCAGCGGTTCATCCGGTACCCGGATCAGTGCCCCAACCTCCATCACCAGACACCGATCAATAAAGTGCCCTGGGTCCCGCAACGCCAACAGGCCGGCCCAGACTTCCCCGCCGCCCTAGTGGCAGGAAGTGGGTCAAGGGACTGGCGTGGAGAGAGCGGGAAAAAGGGAAGTGCTGTGGATCCCACCCCGGCTAGCCCCGCCCCCCTGGGCGGTGCTCTCAGGCCAGCGGCAGCTCCGGAGGCGGCCCGCCCCTTCCCCGGGGAGGAACTCGAGGAGTGATTCCTGGATGGGACCTAGGAAAGGGAACAGGACGGGGGGGAAGAGGGAACATTAGGAGAAGAGAGAGAGAGATCGCCGGCAGGGATTCGCCGACTCCTGGGCATGCCACCATCTGGTCTTCCGCCAACTGGATGGCCAGGTCCAGCAACGCCGGGCGGTGGCACCCTGACCCACTCCGCCGTCTTCTTCGGGAGATGGCGATAAACTGCTCCAGCACCACACGGTCGAGGATCTGCTCGGCGTCGCTTCCCCCGGCCAGCAGCCATTTGCGGCAGGCGTCCCGGAGCTGCTGAGCCAACACGAAGGGCCGGCCACTTTCCCCCAGATCCAGCGAGCGAAACCGCTGGTGATGTTGTTCTGGGCTCCGGCCGACCCGCTGCAGGATAGCTCGCTTCAGATCGGTGAAGACCAGGAGGTTTTGAGTGGGCAGTTGTTGGGCCACCACCTGCGCCTCCCCTGACAGCAGTGGTATCAGACGCACTGGCCAGTGCTCTTGGGGCCACCCACATGCCTCGGCCGATTTCTCGAAGAGGTCGAGGAAAGCCTCTGGATCGTCCTGTGGTCCCATTTTGTTCAGGGGCAGATGAGAGGGGCCAACAGTGGTCCTCGATTTCGGCCCTCCTGCCCAACCCTCCTGGTCCACCCAGCTCCGGAACAGCTCCCGGTCCTCCTGTTGCGCCTGCATCAGCGCGCGGAAACGACACTCCTGGTCGTCCTGCATTTCCAGCAATGCCTGATGCTGCTCTTGGTGGAGGCCGGCGAGCGATTGGATCACTTCCGCAAACGGCGAACTTGGCGGTGACTGCATGATGGCAGCGGCCGGACTTCTTCCTCCCGGGTTTCGGCACCAGTGTAATGAGGTTCTTTAGTAGGGAAGGAAGAAGTCGGAGTCAGCGTGACTGAGGCTCGGGTAATTTATTAAGCGTCCCGTAGGAACAGCGAATACAAGCAGGCGCTCTGGCGCTGCAAAACAAACAAAACTTATATAGTACTTCTGCGGTTCTCTATGCCCAGGCCACAGTCTCTCCCCCACGAGTCCTCAGTCTGTCTCTCTCTCTCTCTGTTCCCCCTGAGGCCTTTTACGATCTCTCCAGGCCAATCACTGAAACGAGAAGCAGGTGAATGTCATCATGCACTTGACCTACTTACTCACCGCTCGTCTCCGACCGCTCTCTCCCACTGCAGACTCCGCTAAACCACGCCCCCCTCGCCACACCTAGGTTCTGTTTAAACCAGCCATGGTAAATTATGAGCAAGCCACATTGGTTTCTGTTTCTGCTGAGTCAAGCCACATGGCCCTGCCCACACTGAATACTCACTGAACCAAAATTTTGGTCTTTTCAAGTGAAGTTTCACTTTACTGAATCAGAAGCAGCCACTCTTTTCATATTTTAACATCCTTGACTTTGTTGGTCTAAACATACATTTACACTTGGCATGAATATAAACAAACTTTTTCTCTATCAATTTTTGTGTCCAGAGATCAAAATCCTTTCAAATTGAAGTTTTATGATTTGACCTTTGAAAAAAGACTTCTTTTTAGGGCCAAAAACAAAAAACCCTGATGAATCAGCGCTCTTCAAGCTGCCTGTGTTTATGTCAGGTCTATCACAATGGCGAGCGGCTGACTGTTTCAATTTATTTGCTAGCTCGAGTAGAGTCAGTTTGAATGGAGTTTCTTAATGAAATGTTATGCAACACATCCCTGCTTCAGCAGTGGAAAGTAAACCAATATCCTTTAGAGAAGGCCATTTAGAGTGGTAAAGTAGAAATTATATAGTCTAATTTGGACCCTCTACTATTATCTCCACTCAATTGGATCATTTGAAGTAAGGAGGAGAGTTGAGCAGGTATGGATCAGGATGACGTTAGCGAGGCAATTCAACATGAGAAAGGATAGCAGTGAAATCATCATTGCTCAAAGAAATTTGTAGCATACAATAAGACTCCATCAGTCTTCCAGCAATAAAAGGGTAACTGCTAAAACTGACCCTAGAACAGCACTTTGGGTCAGCTCTAACAGCTCCATAAAATATGATGTTTTATCTTAAGGAACAGTCCCTCAAAGCCTCTGGTGCACTTTACAGTAGCTGTTCTGAGCTCCCTTTGATGTGGATCTCTTTCAAGTCTGCTCTACTGTTCTCTATTCTCTTGGATGAGAAATGCTGTAAAAAGTCTGTGTAGCCCTTGGCCGCAAAGCACTCTGAAAGAATGGGGTTTTTTGTTAAGCGTCATTGGTCCTGCTTGGTAAGACTCCAGGCATTTTAGGTTGCCATTCATTCCATGACATTCAACTCAATAAGGCAGCAGAAATATTGAGATTTAGTTATTGGTTGCATAATCTGATGTTGATTGGACAAGCGTCTTCCACTCATTATTTAATATATAATTTTAATATATTTTATAAATGTGATAATGTTGTGTGCACACTGCACACACAACTGCTGTTCTCAAAGTTTGGGAAGAAGTACGATTTTTTGTTTTGATTATTAGTTTTATATAATAATATTATGGGGGGTAGTATGTTGATCGTAATATATTAATTCAGAAAGGATACATTAAATGAAATATGTTAATAGTTTTGTAGTAACTGTATAGGCATTTATAATGTTACAAAAGATTTCCATTTCAAATAAATGCTGTTCTTTTGAACATTTGATTCATTTAAGAATCCTGACAAATATAAAACAAGGCCACAAAAATATTAAGCAGCACAATTTTTTCCAAAATTGGTGATGGTAATACGCAATAATAAATGTTTCTTAAGCAGCAAATCAGCATATTCAAATGATTTTTTTTTTTTGATGCTGCATATAATTTTTTGATACTGAAGACTGGAGTAATGTCTGCTTTAGAATCACAGGAATTAATTGCTTTTGAAAACTTATTTAAACTTATTTTGCAATCTGTACGTATTACAGTTTCATTAATTGTAATCATACTGTTACTGTATTTTAGCTCAAAGTATGTATGTTGGTACCTTTTTTAAGTTATCTATATAAATCAGTATTGAATTTTATTGTTCCTCATTTTTTTGGTTATCAGCCGTAACATGAAAATATTATCATAAATATCTTATGAATATCAGCCAGAACTTTAAAATTAGTGTATCCCTGCTGTTTGTATCACAGCACCTGTCTGTGGTCATGGCTTGTTTGCAGGCAAGCTTTCAGTCAAAACAAACAGTGAAGAATCCCTGTGCTCACTCTTGGAGCGCCAATCAGATTAAAGGACCAGAACTAACTGTTGTATAATGCAGTTGGTATAATGCATAAAATGATTATTCGCTCTTTAAATTCATGTTAGGCATTTTCTATTGTCTTTCCGGTGTTTGAGTGGCAGTGACATGTACCGAGGTCATATATACAGTATGATGTCCTGTATACAGAGCTCAGCTGTAAAACGCTGGATGCTGGTATTATATAAAGATGGATGACAACCACCGTCACACGGTTTTCCATATTAGAGTGAGAACCTGTCACAGCAGCACAGCTTTTTTAATAACTTTTAAAAATAAGTCCCTAATGACTCATACACGGTCTGAATTATGAAACCTGCCTGGCTGAATTAACTAGTTAATGTTTCAGTCGTTCATAATTCATGCACCTAGATTTCCACAGCGCATTAAAAGCGTTACAGTGCGATG
>JADLZN010001826.1:107500-155000 GCA_018155175.1 Sinocyclocheilus anophthalmus | reverse complement strand
TATGCACTTTTGAGAAATGATCTTAGAACAAATGCATCTGAAGGACTCGGACCGGTCAAACAGAGCACTGTTCAGCTGTGACAGCTGCTGCTGAACATTGAGCTGTACAATGTCCTATTTTTTTTTTTCACAGTTTTGTTTTTATGCTTAACTGGGTGGGGCCGCCCGGGTTACTTTTGAGGTCTGGTACAAATATGACGTAGGCTAGGCTATATAAGGCTCATATTATTCTAGCCCATGTATGCACGTTTAATCATTAAAAGATCACGATCTGGATTCAAACACACGCAATCGTATTCCTAAATGACAGTGATTCTTCTATGTCTATTAAACCTTTGAAATCACAATCACATCGGAATATTTAAACCTGCTTTTGCGCAGCTGCTGACGCAAAGAGAGCAGCGCTCATCATGTAAAGCTTTGTTTGAAACAGCTTCACAAACAGTCTACTTACACAGTAAGCTACATTTCTGTGTTGCAAACATTAAATAATAGCGAAAGTATTGATAAAAGTTTAAATGACCCCCCCACCCCTCGTCCTTTTGGTTCGTTCCACGATCCTTGGTTTTTCATGTGTATCATTACATTATTCAAGTAAGCTCCAAGCCAATTCCTGCATTTAAAGTTGTAAAGGTTGATGCAGCAAACCAGTGTAACTTACCTGGCCTCGGTCTTGACGAGGGTCTTGGCTTTATGATGTAAAACATAAAAACAAAAATGAGCAATTCTGGCTCCACCTATACTGTTCCTCATTGAGCTCTCTCTTGAACGTGCTATGTGACAGAGCGCTAATCGGGAACCTCTGGTGGCTCAATTAGGAAATCCTGCGAAGGCAGAGCATCCTTCATGCACTTCGGAGGCCTGGCCTTCAAAGTCTGTGCCCTTTGAAGTGTGTGCACTTAATTTTGGGACACAGCTTATGATTCATTCTCAACGAGATTTGGCTGTAGAGTAGGCTACGTACTCTTCTAGCGCTCGTTAAGTACTTATTGAAATTAAGTTTTCAACGCAGCCAGAGAGAGAGAGTCAGAGAGCTCACACTTCCATTGCATGATCTTGATACTGCTCCCTCCATTAGCGGTGCGCATGCATTTGGATTAAAACTAAATCGTAAATATAAAACAAAGGGACATATTAAACTACATTTATTTAACCGTCAAGCATACACAACTTGAAAGTGAAACTATAGCATTCTATGTGAAATGCACTAGCCCTGTTGAAAAAAAAACAGCATATGCTGGTTAGGTGTTTTGAAGCATGACTGCTGGTTTGAGCTGGTTTAAGCTGGTCATGTGCTGGTCCTAAGCAACTAGCTCCTGCTCAGGACCAGCATATGACCAGCTTAAACCAGCTCAAACCAGCAGTCATGCTTCAAAACATACCTAACCAGCATGTGCTGGTTTCTTTTAACCTCTTTCATACCTTTGATAGAAGAGCAAGTTAATCAATAAAGCTTTTCTAATTTGCTACCATGCAAATTATCTCTTGCCTCCTGCTCTTGCTTCTGCATCTGGCTTTGTAGGAAATTTAACAAATGGTAGAGTTTGACTCACTCTGAATATGAGACTGAACCTGATACCACTGCATAAAAAGGGAAAGAGTGATTTAGCAATCAAATGTAGCTGGATCTATCAAAACTCTTCTGTTGCTCAGAAGCCTTTGTAAACTAATTTCCCTCTCACTACCCTCGCCGCCTGACCAAATGTTTTTACAAAACCAAAACACAGGAAAGCAGAAATAAAAAGTGGCCCCAAGAAATAAAAACAGTAACATATAATGTCTAGGCAGCAACAACAACTCGAGGTTTTAGTTTGATGACATTTAATGACATTTTGCTAAAACAATACAGACTGAGCCAAAAACAACTTTACAACAAAACACATGTGTTGCAGAAGATTATAGAATTTAAACGGATATTATTATATGGCTCTCTAAAATATTTGATTCTGATTAGTCATTCGCAGCATTCCAAGATCAGTTATCCCCAATAATGATGGTCGCCAATAGCAACACTGTATAATGACACTCATCCCAGCTTTTCTTTTAATGTCTCTCATATCACACTGCAGAATTGATTTGTATCATTTTATTCAAACCCACCTCAGTTATTGACTGTATACTGTACACTGATAAAAAATGACTCAGTGGAGTTGTAATTGTAACAAAAATAAATCAATATTTTCAACAAATAAATCCGCGTATGGTACATTACTTTGACATTTTGAGTAACGTACTTAATATCAATTTGTTGCAAACGTGTGTTTTTTACAATTAAATGTTGTATGTATAATACCGAGTAATCTTTACTAGGCTTTTTAGATGTTGCCTTTTCGAGATACTATTTAAGTAAAATTTACTTAAAAGACTAACAGGTGGATTAAGCTGTTAAAGATGCAATTCTTCCCAGATAGCAACAGAGTGTGGGCCGAGTCTGGCTTACATTCGTCACTTAAAATGAAACCGGAGGTCTTCAGTATTAATAGTATAGGCCTGCAGTAATATTGATGAAGTGTTCGTCTTGTTGCTAGAATGATTGTTATGTACACTGTAATGATTGTAAGATTTTTTTTTGTTAATTTAAATCCAAAACCCAGTCAGCCGAGTTTTGCGTGATAGCCAAAACCCATAAACCAGCAACACTTGTCTGGTACCCAAACCGAGTACCACGCCCGGCACCATGAGGGGGCAAATTGCCGGCTCAATTCTGATTTATGCTCCCTCAGCAGGGCCGGAGCGAGACGTTATACCAGAACATGGTTTCTGCCGGATTCCAGCAACAAGCAATGCCCACAACATCTTAAAGGTCTTCAAGTGCGTTTTATAAAGTCAAGTCACCTTTATTTCTATAGCAATCTATATAGAGCCGGTAAAATAAGTATTGAACATGTCGCCATTTTTCTCAGTAAATATATTTCTAAAGGTGTTGTTGACATGAAATTTTCACCAGGGGCCCGTTTCAACAAGGAGGTTCAACCAACTTTGAGTTAAAACTTGAACTCTGAGTTGACTTACCCTGAGATGGGAAACTCTGAGTTTTCGGTTTCAGAACAGCTGATTTGTGTTAGTTCAGTCAATTCTGAGTAGGTTGACTCTGAGTTTAGCGCGTGCACCATGACTGTGAGAAGTCATGATCAATGGAGCTCCGAAATTATGATTCACCATAGCAACAGCTCCCGCCAAAAAGATGTCCACGTAATTTGAGTCAACGCATAAGTTTAATTCTTAATCACGGTTATACTAACAGAGGTGAAAACTGGCAGAACAGTAGGTTATTGAACTAATATTAATTTTCATGGTATCCCACTGGCAAAAAAATGAAGAATGTGACAGCAGCTAAAAATGAAGTATAAAAACAATTCAATCAGGTAAAGGTTTAAGCATAAAATGTTCATGGGTGTAGGCTACATAAATAGAAATAGACAGAAATACTCAGTAAGAAAAGCATTTTGCAGCGTGAATGAATGAAGTATTTAAACATCACTTGCACTTTAAAAAGGGGGACGAGACCATAAGAAACTCTGGGTTTACCGAAGAAAACCTGCTCCCGACCAGGTTAGGTTCATAGAGTAAGTTACCACGGTGACTGACTCTGATTATAAGTGACCTCTCTTTCAGAAACGGGCTTGACCTACCCTGCTTTCTCGGGTTTGACAAACCTCCCATTCTGAAACTGAAAACCCAGAGTTTCCCTCAATTTAAGGTTAACATACTCAGAGTTTTCTCTTAACCTCCTTTCTGAAACGGGCCCCAGATGTCGATAACAAACCAAGTAATCCATACATACAAAGAAAACAAAACAAATAAGTTCAGAAATGAAGTTATGTGTAATAAAATGGAATTACACAGGGAAAAAGTATTAAGCTACTGAAATGTATTTAATATTTTGTACAAAAGCCTTTGTTGGTAATGACAGCTGTCTGGAGAAACTAGTGGCATGTATTGCTCAGGTGTGATTTTGGCCCATTCTTCCACAAAAACATTCTTCAAATCTTGAAGGTTCCATGGGCATCTTCTATGAACTCTAATCTTTAGTTCCTATTTTCTGTTGGATTCAAGTCAGGTGATTGGCTGGCCATTCCAGCAGCTTTACTTTCTTTCTCTGAAACCAATCGAGAGTTTCCTTGGCTGTGTTTGGGGTCATTGTCTTGCTGAAATGTCCAGCCTCATTTCATCTTCATCATCTTGGTAGATACCCCAGAAGCCTTTTGCAGGGGTCAAAGTATACACATCAGGGGCCTCATTTACGAAACGAACGTACGACAGAAAATTGAGCGTACGATCGTTTCAACGCAAAACGTGGAATTTATCAACATGGACGTGAGCGGTGGCTACAGTGAAATCTCACGTCTGGTTTCAGCTTGTGTACGCAAGTTTTTGAGTTACCTGAAGTTGAGCACAGCATAGTAAATACGGTGGAGAATTGTAGATTGACAGCATTTTGTTCATTTTTATATTCCTGACCGTCAAACGAAGCTCATTAGTCGATCGTTAATCAGTAAGATTAGAATGTCTTTTTGTGGTGTTGTTTTGTACAGGGCTTTAGCTTTATATGCGCGAATAGCAGCATAAACAAGACCATGATGCACTCAGCGCTTCTGTGAAAGGAGAAAAACAGAAATGAAGTTTCTAAAAGGGACTAAATCAAATAGGATACACAAAAGATATAATAGGATTATATAATTAAAAGATTAACAAAAGGGAGGGGGGGGGGGGGACAGCGTGCAACAAGTATAGGTTATGCTCGTTTTTGTGACACTCTTAATGCATTTTTTTTTTCTTTATATCTTTATTTGATTTAATCAATCTGATCGCACAGGCGCCTCACGCACACAAAAACAAAATTAGATCTACCGTTGCCTGACATTTCACCCATTCATCATCAAACTAAAACGCAGTCAACCAAACATAAAAGTTACACTGTTTATTTGAAAAGGTCCTCTGTAAAATCAGCGTGCAGCGCCCAAACAAATATTTTTGCACATGTGAAGGATTTTACACAGATATTAGAACATGACTGAAGTATAAAGCCATGTTTAGGCTGCATAATGAATAATAGTAATGCAAACAAATGTTACAAATATGGCAAAAATGGAAACATTTGGGTTCTTGTGGTATGAGACAGGCTCGTGAGCCCAATGCTGTTTCAGTTTTGCTTGACATTTGTATGCTGTTTATAATGAATGACACTATAGCCTAATTTGTATTTTATTTTACAGTTAAAAATATAATTTAACTACTTATTTTTCATTCTTGTTCTATTCTGAATACCATTAAATAAAAAATTAGTTGTAGAGTGAGGGGAACTAAATAGACTGTTTATATTTACCAGTATTTTAATAAACATATAAATTACATAAATTAATGTATCCTAATAGTTTGCCATTACAAGGTTAACGGGTGTTTTTGGAATAAGATCAATTTCTCTTTCAAGAGATTACTTCCTATTTTTGGCCGGGTTTCGTTTCTCCGTGCCGTAAACTCTAGGGCGAGGCTTCTAAACAGGGTGTTTTTAGGGGCGTGATATTCAAATACGATAGTTTTGGCGCCACATTATACAACATGCGATCATGCGTACGAGGATCGGCGGATCCGAATGTTTCATAAATAAGTCAGTCAAGTCAAGTCACCTTTATTTACATAGCTCTTTTAACAATAAAGATTGTGTCAAAGCTTTACAGTATTAATTAGGAAAATAGTGTGTTAATAATGCAAAATGACAATAGTAAACTTTAATTTTTCAGTTAAAGACAGTTCATCCTTGAATTCAGTGATGTCACCATACAGCTCAGTTTAAATAATATCTTTGCAATTATGTCAACGATAACACTGGAAATGAAGTGTCCCCAACTAAGCAAGCCAGAGGCGACAGCGGCAAGGAACCAAAACTCCATCAGTGACAGAATGGAGAAAAAAACCTTGGGAGAAACCAGGCTCAGTCGGGGGGCCAGTTCTCCTCTGACCAGACGAACCAGCAGTACAGAAAAATCAATTTAAGACGTAATAAACAGACGATGAATAATATTAACAGAAATTATTATATGATGCAATCAAACTTAAAAATGTGGTAGTTCTGTATGTTGTTTCAGGGTTGGCATCATCTGAGGTCCTCTGAGGGCTTGCATCATCTCTTCTCAGGTGTTCTGGATCCAGACTGAAGCTTGTGTAAATCCTAGTTACCACGGGATGTCAATCCCGTGGCAAAAGACAGAGAAACAAATACAAACATAATTAGCGTAGCTGCTGTTCCAACCAAAATTGATTTGTTTAACCCAAACTAAAAAATAATAATTTGATCAGATATAACTGCAGTAAAAAATTATGACTGCAGTAAAAGATTATGAGGTGCATTATTTGAATGCTTGGCCAAAGAGGTGTGTCTTTAATCTATATTTAAACAGAGAGAGTGTTTCTGAACCCCGAACATTATCAGGAAGGAGTTTGGGAGCCAAATGCGAAAAAGCTCTACCTCCTTTAGTGGACTTTGCTATCCTAGGTACTACCAAAAGTCCAGAATTTTGCGACCTTAGGGAGCGTGATGGATTGTAGCGTGGTAGAAGACTAGTTAGGTACGCAGGAGCTAACCCATTAAGGGCCTTATAGGCAAGTAATAATATTTTGTACCTGATACGGAACTTAATAGGTAGCCAGTGCCGATTGGTTTACTTGTGTATAAATTTCGTGGTTACTATGCTCCTCACGATTTTCTTGACCTGGTACGGACTCTAGCCGCTGCATTTTGGACAACCTGTAGCTTGTTTACTGAAGATGCAGGACAACCAGCTAGCAGTGCATTACAGTAGTCCAGTCTAGAGGTCATGAATGCATGAACTAGCTTTTCTGCATCAGAAACAGGTATCATGTTTCGTAACTTGGCAATGTTTCTAAGATGGAAGAATGCTGTTTTTGTAACATGGGAAATATGATTTTCAAAAGACAAGTTGCTATCTAATATAACACAGATTTTTGACTTTAGAGGAAGAAACAGTACATCCGTCTAGTTGCAAATTGTAATCACGAGATTCGGCGTACTGTCTTTTGGTCAAATAAGTAATATCTCTGTCTTACCCGAATTCAATAGGAGAAAATTATTGATCATCCAACGTTTAACATTTTTTAACAAACTCTGTTAGCTTAGATAATTTAGAATTTTCATCTGGTCTTGTTGAGATATGTAGTTGAGTATCATCAGCATAACAATGGATACTAATTCCGTATTTTCTAATAATATTATGAAGGGGTAACATGTATATTGAAAATAGAAGAGGATTTAGGACAGATCCTTGTGGCACTCCATGTTTTACTGGTGATAATTGAGATGCCTCCCCATTTAAATTAACAAGGTGGTAGCGATCGGAAAGGTAGGATCTAAACAATCTTAAAGCCTGCCCTTGGATACCTTTATAGTTTTGTAATCGATCTATGAGTATGTCATGATCTATAGTATCGAATGCAGCACTAAGGTCAAGTAAAACTAGCAATGAGACACAGCCTTGGTCTGACGCAAGAAGCAAGTCATTTGTAATTTTAACAAGTGCAGTTTCTGTGCTATGGTGGGGCCTGAAACCTTACTGAAATTCTTCATAAAGATAATTTTATTGCAGGAAGGAGCACAATTGAGCAGACACAAATTTTTCTAAAATTTTCGACATAAAAGGAAGATTTGAGATGGGTCTGTGATTTTCCAGTTCACTAGGATCTAGTTGTTGTTTCTTAATAAGAGGCTTATTAACCGCCAGCTTGAATGGTTTTGGGGTGTGACCTAAAGACAACGACGAGTTAATAATATTGAGAAGCGGTTCTTCTGCTACAGGTAACAACTCTTTCAGTAATTTAGTGGGTACAGGATCTAACAGGCATGTTGTTGGTTTAGATGCAGTAATAAGTTTATTTAGCTCTTCCTGTCCTATAGCTGTAAAGCACTGCAGTTTATCTTTTGGTGCGATGAATGAAGCTGAAGTATTATACGCTGTAGAATCTACATTTGTTATTGTATTTCTGATGTTATCTATTTTATCAGTGAAGAAATTCATAAAGTCATTACTATTAAACTGTGAGGGAATATTTAGATCGGGTGGCGTCTGGTTATTTGTTAATTTTTTTTGTTTGTTAACCAAATCACACGTGAACTCTGTCGTAAGTTGATTTGTGCGCACAGATCTGCGCTCGTTTCTACGTTAGATTGATAAATGAGGCCCCAGATGTTTCCACTGAACCTAAGCACACACCAAGGCTCCAATATTGATTGTTTCCCACCTCATTTTCCCATGTGTGGGTGCCATCAGTGTATCCCACACTCCCCAACACCACACAGGTCCTGTGCTGAGGAAAAGGGTTATGCTTGTCCTGCTGAAAGAGACATGAGGTCACAAAGATCAGATCGTCTGACACAGAGAAGTCTGGTAGTGATGTGTTTGGGTTCAGGATCACGGGATCTGTGGAGAGCAGGGAAAAGTAATATATGTTGATATTAAACGTAGTAGTTCTTACAGGAATGAACTAGTACTAGCCTAGTACTCACAGTAAGGGCAGGTGTCCTTCATCTTCTCCCACACTTGGTACTTCAATTTTCCCAGATGTTTTGGAACATCGATAAGAGTTTTTGAACTCAGTTCTGCATCTGGAAGCGTGTATTTAGCTCTAAACACACACACACCTCACAGAGTCAGTAGTGAATTTTACTTAAAGCTCATGAATATTTAAAAAACAGTAAAAGTGGAAATGATAAATCGTAAATACCTGTTTTGAATGCTCTCATAATTCTGAGAAAATACACAAAAAGGCAACAAAAAAATGTGTCATTGTTATAACAATAATAAACTGAAAGCAATACTGGTGTGTGTGTGTGTGTTTTCCAACCTTCAGGAAGGTGACGTCATCATCCTCAATTTGTTCTTCCACTCTTTGACTCTGTCAGAGAGAGACACAATTCCGTCTTGTATTCTTCTTTCTATCTTTTCTTTCTTTTCTTCATTTAGAGCTGATATCCTGCTCTCCTCCTCCTGTCTGAGGAACTGATTCTCAAACTCTGTCCTGATAGTTCTCTCTGTCATCTGAGTTTGAGACTGAGGTGATATGGTGTAAAAACTGTTAATCATCCACACAAAAATCCCCTTTAACAAGAGGAATAAATATAAATAAAACATCTCAAAAATGTAACAACAAATCTGTCAGACTCCTTAAAAGGATACGCCACAAAACAGGGTTGCCAGGTCCCAGAAAAAAAATCCATCCCAGGATAACCCAAAACCCTCCTTTTTATTCTTCTTTTAGCACTTTGCATGATGAGTTGCTTAAAATGTAAGCTATACATATGAATAACACTGTCACAATGTGATAATGCAACAGCCATTCGTAGAAGTCAAGTCAAGTCAAATTGAGTCTATTTACACAGTGCTTTTCACAACACACATCATTTCAAAGCAGCTTTATAGATAATCATGATGTTAATGTTTATTATTTATTTGTGTATGCCTTATGGTCATATTTAGCAGATTAAAATGCTATTTCTATCAAATAGTTTTAGCCCTAAAACATGTATTGTCCTTTCACTTCCCAAATTCTTTTAACATACTGTAGAATTTACACATCTTCATACAATAAATCAAAAACTATATTTTCTGATCTTAATAGCCTACATTCTCTTTGCTCTTTACATATTCTTTTTTTTGTCTTCAAACAATCAACCGGATGCGGGCGAAACTCGTGTAACTTCTAGTGACGCCAAACATGCCCCTCATACATCTCTTCTTCACTTGTTCTATCCTAAATCCTATTATATAGCTAAAAAAAATTCTGCCAAGCGTGGTGTGAAAGGCATTCAAAACATAAATACATGGGTTGGTTTGTTTGTATCTTTCTTTACCATATGCCTCTAATCTGCTCCAGCATGTGCTTTCTCCTGTCTTCCACAGAAAGAAGACATTTCTAAAAATCTCAGTTTGTGATCAAATGAAGAAAAAAGTCAAATATATCTGGAATGGCATGACTGGTAAAATTATGATGGTAAATTATGAGAATATTTTCATTTTGGGATTAACTATCCCTTTAAGTTTGCACATGTCCTCAGAGAGGAGACTGAATAGACTTTTTTTCCCCTGTTCTGTATATGTCAGTTTAATGTGGGCTTTTATACACTTCTCTTTCTATTAATATTGTTATTTTATATTGCATTTCTATTTTTATGCATTGTCAGTAATTATGTGGACACAAGCACCAAGTTAAGGGACACAAATAACTATCAGTCATAAAACCAGCCAGCCTGCGTTCCTCAGAACCTGAAAAGTTTTGTAAAGAAAACATCTGTGGAATTTTCTGAATTTCTGTTTCCACCCTTAACATGAGCCTCAATGGTCTTCTCAGCGGGACGAATCTCTGCTTTCAGCTTCCCCTTTGAAGACAAGGCCACAATTATTCATGTACACATTAGTTTCAATTTATTTGTAATTTTACTAGCAATTAACTGGGTTGCCTTTTCACAAATACATAATGAAATAACTGCTATGAAGCATCACACACACTTTCTCACCTTGTGTTGTTTTACAGCTTGTTGAAGCAGTTGTGTTTTGTGTCCGTTGTGTTCTTGTTTCTTGCACGTTACACATATGGCCTTTCCATCTGTTTGACAGAACAGTCTGATCACCTCTCCGTGTTTCGAACACTCATGGCCTCCAATGCTCTCTGTCCTTGGGTTTTCTCTCTCAGGTAAGACTCACAGGTGTTTCTCAGGCTCAGATTGGACACTGGTTCCTGCGGTGACACCTGCTGACAGATGTAACATCTTCTGAAGATACTCACAGCCCAGTGTAAATTAATGCACTGACGGCAAAAACTGTGTCCACAGCCCAATAACACCGGATCACGAAAAAATTCAGTGCACACAGTACACGACAGCTCATCCTCAAGCGCCATTTAGAGACAGAAAATAAATTGTATTGATCACAGATCTGACTGTGACAAAAAAAATTTAAACATTTACATTTACATTAAGGCATTTAGCAGAGCTTTCAGTAAGATTTTTCTGGGCGCAGTACCAAACTTTTTCCATCAGATGCCGTTAAAGCTCCACTGGTATACAGTACACAGCGGTGGGATTTGTGATTTGCGGTACAGAATTCCTCTCTCTCTTCAAAAATGCACATAACAGCCTATCACACTTACTGTGCATATTTTATGGTGTAACTTGAAAATATTGCTTACAAAAAGCTTTGCAGAACAAACAGCGTGGGATTTAAAAAAAAAAAATTTTTTTATTCCTCACTTTTTTTAATAGCATTTCAAAAATATAAAACAAATCAGTATGTTCTTAACAAATTCATAAAATAATGTTTATCCATGTAAGCATACGGTAAACTACATAAAATTACTTTTTTATTTTTTTGTAATAATTGTCATAAAGATCGTACAAAAATCAATGCCTGGGGTGAAAACAATTGAAAAACAATTACTGATTACAAAATCAGAAAAATATGAAAATGACACAATGAGACAGTTTTAAGGGCTTTAGATCTGTTGGCTGTAAGCAGAGCGTCCAGGTAGGATTTAAGGTCCTTACAGAAAACAGGAAAGTAGGGCACCTTAGCACCTTTAAACTTACATTTGTGTAAAAATTTTAAATAAAAATAAAAGTTTTATCAAAAAATATTGGCCCTTGTCTTCTTTAGTAAAGTCATGACAACCAAATAAAACATCTTTATACATTAAATAGAAACTCTGTGAAGAAAAAGCATGTACAAAAATACAAAAATCCTTCCAAAATAAATGAGTGAATGTACATTCCCAAAAAAAGATGAGACATAGATTCATCTTCAGCCCCACAAAAGGAGCATAAAGAATCAATATCTGGAAACTTTTTTTTTCATATAGAGCTTAACAGGGTAAAAAGATTAAGTAATTTATAAGAGACATCCTTTACCTTATTAGTTATTAAATATTTAGATGATAAAGTCCACACTTTCTTCCATGGAATGTTTTCGTATAGACCATTCCAGTGAGACACAATGCATGGGAGAGAAGTTATCTCAGCCTGAAACAGTTGTCCAATTCTTTGTTCCAACTGAAGAGGTAGATAAAAAAGAAAATCTTCCCAATCACTGTATCAAAAAGATGAATCATTGACGGAAAACTGGGATCTAGCAGAGCCCTTCAGAGCCCATTACAATGGCGAATTTATAAACTGAGAAACTAGAATAATATTATTATTGATCCAATTTGGGAAAAACAAATATTTACTTTTATAAAGAATATCACCAATATTCCAAATAAAATAACTGTGAGGACTAAAATTATGTTTATAAATCAGATGCCACGCCAAAAGCAATTTGCAAAAGCAATTTGATCATTTAAGGGGCAATTTAATGATATTGTAATTACATAACAATAAGAAAGGGAGACCTCCCATCTTAGAGAAAACAATATTAGGAAGACAAAATCAAAGAAATTTAAGCCACCTCATTCATATTTATTTATAACAACATACTTTTTGACGTAATGTCTCCTGTTTCCACAGAAAGTTAAATGACATTCTATCAGTGTCTGCACATACAGGTTTATCTACGTATAAAGAGAGAGTGGGGTAAGTCATTCTTGAAATACCTTCAGCTTTAGCAATGAGGGTTTGGCCTCTTAGCGATAAATCTCTCTGTAACCATGAACTGAATTCCCCTTTAACTTTTCCAATAACTGGGTCAAAGTTTAATCTACATCTGAATTTATCGTCCTTACATATACAGAGTGGGTATGGAAAGTATTCAGACCCCTTTAAATTTTTCACTCTTGTTATATTGCAGCCATTTGCTAAAATCATTAAGTAATTTTTTTTTCCTCATTAATGTACACACCGCACCCCATATTGACAGAAAAACACAGAATTGTTGACATTTTTGCAGATTTATTAAAAAAGAAAAACTGAAATATCAGATGGTCCTAAGTATTCAGACCCTTTGCTCAGTATTTAGTAGAAGCACCCTTTTGATCTAATACAGCCATGAGTCTTTTTGGGAAAGATGCAACAAGTTTTTCACAACTGGATTTGGGGATCCTCTGCCATTCCTCTTTGCAGATCCTCTCCAGTTCTGTCAGTTTGGATTGTAAACGTTGGTGGACAGCCATTTTTTGGTCTCTCCAGAGTTGCTCAATTGGGTTTAAGTCAGGGCTCGGCTGGTCCATTCAAGAACAGTCACAGAGTTGTTGTGAAGCCACTCCTGCGTTATTTTAGCTGTGTGCTTAGGGTAATTGTCATGTTGGAAGGTAAACCTTCGGCCAGTCTGAGGTCCTGAGCACTCTGGAAGGTTTTCGTCCAGGATATCCCTGAAAGCATTCATCTTTCCCTCTATTGCAACCAGTCATCCTGTCCCTGCAGCTAAAAAACACCCCAACAGCATGATGCTGCCACCACCATACTTCAATGTTGGGACTGTATTGGACAGGTGATAAGCAGTGCCTAGTTTTCTCCACACATACCGCTTAGAATTAGGCCAAAAAGTTCTATCTTGGTCTCATCAGACAAGAGAATCTTATTTCTCACCATCTTGGAGTCCTTTAGGTGTTTTTTTAGCAAACTCCATGCGGTCTTTCATGTGTCTTGCACTGAGGAGGGGCTTCCGTCGGGCCACTCGGCCATAAAGCCCCGACTGGTGGAGGGCTGCAGTGATGGTTGACTTGCTACAACTTTCTCCCATCTCCCGACTAAATCTCTGGAGCTCAGCCACAGTGATCATTTGGTTCTTCTTTACCTCTCTCACCAAGAATCTTCTCCCCCAATAGCTCAGTTTGGACGGCCAGCTCTAGGAAGGGTTCTGTCGTCCCAAACGTCTTCCATTTAAGGATTATGGAGGCCACTGTGTCTTAGGAACCTTAAGTGCAGCAGAAAAATTTTTTGTAACCTTGGCCAGATCAGTGCCTTGCCACAATTCTGTCTCTGAAATCTTCAGGCAGTTCCTTTGACCTCATGATTCTCATTTGCTCTGACATGCACTGTGAGCTGTAAGGTCTTATATAGACAGGTGTGTGGCTGTAATCAAGTCCAATCAGTATAATCAAACACAGCTGGACACAAATGAAGGTGTAGAACCATTTCAAGGATGATCAGAAGTAATGGACAGCACCTGAGTTAAATATAGAGTGTCACAGCAAAGGGTCTGAATACTTAGGACCATGTGATATTTCAGTTTTTCTTTTTTAATAAATCTGCAAAAATGTCAACAATTCTGTGTTTTTCTGTCAATATGGGGTGCGTGTGTACATTTATGAGGAAAAAAATTAACTTAAATGATTTTAGCAAATGGCTGCAATATAACAAAGAGTGAAAAATGTAAGGGGGTCTGAATACTTTCCGTACCCACTGTAAATACACCATGATAGGTCACCTGTGATTTAACTGGGATACTGTAAAGAGAAGGAGAAGAGCAAGTTTTAATAGCTAACAATTCACATTTATCAATATTTTACCTTTAAACCCAAAGCTTTAGAATTTTTTTTTATTTGTGCTCGATAGCAACTGGAATTTGTGATTTATCTTTAAAAAAAATCAGCTAGCTGACTAATAAGTATATGTTTATTGGCAACAGTCATACCCTGCAGATCACTACTCAAAAGGAAGGAGGAAAGAAGTTGTCCAGCTATAAGAAATAAACAAGGCGAGACAGGGCAACCCTTCTTGAAACCTAGGAGAGGTACCCCATATAAGATCGATAGAGCAGTTGGCGTTATTATAGAGAGTTCTTATAATTTTACAGAATGGATCACTAAATCAAAGCTTTTTGAGAGATAAAAAAAAATAATTTGTGATTAAGAGAGTCAAACGCTTTTTAGAAATCTAAAAAGAGAATAAAACTGCCATAATTAACTAACTCAGAATAATGTAATAAATCTAAAAGAAGTCAGATATTATTATCTATGTGTCTTTTTGGCATGAATCCTGATTGAATCTCGTCAATAACAGAGTTAAAAACACCCTTAAGTCTTTTAGTTAGAATCCAAGCATATATTTTATAATTGTTGTTGAGCAGACAGATTAGGTATTAGAGCTAGTAGTCCTTGTGTTAAACTTGGAGGCAGATTTTCAGACTGAATACTCTTCGAAAACATCTTTAGCAGGAATGGTGCCAATTCAGCCTTTAGGCCATCCATGCCAGGAGACTTGTTATTTTTAAGGCCTTCAATACCGTCAATTATATCATCAATATTTATAGTTTTATCATATTAGATTAACCTCCTTTAAAGACTGAAAGAAAAGAGAAGCAGATTCTTTGCAATAATTCGATTTATAGAGTTCTGAATAGAAGTTACTATAGAAAGAGGCAATTTCCTTCTGTCAAAATATCTGTCAAATTACCATTTATTGGAAAGAATCAATAGTAAGATTCCTAGAATTATGTTTTTCCATTCTAAAAAAATAAGCTTTGTTCTCCTTGTTCTAACCATTTCCTCCTAGAACTAACATAGGAGCCTTGAGCTTTGTACTTATACATACGATCAAATTTAGATTGAAGCTCTGCAAGTTCTGTTAAATCAGTTTCTGTTAAGTCTTCCTGAATTATGATCTGAAGAGTTATGATCTTTGATATCACCTTTTCCTCTTCGTACCTTCTCTGTTTGGCCAAATTGCTGCTGAAATGGCTAACACACAATCCTATTTCATATTTTAGTTACTCCCAGTTACATTTTTTATTTTTTGTTTGTCAGATGAAGCTTTGGCCCAATAGTATTGAATCAAAAGTATTTTGAGGTTTCTTTTTCAATTCATCATGTTTAAGCAGAGAGGAGTTTATTTTCCGATAAGAAGCTCTAAAACTATTTGAGTGTCCTGTGGATAAAGGAGTAGAGAGGAGAATAGTGTGGTGGTCTGTTAAAGGTGAGGGAAGGATACTAACTGAAACATTATAGTTTTTAAAAGGAGTGTGCTTCAAGCCAATAATCTAAACGAGAAAGTCTTGATTGATTCATGTTACTCCACGTGTAAGATTTAACATTTGGAAACTTCTCCGTCCAGATATGAATTAAATCGAACTTCTCCATTAACATTTTCGATTTTAAATTAGGATCAGCAGACTGTCTAGGAGGAAATCTATCAAGATTGTTATCAGGAGCGATATTAAAATCTCCACCAATACAAATCAAACCATCTGGATATCACGCACTGTGTCGGAGTGAATGACGGAGACGGAGATTAGAAGAAACAGTCTTATGAATCCACACAAGGGGTAATCCAAACCAGGAATGGGAAAAGACACACGTACATTACAATGTTAGACCCGACAAAGACAGAATGCACAGACTGGAACTTGGTGTAATGAGGACAATTAACAAGACACACCTGAATCACATGAACACAATCAAACAAGGAAGAAACTGGGTCACGGAGCACATGGGGAGGGAAAACACACCAAAACAGGGTCCATGATCCTGACATATCGCCCCCTCCCGGAAGGTGCGTCCTTCGCCGTAGACACAACAGAGGGAGGGACGGGTGGGAACTTGGGAGGAGGACGGGCACCTGGGAGGGGGCCGGCCGACAGAGTTCTAGGTGGAGATGATGGAGGGAGGAGCCAGGAAGGAGACAGGAGGGGCTTGAAGCAGGAGGAGCCAAGCAGGACCCAGGCTGCAGCCATAACGGCGACCCTTGGTGGAGCTGACGGAGGGAGGAGCCATGGTGGAGGAAGGGCTGATGACTCCAGGGGGCCGACCAACGGCGTTGGAGCAGGTGGTGGAAGAGCCCGAGGCGGAGACGGAAAGCTAGGGTGACGGGGAGGATCAGGAGAGCCAAGGCGGAGCAGATGGCTCAGGCGACCTAGGTGGAGGTGGGGATCTGGAAGGCTGTGGTGGAGCCAGAGCGACAGAGGACTGAGGAGGAGACGAGGGGATGAAGGAGCCTGACAGAGCCGGAGGGACGAGGTGCAGCCAGAAGAGTGGAGTCCCGAGGCGACGGATGGTCGATGACAGACCAAGGCAGAGCCAGAGGGACGAGGGAGCCCGGCGGAGCCAGTAGACTGCCAGGCCACGGCGGAGAGGAGGGAGCTAGGAGCCATGGTGGAACCGCTGGGTCGACGGACCGAGGCGGAGCTTCGCAAGTGCTTAAGGCAAGGGATTCTCCAGCCACGCCGATGATAGAGACTGGCAGACCTTGCAGTGCTCGCACCGAACAGATGGTGGGCTGAGGGTGAGCAGAGGGGCTGCCAGACGACAGTGGTGGAGGAGGCAGGAGCGGGAGGGTGGGTGGTCATATCTGAGCCTTCAGGCTCTCAGGGCTGTAAACAGGAGCAAAAGCCCTCCCTGGGCCGAACTTGGGAATGGAAGCCCTCTCTGTGTTGGACTCGGGGACAGGAGCCCTCTCAGGGCTGGACTCGGGAACGGGAGCCCTCTCTGGGCCAAACTTAGGGGAACAGGAGCCCTCTCTGGGCCTAATTCAGGAACAGGAGCCCTCTCTGGGGCAATCTTAGGAATGAAAGCCCTCTCTGGGACGTATTCAGGAACAGGAGCCCTCTCTGGGCTAAACTTGGGAACAGAAGTCCTCTCTGGGCCGATCTTGGGAACGGAAGCCCTCTCTGGGCTGAACTTGGGAACGGAAGCCCTCTCTGGGCCAAACTCAGGAACGGAAGCCCTCTCTGGGCAACCTTTGGGAACAGAAGCCCTCTCCGGGCCGGACATGGGAATGGAAGCCCCCTCTTGGCTGAGCACGGGAACAGAGTCTCTTTCTGGGCTGGACGGGGAAACAGAAGCCCTCTTTTGGCTGAGCTCGGACACATAGTCTCTTTCTGAGCTGGACGGGGACACAGGAGCTCTCTCTGGGCTGGACGGGGAAATAGGAGCCCTCTCTGGGTTTGACTCGAGACCTGTGGCCCTCCCTGGGCCAGACATGGGAATAGCAGCCCACTCTGGGTTTGATCCAGCATGAGGAGGAGGTATCCCGGACGGGAGAAGGGGTCCAAGGGACCAAAGGTAACAAATGGGAGGGGAAAAAAACACTGAATGAACAACGGAAACAAAACTGAGGGAAAACTTCTGTCATGCACTGTGTCGGAGTGAACGACAGAGACGTAGATTAGAAGTAACAGTCTTTAATGAATCCACACAAGGGGTAATCCAAACCAGGAATGGGAGAAGACACACGTACATCACAATGTTACACCCGACAAAGACAGAATGCACAGACTGGGATTTAAATACATGGGTAATGAGGACAATTAACAAGACACACCTGAATCACATGAACACAATCAAACAAGGAAGAAACAGTTCTTTGTGCTTTACACTATCACTTAGCCCCTTGGCATTGAGAGAAACAATTGAAATAGACATAAAAAGAATAGAACAAAAATAATAGAACAAACTTCGTAGAACCCTCTGTAAGGGAAACAGGTCAATTTAGCTCAAAGGGAATCATTTAAGATTTTAAAGGGAACTCCACCAATAATATGTAAGGGAATTAGGACAGAATCACTGTTTTACGGCTGATCACTGAGACGGCCAGCGAGTCAGTGAACGAGCCGTATTACATCAATTCTGCAATGGATATTTATATCCAAAATATAGTGAAAACACTATTAATTAGCACATGTAACAAGATCGGCAGTTTAAGACATTAACTTGTGAGCACAAAACACAAGATACTTCTCTTTTCAATATAAATAAGGCTTTATTGGATAAATCTAAGACATATAAACTAATCTAACACACGCATTCACACACAAGTTGCAGAAAGAGAGAAAGGGAGGAAATAATTAGTTTAAGAGAATGAAAATGTGAAATACCAAGTTTACAGCAATATGTGCAATTGAATAGATCTGAACAACCATCAATCACTTAACCCTAGCATTGAGTTCCTCAATGAGGTTAAAACTTATAATAAATGCACCAGTTCAGCTAGGATCTCGAGGTACTTGCGTTGTGTGCGGGGTTCCTTTCCTTGTCTGGTTGCCGAAAGGGGTTTTCCCGCTTTTCTGATTGGCTTGATGTTCAGTCTTGGGAAGCCAGTGATTGAGCGTTGGCTGACGACGCGGAGCTGTGGTCTGAAGCTGAAGTTTAGACGGCACTCTTTCGGAGACACGGCGTTAGGCAAAACTTAACTCAAAACACACGAAACTCTCAACGGAAAATAAAACAAACTAAGGAAATAGAAATAGATGTAAAGTTTGACGAGAACAGGTGGCGTTTCTCCTCATGGTTTTGGAGGAGCTGGCGTGTAAGCCAGAGCACGCTCAAAACTAAAGAAGCATGATTAAAAGCATAGCTCAAAGCTATGACTAAAAAGAGAGAAGAGCGAAGAGCGAGCAAAGAAGGGGGTTGAAGAAGACAGCCAAGAGCAAGACAAAAAGCCAAGTTTGATGGTGTTTCTAGTATTTAAACCAGGCTGTTTAACACACCCAAATGGAGTTTCGACCAATTGTAGCTCGGGGTGATGCAATGTTTCTCCTTCCCATTCATAAAACAACTGTTATCTCATCATTCACATGACAGATTCGTTTTTCCCGCTCTGGTAGAGTATGATTATGGACATGATTTCTATCACGAGGATATTATACATTTGACCAAGAATTGACTGGGAGAAACGTTTCAAGCATGAAAATTCAAACTCACACATACTAAACATGAATAGCAATTCTTAAACTATTCAATAGTTATTCAAAATACATTCACAATAAATGATTAAGACCTGGTAAGTCACATGTAGGTTACATACATGAAATGGAGTTATATTTATAGCAATGATTAGTTGCTCGAGTCCTTTTTGTGTCATTTAGGTGCATGGAAAGGCATTTTCTGTGCCATTCTGTGAATGTATGAAGACTAGAGATTAAGAGGTCTGTAAGGAATTTCTGAAAGTCTGTTCTCTGTCGTCGAGGTGGGGGAAGTCAATCCAAAGAGCTTGTGATTGCTATCACTGTTTTCCATGTGATGGTCACGCTGTGCATCTTTTTTGACCATTATTCTTGATAACTTGCCAATTTCTCCTTGGAATTGTCAATATGTGTTCTTTTGTTTTAATGTTGAAAACTGTTCTGTGAAAGGGGTTTAGGTTTAGGCTTGCTTCAGAAAGGCTAGGGTCTGATTTATGACATCCTGCTGTCTTGGGCCTCTGTGGAATTTGGACTCCTAATGTTTCAACCATGTTTTGACCAAATCTTAGATTGTCTGATTCGGTCTGATATCCTACACCTCTAAAGATGAAAGTGCATCAGTAGTTGAAGTCAAATAAATCCAATCTTCGGCATAAATGCAGTCAGTCCTTTCTTATACAAAATGAGAAGTTTCATCCACTTAAATCAAACTAGGCTAGGGTGGAAAACTTTCAGATCCATCAACAAAGGCACAGGCTCCCACAAAGAGAGCCCTCTTCCCCTCCTTTCGAGCCTTTTCAACAGCAGGCCAAAGCAGCCATCTTCTTTTCCGATCAGGTGCACTGAGATCCTCCGTGAAACGAAGTTGATTGGTATAAAGAAACGTCTCGGTTACGTATGTAACACTCGTTCCCTGAAGGAGGAAACAGAGGGATGCTGCGACAGCAGTCGCTATGGGAACACCTTCAGTGTGACGAATGTCTGAAGCCCTTATACCATCATGCCAAGTCATTGGACAATAGCGCTTTGGCACCGCCCCACGCATACGTCACGTATGCTCATATCAGCGTGCTGTGGGCTACGTAGGAAGCGCTATCAAAGGTAGGGAATGGTCCGCATCGCAGAATCTCATTCTCTATTCAGGGAACCAAGGTTGCATACGTAACCGAGACGTTCCCTTTCATAGGTTCACTTCAATGCTGTGACAGCGGTCGCTATGGGAACTCTATACCATAATGACACCTGACGTACCTCAGATAGCTGGAAGACCAGGGAAAGCGTCTGCTCAAGTGGATAAGACCTGGGAGCCAGGAGCCATTCTCACGTCCAAGCTGTAGAACTTGATGAAGGTGCTAGGAGAGTACCATCCTGCTGCAGCACAGACATCTTCAATTGAAGACCCTTTAAAGAAGGCCTGAGAAGAAGCCATTGCTCTCATAGAATGAGCACGCACCCCTAGAGGCGAAGTCAAACTACATGCCTCATAGGCCAAAGAGATAGCCTCCACTATCCAATGTGACATCCTCTGTTTGGTGACAGCAGATCCTCTGCTCTTACCACCAAAACACACAAACAACTGGTCAGATCCACGCCACTGGGCTGTGCGGTCGACATAGATCTTCAGTGCCCTCACTGGACAGAGACAAACTGATCCCGCATCAGTAGGCGAGAAAGCCTTTAAAACCACTTGCTGAGAGCGAAACGGAGTCGAAGCAACCTTAGGAACATAAAGAGGCCTGGGTCGCAGTAAGATTTTAACCAACCCCGGGGGAAAATCCATACACGAAGGGCTAATAGAAAGAGCCTGCAGATCCCATACTCTCTTAAGGGAGGATAAAGCCACCAAAAGAACCGTTTTGAGGGTCAACAGTTTCTCTGACACAGTCTCCAACAGCTCAAATGGATGGCCTGACAGGCTTTCCAAAACAATCAACAAGTCCCACGAAGAAATCCGCGCTGGGCGGAAAGGCCTAAGCCGTCTCATACCCTGCATGAAACGAGAAACCAGAGGGTGACATCCAACTGAAACACTTCCCATAGGTATGTGTTCAGCAGATATGGCTGCCACATAAACCTTAAGAGTGGCAGAGGCCACTCCTTTAGAAAAGCGATTCGGAAGAATATCTAGCACTGAGCCGATAGAACAATGAACTGGGTCAAGATTGCAGTGCCTACACCAAGAGGCAAAAAGTCTCCACTTAAGGGCATACAAGTGTCTCGTGGAGGGAGCCCTAGAATATTGGTTCGTGTCGGTAATCTTCAACAAGAAAAAAACAGAACGCACTCCGCTCAGGGTCCACACCAAAACTCCCATAAATCGGGCTGAGGATGCCAAATCAGCCCCGAGCTTTCGCCCAGAGATTGTGCCTGAAGGTGTTACTCCAGAGTAGAGCCGGCTGGCAGGTGACCAGGTCAAGAATAACCACCATTGATGGGCCAGAACAGGGCCACCAATAGCAAATGTTCCATTCTGCCCGACCGGCTGAGAGCACGAAAGCCTCTGCGCGTCATCATATTCCTGCGGAGCGGATGACAAGAGTGGGAATAATGTTTTTGTCTTTGATTACCACTAAAACGGGCTGCATGAGGAGCAGTTCCAAACTGACTGCATCGACGAAATTAGTTAGCCTAACTTATGTCAGTGATTCTATCATTTAAAAGATTATCAAGAATTATTATTTTTCAATCTGCTCTCTAATAGTTAAGAAAATAGCCTATGATCAGACACGGTTAATTCCTATTTCTTAAACTTTTAACTTCTTAAAATGTTATGACGAATTTTAAATCAACTTCAGGCTAATGAATTTTCGTCATAAGCAGGGGTGTCAAACTCAATTCCTGGAGGGCCACAGCCATGCAGAGTTTAGATTCAACCCTAATTAAACACAACTGATCCAGATAATCAAGTCCTTCAGGCTTATTTGAGAACTACATGGTTTGTGTGTTGGAGCAGGTTTGGAACTAAACTCTGCAGAGCTGTAGCCCTCCAGGAACTGAGTTTGACACCCCTGAATAGAACAATATACGAACATAAGGAATACCTACCTTTGCTATAAAACAAATGTTCATAAAAAAATTCAAAATCCCGAGTATGACGAAAAAATAAAATAAATAAATAAACATATATATATATATATATATATTAGGGCTGTCACCACATTAGATTTTCACCCACGGTTATTGGGTCCAAAAGAAGTACGCTATCGATTATCACGATATCTATCGAAACCGTAGGGAATCAGCCAAATAAATTTGTAACATTGTTTTATTTGTTTTTCTTTTTACCCAATGAACATAAGGGTACTGATAAACACAGGGCACATGCATTTTCACTTCTTCTTCTTCAGGTCACAGTTGACCTGAGCTCTTGCTTTCTCTGTCTTCTTTGAAGCTCCTATGAAATAACAAGAGAGAAAATACTGTCAAGTTCAACAGTATAATGAATAAATATTAACATCAAATCTGATACTTTAACCTGTTAACTTGCGTACCCGTATTTTAATCTCTTTAACCTATGGTTGCGCCGGCGCCAATGAAGTCATGCAGCTAACGCGCTTCTAATGCAGTATTAATGTGCACCCAGAACGCACATGCATTAAGATGAGGCATTAAGTGCATGCACTGCGACCAACTTTACATTTAACAGAGTTTAATGTGGTCACTCCGTTTTTCTAGATCAGTTTTAATCGTGTAATAGACTTGAACAAATAAATAAATTGCTACACAAAGGCAGTATTGGCCATTACTTGATTGCGAATACAAATACAAAAAATTAGACGAATAAAGAAAATGCGGTACTTATTAAAAAAATCACCCTTTTATTTAAATATATGAAAACAGGAAACCGCTGTTAACAGGTTAATGTAACATTTCCCATTCAATGACTAGTAAAATAATGGAAACTTACTGTCTGTATAATATTGAACATGGTTCTGCTGAGATATATAATCCTGAACACCCGCAGCAGGGAGTTAATAGGTATTCTCGGAGTAGTGCGGCGCGCGCTGCGTCGTCTTCTTGTGTGACAGCTGTCAGTGTTAAGGCGCAATACTGTCACCTGGGAGGTCAACCAGGTACTGGCGCTGGAGTAGGCTATTTGCGTGTCGTGTTATCATAAGTGTCCTGTTCATTTTAAATATCATGGTTATCGCCAAAACCGGTATATCGTCACACACTAAATTAACACGATGTCGATATTTCATCATTTGAATATCACGGTTATCGTCGATACCGGTATATCGAGCCACCCCTAATATATATATATATTTATTTCGCTCTAACCTGTAAATCGGGAAATGTAACAGACAAAAAGCTTTCGTTTTTACTTAAAACCAATTCATTTTTAAGCCCTGATTTTAGACATACATGAGATAATATATTATAATAACACTAGAAATTTTATAATTAAGAGAATTAAACATTGGCATAAGCATTTGAAAATACATAATGAAATGCGTCTTCTCAAGCAATAATTCCAAGAAGAAAGAGAAGCATCTGACTTAATGCAAAACATATTCAAGACACATTGCTGTGACATTTATTAGGAACACCAACATAGCAGGAAAGCTAATGTTTTCTGTTATATTAAGCACAAACTAAGAAAAGTAAAACAAACCTCAACATTTCAATAGCTAAAAGCACTTTTGTCCGCAGTGTTGTCTTTGGTGGGGCGGAAGCAGCTGTGGGAGCGCGCTGCGGTTTTAGTGAGTTGTTTTTTGTTTGTTTGTTTGTTTTTGGTTCGGCAGAATTTGTCCAGTCGTGACGCGACAGTCGTTAAGTGTGTAGACATTAGGTGTGTGCTCCTCTCTGACTGTCAAACAATCTGCACCAGTCGATGGTAACGGTCTTTTAGTGTGTTGAGGTCAGAATGTTTATGCTATATATATATTTATTACATTTAGTCTTTTAGCAGACGCTTTTATCCAAAGCGACTTACAAATGAGAACAATGGAAGCAATCAAAATCAACAAAAGAGCAATGATAAGCAGCTTAATGCAGTAATCATTTTATTTCGTCATATTCGTGATTTATGATTTTTTAATGAAAATTGTTTTATAGAATAGCTAGGGTATTCGTTATGTTCGTATATTGCTTATAACGAAAATTCATTAGCCTATTTGTTATGAAGTTGATTTAAAATTCTTCATAACAAATTTTAAGAAGTTAAAAGTTAAGAAAGAATTAAATTAGCCTGTAGTCTGATCTATAGGCTAATTTTATTAACTTTTATTAGACTGCAGACTGAAAAAAATATATTCTTGATAATCTTTAAAATGAGAGAAATCACTGACCTAATTTAAGCTGTACTTTCTTCGACTGCAGAAAAAAAACGTAACCATTTAATTTGCAGTGTTGCAAATTATGAATTAAAGGGGTCATATGATGCGATTTCAAGTTTTCCTTTCTCTTTGGAGTGTTACAAGCTGATAGCTTATCTTGTGCATAGATAAGATCCCTGAAGTTGCAAAGGCTAAAGTCTCAAAACCAAAGAGATATTCTTTATCAAAGTTAAGACTCTGCCACGCCTCCCTAAAACGGCTCGTTCTAACACGCCCCCACATATCTACCTCACTATGTGGAAATATTAGCATAATGCCGCCCAAATGTGCACGCAAAGAAAGAAGGCGTGGTTTCAGTAACCGCAGTTAGTGTTGAAGCAGCATGTCAGGGAGATGGTGTGTGTTTCTAGGCGAAAGCAAAAAGCACTTTATTTGGCCTTCCAGAAGGAGATGCATTAGGATATTTAAGATCACTTACAAAAGAACAGCAATGCATTTTATGGACGAGCGTTTCGTGAACCTAGGAGGGAGGCGGTAATCTGACTGTGAACCCTATGCATCTGGCGCGTCCTAGACAATCTATTGACGGTTGTTTTTGTTCAAATGCGGAGTTTTGCACATCGTGTGTGTGTGTGTGTGTGTGCTCGAGGAGGAGAGAGAGAGGAAGACGACCGTGTCATGGAGAGAGAGAGATGAGAGAGAAGAGATGATGAGTGGAGAGGAGAGAATGGAGAGAAGAGACAGAGAGACGAAGAGAGAGAGAGAGAGGGGCGGGGAGAGAGAGCAGAGAGAGAGCAGCAGCGAGGAGAGAGGAGGAGATGAGCGAGAGGGACGCTCGAGGCGAAGAGGATGAGGAGGAGACGAGGGGGGGGGGGGTCACACACAGTGGAGTCAGCTGTATTAACCGTCTTGTGTACTGCAAACAAATACCAGCTTCATCACTCTGTCTGTCACGAGACTCTGTTGCCCTTTCGGGCTTGAAATGATGTAAAACTAATGTCATTATTTACTGTCTTTACATTTATTTTGATAGATGAAGCTCGTGATTATGGTAAGGTTTGTTACATTTCCTACGAGTGCTTGCGGTGTTAGGCCAATCACAATGCACTGGCTCAGAGGGACAATCAGAGCAGACTGCGCTTGTAGGAAGAAGGGACTTTGTAGAAAACGAAGCATTAGAGAGGCGGGGCATAGAGGACCTACAATAATGTACAGTGTGAACGCGCCGAAAAAGGTTGTTTCAAAGACCTCAAAAGCTCGTGGTGGAGGTCTTGGAAGAAAGGGAGAGGCCTACGGGGCTGGGATGGAGTGCGGCTAGTCAAAAATCGGTCATCCACTTTCGACTGGGTCTGATTTTGCACCGGCTCACTATCCCACTCTAAACCCAGCTTATCCACAGTGTGCGTTACAACATCTAACAGGTGCGTTTCTCCTGTCTGCTCGGAAGAAGAGAACTGCACGCTTCACCCATTATATCCTCCGAATCAGAGGCCGCTGTGGACAGCATGTCTTCATCATACGGTTCACAACCGAAAGACATCGCATCACGAGCTTCCAGGGTAGGCCGCAAATCATCATTGTCAAAGCCCTGCAAACAAGCCTGCACCAGCCCTTTACAGGCCCACTTAGGGCTAGCCTAAGGGCCCCCAGTGGGCTGCCAGCACAGGGCCCCTGAGATTTTGCTCATTGGTAAAACGTTGGCATATTAGTGCTGGCCCTGCACAGGCAGCACTCACTTAGCCAACACTATTAATCTACAACAGGGGTGCCCAACCCGATCCTGATCAAACACACCTGAACCAACTAATTAGGATCTGAAGGAGCACTTGATAATTACAGACAGGTTTGTTTAATCAGGGTTGGAACTGAACTCTGCAGGAAAGTAGATCTCCAGGAACAAGATTCACAGGAAATCATTTGTAATGGTTTTAATGGTTAATAGTTGATACAGCGTTTGTTTTCTGGGTTTTGTGATGTCACAAAGCAGCCCATTAGAATATCATTAAAATAATTCCCCGCCTACAGACAACTGGCGAGGTCGGGTAGAATAGAACGCTTGGTTGAGTGCATCCAGTGTTGCCAGATTGGGCGGTTTTGAATTTGATTGTGCGGATGGACAAAATTTGGGCTGGTTTGGGGTCAGTTTGGTAGTTTTCAAACATATAAATTGCATAGGCTAATTGTTTAACAAACAAGCCTAAGTATGCATTTACTGCATCCAATCAGTCATCACAACGTTACTACACACACACACTCTCTCTCACACACCACACAAACACACTCACACACTCTCGCTCTCACATCACACACACACACACACACTCACACACACACACCACTCTCTCTTCCACCCACACACACACACTCACATCACACTAACACACTCACACTCTACACAAACACACACACACCAACACACTTACAACACACACCGCACACCACACACACACACACACTCCACACACACACTCACCACACACTCACACTAACACACACACACAAACACAAACATAACAACCACACACACACACTGCAGAGGCGTGGTGCTGATGTAAACGTCGACAGCCGCACTTATCACGAGGGCTCAACAGACAGACTTTATGATTCATGAGTGACAAGTTTTTAGCATGATAATTTATAACGTATCTGATTTTGAATGTATGACTGTATATTCAAGTAATCACAATGCCTAAATATAAGTTAAAGAGTGGGAGAGAGACTCAACTCTCAAAATGTGAATTATTGTGGGTGAGATGACACGAAGGCTCTATCACTGCAACTCTGAAATCAGAGCACATTTTAATTAATTAATCAAAACCGAAACTAAATATCTCTGTTTTTACGATCCTGTCTTTTATCTTTTAAACGTTCAGATTGATAAATCCTTGAAAACTGTCTAGACTTAGTCTTACTCATCAATAGACTAGTTCTGTATGATGTTCTACAATATGAACTTAACAAGATGCTTCCTCTAGTTATGTGTAAAATTATAGAGCGACACGAAGGTAAGCGCATTATTGTTGTTGTTTGTTTTTAATTGTCGGATTATAATTCAGAATGTATCAATGAATGACACAGTTTTGACTGTCATGGTGTGCGCATGAACGAGTGTGAAATACCTGCTAATTATTTTGCTTTTTCCTATCACTTATATTGGGCACTTTTTGCATTTAAATTGGATTATTCTGACTGCTGACATTGAAAATTATTGCCGTTTTGACAGTGTCTGCTTGCACATTTTATTCATGTTCGGTAGCCTAATTCTCTTTAATGTAAGCTATTTGCCCCCGATTTGATCCGTTTACCTGGGAAATTTATCTAACGTTATATTTATATTATTTTGTCATCATTATTTTGTTCTAAGGGGTTAAAAATGGCCCTTATCACCCTTGATTTACATATTTCATCACATTATTTTGACAGTTAAAGTTTTGGGCGGTTTTTGGGCGGGTTTTTGTGAGCTTTTAGGCTGGAAATCGTCCATCCAATCTGGCAACACTGAGTGCATCAGACAAGACGAGGAAGAAGTGCTGCTGTAGCCTCAAGTTTTCGCAAGTTATTACACATGCACCTGAATAATTATGTATGCAAATATGTATGTTACAATTATGAAAACTTTTTATAAACTGCTGACAATACAATACTGGCCAATGATGTAATCTGCAGAATTTACACTTTTCACTTTTTTCAATTTACACTTCAATTATGAGACTATATTTATGAAGGAAACCGACTGTCTTCAGAAAATTGGATGTCATTTTCATTTAATATGATGTAATGGTCGGATGAAGGCAGTGTTGTTGAGCGGCAGCATTGCGTTGTGATACGCAAATCAGCAAAACAAAATCAAGACACTGTAAAAGAGCATAATAGGACCCCTTTAAAACTGTTACTGATGTTCCTGCTGTGCTCTCAGACAAGCTTTGCTCATCTAAAATAAATCTGAAGTCCTGTGTGTTTGGTCGGCTTGTTTTAAACTGAGTTTTATAGAAATGATTATAAAAACACTGCTGCAGATTAGGCCTGGGTGATAAAACGGTATCGATATTTATCGACGGTACACCTTCATCGATAACGATAGAAACCGTGTTCGATATAGTGCACGATATAGGCACGTGCTCTGAGTGATGCAGACAGCAAACACAAACACATGCTGTAATGCCTGCCTGTGATGAGGAGATTGTGAATAAATGAATATTAGTCGAATTTAAAATAAACATTTGCATTTGAATGCAAAAATGGTGCAGTCGAATGCTAGGAGTGCTTCAGCGGTGCACGAGATGCAGTGATGATGAAGGAAGAAGTGACGTTGTTGCATTTTTATGTTTTGTTAGTCTAGCCCACGAGACGCGCCGCTGCTGCGTTATTCATTCAAAAAACATAAGCTCAATGCGGAGAAGATCTTGAACCGAAACCAAGCCATTCACACAGAACGCATATTCAGCATATTTTTTAGAGGAGGGGAAATAGAATTAGTGCTGCACTGGTCTCATGCAACAGATGCAAAGAAAGCCATGCAAAGTTAAACTAGTGCTGTCAAACGATTAATCTCATTCAAAATAAGTTTTTATTTGCATAATGTATGTTTGTGTTCTGTGTATATTTATTATGTACATTTAAACACACACATACAGTATATATTTGAAAATATTTACGTGTGATATACAGGTATATATAATTTATATTATAAATATATTTAATATATAAACCTTTTTTTATGTTAAATATATAAACATATATAAACAAAAACGTTTATTTCGGATGCGATTAATCGTTTGACAGCACAAAACGTTAAACGTTTCAGACAAAAGCGCGTGAATTGGTAATTGGCGTTTATTTCATTTCACTGCGTCTCATTTGTTTTTAAATGCAATCTGTGTGATGGGTGATTCGGCTCTTTGGATTAAGCAATGCATAAATAGGCTACATGATGCTGTTTTGTTCATAATTGTTTATGCTGTTTACAAAATTATATTTGATTTATATATGTTAATTTAGACGTTATGCACATTTTTATAGACCGTTATTTCATTGCATTGACAATTTAACGCGCTGCATTGTTTTGCTCATTGCGCCCTCCAGTGGCCTCGGGAGACAAGCCAAAAGTTTCCTTAAGACCTATTTAATCTGTATATAAAACATTAGAAATTAGATATTTGTTTTAATTTTTATTGTGTTTGATTGTTAAAAAATATATATTTGTTGTTTGTCTCAGTAAATTGGGTTTTTAAAAATACAGTGGTTAAATTTAAAATTAGAATTAGTCTCTATGTGCTGCACTCATTTTATAATGGTGACAGAGAAATGTTATGGTAAATAGTTTATAATTAACATTAGTTCATGTGCGTTATTAAAGACACACTGATGCCTCTGAGATGTTTGGCATGCTAAATATCTGCAGCTGTCGGCGACTCGGTCCTGCAGTGTGAAATGTGTTCAGACAACATTTATCACAAGCTTCTTAACCGGAAGAAGTCCAGTCTCGTGTGAGCTTATGTAGTTATGAAATGTTTGTAGACCAGATGGAGCTGTCTGTGATTCTTCCTATTGAAAAGTTGTGTAATGTGTGCCCCCCGTCAGCGATCCGTCGTGTAGTTTACACACAACAGCAGCGAGATGATACTCCAGACAGTCGTGCAGTGTGAACCCGGCAGAACTTAAAGAAGATTGTAATGATGTGTGTTTGCCTGGATTCACTTTCACAGTCTCAGCAGTTTTTCATCATAATATCTGTGCTCTGTGTTTGATTCTCTCAGGAGAGGAGACTCTCTGTCTGTGAGACTTGCTCAGAATAGATTTGCCGTTCATGAACGTAACAAACCCAGGGGTCTGAAGAGAAGAAGTAAGCGACGCATAATTAGATAAAAACACAATGGACAGTAATTCTTTATAGTAACATGTATGCTGTGATTTCTCAGCTGACGTCCCAGAACAAACCAGACCGCAGTCGTTACAGCGGGAGACGTATCTGATCTCCTGTTACAGTCACAGCAGGGAATAATGTTCAGTGATCAGCAAACTTACATGCTTGTGTCTTTTATCATTACATCATAACCTTACACAGACTTCACAATATCTACTGTAACTGCAGATTTCATAGTCTCAGTTTGAATGTTTTTTTACATAGTTTGTGAACACTGTACATTGTTACAAGATAGATTGTATTACAGAAAATATTTGGTGATGTTCGTCGCTGTAGAATGTGTTCTTTTTGGTTTAGATGATTCACAATTAAAAATAACCAGGAATTGTAAAATAGAAGCATGTCTTGTTTCTAACAATTGTAGAGTTCACTGACTGTGTTCTGTTGTTCTGTAATACTGAAATATGAACTGTTCTTTGTTTGTTTGTTAACTCTGGCTGGGCAAACCTTACTGTAATTTTACTCTGGAGCACATTAACTCTTTTAAAACGCTTGCTGTATTAAATATGCTCTTGAAGTGCTGCTTAAGAGACACTGTCTGTTCATGACGTGCTGAAAGACCTGTTAATGGCTACTCTATTCAGTGCCTGGTTAGAAAACCTGCATATTTGATTTATGACACGTTGTCTTATGCAGATCTGCCAATAAAAATGTATATCTTTAAAATAGTTCAATACAATTGTTTTTTTTTTTTTTACATACATAATTTTTGTGTTACTCATAGTAGTCGCTACACGTTACACACTGCTCTGTGCTGAGCTTTGTTAGGGAAGTTACTTTAAAAATCTACTTACTATTTATAGTTATTTTCATGTTACTGTCAAGTGTCTCCTCACTGTTTTGCAAGGTCGTCAATGTGCAGAACTAAGAATATTTCACTCATTGACCACACTTTTGCTCTCCTTTTTCCCTTTTTTATTTTGAAAGTCCGGTGCAGTGTTCATTTGGTCAGTCAGGTGAAAACCCTTTAAACAAATACAAACACCACTTTAAGAGCAAGCACAAGTAGATACAATCAAATACAGCCAGGATTTAGCACACACAGGATTTAAATGCTTGGTTATAAACTACCATAAAGCAGACCATGTAAATAGACAGCAGCTATTCAACCTTTACACAGTAAATACACTGATGATGATTTTAAATATTTGACGTTTATAGATTTTAATCGGAACATATTTTATATTAACAATCACTGGCAAAAATGTAAGCCATTAAACAAACCAATAATGTTAAAATATATTCTTAGAATGATGTGCAATAAACAAAAAACTGAATTTCATTCAAAAGAAAAGTATGAAAGCTCACCGGCTACATCTCCATTAATAGTAGTGGGCTTAATTTAGCTGTAATACTTACTTTGTAAAATCCCTACAAACACTGTAAAAAAGTGACAACAGCAATTAAACAATAATATAACAGAAATGTACGTTTCATTTTTAAACGCTCTGAATTGCAGTTCTCCTCGTGACAGTCTTTCAGAAGCAAAAGGTTCACATTCTTTGCAGAAACAGATGCACATATTGATGTCATGGAGTTGTTTTAAATGCATTCCTCTGAGAAGGATGTCAGTACATGTTACTGAAGCATCAGAACCACACAAGACTGCTGCCTCGTGCATGTTTCTTCTGCTGATGCTAAGATGATTTTTCAGTTAACTAGCATGTTACCATGCTACAAAAAATGTTTTACAGTATAATTTTACAATATACATGCAAAGTTTTCATGATCAGACAAGAACAACAACCTACAGTAAATGTGCTCAAATGTCTTTGCAGGAATGTGGACTGCGCGCTTCATATTTTCCACAAAGAATGAATGCACAGATGATGACAGTTGAAAGGGTCATATTCACATTGTTACTGTACTCAGCCTACTCTACAGTTCCTGATTCATGCACAGACCGTTCTCTCCCTCGTATCCAGCAGACCGCTGACGCGTGGAGTGGAGAAGTGACGCCTGAAGTTGCATTGCTGGGAAAAAATCTGTGTTTAGAGATGAGGAACATTATGAAAACTGAATTTAAGGAGTAAACATTAACACTTGAGGAGCCATAAACTATCTCAAGGGCCAACATGTGAAAACCCTGGTTTATAAAGCATCTGTCTTCTCAAACGGCAGCATATGGGTGTCTGTGGACATGTATAGTCTGTTTTGGTTTTGTTTTCTCTGTTTCCTATATTAATTTCCCAGTCATTGTTAGTTTCCTTTGTTGTCAGTTAACACACCTGTTCTGTTTTCTGTTGATGATACTCATGATGAGCTCATGGTTTTCATGTTGTTTCAGTTTATGTGGTTTGCTATTTCTCCTAAATGTTTGTAATTCTGAATAAAGACTGTTTGTGGTGCTACTCCTTCGTTGTGTTGTGTGTGCTGCAGAACACGTTACAGTGGCTTTGGGCTGTTTAAAAAATAGTATTCAAAAAAATAATAATTTGAAAAGCAATTGAAAAGAAAAAAAATCTTTTTATGCCTCAAATGTTGTTCTGCTTGTCAAACTGATCACTTGAACGACACTCCTGCCAAACATGCTGGCGATCAATAAATATAAAAACTAATTTTTTTTTAAAACCAAGTATACAAAATTTAGTGAGAAAATGGATTGGAACACAGTATGTCAATATGTTTAGGGAGCAGAAAATAAATTGCATTAGAAAATACTTTTTAATTAATTTAACAAAAAAAGCTTCACTAGAAAATAACTTTCACTGTACCTTCTGATCGCACTGCAAACATGTGATGCTCTTCCTCTGTATTCCTCTTGTTTTCCCGTGCAAATGTATCTTAAAAATAAGATGCACTTGAGAAGTAAACTTGACTTCAGTCTTGTTTTCTGTGAAACTGAAACACTTGAGAAGTAAACTTGACTTCAGTCTTGTTTTCTGTGAAACTGAAAACAGGAACAAACGGGCTCCGAAAAATCAATTCAATTCCAAGGGAAACACTTTTTTTATACCCCATTGATGGATATTTGTTCTTGTTTTAAGCACAAATTCAATGTTGTTACATTTTTCAACACTCAAGCTATCTTCATTTAGCATCTTAAGTGAATGTGAGTAAATCTCGATTTAAGGATGTTTAGATATTTGTGTTGGAAAACATGAATGAAAGACTTTCAGCTCTGATTTAAGGCCGTCGTTTGTGGAAGGTTGAATTAAGACTTTCTAAAGAGTTTAGGGGTGGACCTTAATGCTTACCTTTTTCTGAAAATCATGCATGTTTATACGATACGTACAAATTCATATGAAATCGCCACGTTGTGAAATGGTTGTTTTCCTGCGAGATCTGGTTGACTGAACTCACCTGCCAATGTTAGAGCCATGCAACAAAACACAGAAGTGCTCAAAGAACTGTTTTACCGGTGTGTCATCTTCAGGTCAGAACTCTCAAACACACCGCCGTTCACAGAATCTGAGTTTGAACCTGGAAATATCACACAAAAACCTGACAGTGTCATTTCTTGACAGCTCGACCTCCTTTGATAAATTGTGCTGTGTTTGTTAAAGCGAGCGCGGCTCAGAAACGCCCCTCATTTCCTCTCCCTGCCAGGCACAATGAATAATGTTGCTGCTCATTGTGTCCACACAGATTCTTTCTTCTGCCCCGGGTGGGTGGAAATCAAGGCATTTGGTCTGAATTCTGAAGAGTCTTGTTAGCCTCCATAAAGAGCAGCATTGTGTATAAATGGGTTATATAAGTGCGTATGACAGCCATGGTGCAGGGTTGTGGCTAGTAGTGCGTAAATCTGCAAATGCTGATCTGTAGCGAGGCCATTAGCTGTTTCCTGGAAATGTCTCTAGATTATCACAGCTGAAGGTAAATCGCTCTTTTCATTCACCATAATCAGACTTGGAAATGTTCATTTGACTGCTCGGTTATTTTTGCAGCACATTGTAAAATTGAAATCCTTATTGCAAGTGGGACTTTGGATCGGTCATGTAGTTTATACAGATGCACTGAACTGCATCACAGTTAATAACCTGTATATTAGTGTCTATGTGGAGTTGTTGTGTGGGCCAACCGAAAGCCAGCTATTGGCCAGGTCGTGTTGTGTCAGGTGACGACATGCGGTGCTAGACCATCGCCCAAGCTCTTAACCAGCTCCAGATTAACCACAACTCATTTTTATTTCAGTCAACCAAGTATCCAAATGCCAAGAACCCAGTCTGTTGTTCTTCATGTTTGGAGCTAGTAGCATAAGCTGCTTTCTCACAAGCTGAACCTGGTAAACTACTGCTCAGATTCAGAGTTTGGTGTCGGAGAAGATTTGTGTTTTAGCATTTTGTTGGGATTACAGTAATATTGAATGTTGTGTAACTGGAAGTTTAAAAGTTGAAGTGTTTAGTCATGTTGCGTATGACATATCTAAATAGGTTATGCACATTACCAGTCAAATCTTTTTGACTTTTTTACCCTTTATTGTGACTATTTTCCACATTTTATGTATAATAATGTTATAGTGTTTACGTAATGTAATTACGTAAGGCAATAAAACATTAAGTTACTCTAAAAAAAAGTAATTACTAGCTACTAATTACATTTGTGTTTTTAGATTACTGTAATAATTACTCTCTTGTAAAAAGTATTGCATTACTTATTACTTTCTAAATGCCATATTTGAACAATACAAGGATGGACATGAAACTTCTCGTTAAAGTCTTTCGAATAAATAATATAAAATTGCATAAATTATTCTTGAACTGACCAATGTATTTAAAGGAGAAGGTTACATTAAAACATACAGATAATTGTAACATTCGATGTTAAATCCACCATAGTTTTATATAGATTTGTTTGGCCTCACTTTATTTTAAGGTCCTATTCTTGCTATTAACAAACCAGTAACTATAATAAACTCCTAATTTTCTGATTATTAATAATTAGTAAGAAAGTTATTGGGTAGGATTAGGGATATAGAATATGTTCATGCAGAATATGTGCTTTATAAGCACTAATAAACAGCCAATATGTTAATAAAATGCATGCTAATAAGCAACTAGTTAATAGTGTGGACTTGTCCCTATACTGAAGTGTTACCAGTTGTGCTATACGAATATTTAATTTAATTCCATCAGAAGTAGCTGTAATTATTAAGAGTAAGTCATTTTAATTACACTTTATTTTAAGGTGTGCTTGTTACAGTGTAATTCTACATTTAAGTACGGAGTAATATTAATTAACTACATGTACTTACTATAGGATGAGGGTTTGGTTTAGGGTTAGTAACTATGCATAATTTATTGTTATTATAATAGGAAGTACATGTAACGTGTAACAAGGACACCTTAAACTAAAGGGTTACAAATTTTTAAGTACAATTAAGAGTAATCCCTTAATTTGCTTTTACTTCTTCAAGGAAAAGTAGTCATTACTTATACTGCATGAGCAAAGAAGCTTCAATTTTGAAATTGGTATGTATGTTTTTCAAAAACAGGCACTATATGTATTTGTGCACAACTCATTTCAAACATTTTATTAAAAGATTTGGTAACACTTTATTTTAAGGTGTCCTTGTTACACGTTGCATGTACTTACTATTATAATAACAATTAATTATGCATAATTACATGCAAGTAACCCGAATCCTAACCTTAACCATATGTGACCCTGGAGCACAAAAGCAGTGTTAAGTCGCTGGGGGATATTTGTAGCAATAGCCAACAATACATTGTCTGGGTCACAATTATACATTTCTCTTTAATGCCAAAAATCATAGGCGTAGGATATTAAGTAAAGATCATGTTCCATGAAGATATTTAGTAAATTTCTTACCATAAATATATAAAAACTTAATTTTTGATTAGTAATATGCATTGCTAAGAACTTCATTTGGAAACTTTAAATGTGATTTTTCTCAATATTTAGATTTTTTGCACCCTCAGATTCCAGATTTTCAAATAGTTGTATCTCAGCCAAATATTGTCCGATCCTAACAAACCATACATCAATGGAAAGATTATTTATTCAGCTTTCAGATGATGCATACATCTCAATTTAGAAAAATTGACCCTTATGACTGGTTTTGTGCTCCAGGGTCACATATAGTATGTACATGTAGTTAATTAATATTACTCAGTACTTAAATGAATAATTACACTGTAACACGCCACCCACACAAACCTGACTGGTAAACAAGACTTAATGCAGAGTTGAACTTGTCAAGAACACTCCTTGTGCTTTGCTTCCCCTGCAGTCCTCGAGTCCAGCATGAACTGGGTGTCGTTTTACGCGGTGATCAGCGGTGTGAACAGGCACTCGACAGGCATCGGCCGCATCTGGCTGTCGGTCATCTTCATCTTCCGGATCATGGTGCTGGTGGTGGCGGCCGAGAGCGTGTGGGGCGACGAGAAGTCGGGCTTCACCTGCAACACCCAGCAGCCCGGCTGCAACAGCGTGTGCTACGACCAGTTCTTCCCCGTCTCCCACATCCGCCTCTGGGCTCTGCAGCTCATCCTGGTGTCCACGCCGGCCCTGCTGGTGGCCATGCACATCGCTCACCGCCGGCACATCGAGAAGAAGATCCTCAAGATCTCCGGCCGAGGGAGCGCCAAGGACTTCGAGAACATCAAGAGCCAGAAGTTCAAGATCACCGGTGCCCTGTGGTGGACTTACATGATCAGCATCGTCTTCCGCATCGTTTTAGAGCTGGTTTTCTTGTACATTTTTTACTTGCTCTATCCGGACATCAAGATGGTGCGTCTTGTGAAGTGTGACTCTTACCCCTGTCCCAATACAGTGGACTGTTTCGTGTCGCGTCCCACAGAGAAGACCGTCTTCACTGTCTTCATGCTGGCCGTGTCTGGAGTCTGTGTCTTGCTGAACATTGCAGAGGTTGTGTATTTAATCGGTCGGGCGTGTATGAAATACTTTCAAGGAGCAGTGGGTGAACCCAAAGCGCCTTGGCTCGCTCAAAAACTGGCAACTTACAAGCAGAACGAAATAAATCAGCTGATCGCAGAGCATTCGTTCAAGCCGAGATTCAACACTGGGCGAAAGCCTCCCGCTGATAAGAGCGAGCGCTGCTCTGCTTTCTAGACGGAGGTTTCTACCAACTATCAGCCATTGATGGAAGGTGGATGTCTGTAATCATATTAATCGACTGTCATTATCGTTTAAAAGGCCCCTCTACATGTGAGGAGTGATCATGGGGGGAAATATGCTGGAGAACCGTCAAATACTACACATTTGAAAAGTGTCCATCTGGACCTAAAAAGCAGATAAGATAAAAGAGGAATAATTGGGTTTCACACTAAGCAAACACTGGAGAGGGTAAACAGTTAGTCATTTGCTTCTGTACTGAAGTTCATATTTGTGCATATAATATTTGACCGATAGAGGGTCTATACATCACAAATTGACCTTTCGTCTCAACACAAAAATAAAAAGCGGCATGGCTTGCTGTGTGGACAGTGGAGTAGATGGTACGTTTTAACCTTTTTAATGTATTATTATAAATGTTATTTAAAGTTATTGAAAACAGAAACCCTCATACATTAGACAAGTTAGTTTGGAGAGAACAGAAGCCCTATCATATCCTGTTGCCCATACTTGTTGATATAACTGATATTTTGATTTTTTGCAGTATAGTGTGTAGTATGAGTGCCCCTGAACAATATTGCATTGATAAAATATATATTTTAAATTGTTTATGTTTGAACTACAAATTTGCAATGATTTTCTGGCTTTAAAGTGGATCAAAATGCCCCTTTACATTTAGTAAAGCATCTTATTCATGTTGCTTTGACTTGTAAATGATTTATTAAAATGGTTTAATTTTTATAGTTTTATTATAGTGAGATGCATCACATCTAACGGAAGTTTAAAGGGCATTTTCTTCATCTTTGCAAGCACTTATTTGTTAAAAAGACCAAACAAACAGACTTGAGGCCACATCGTATTTATTCGACTGTAAATGCTTGTTTGTCCTCGCAGTGTAAAGTTGTTCTAGCAATCACAGCTTTATCTAACACACCTTTAAAGAGCCCTACAATCACATACTGACCGGCTGTTCTGCTCGAGTATGATTGGGAAATAATATTTTCTTTGCAGGACTTTGTTGAATTGATGCAACTTTCTTGCTTGCAATATCAACTTTGTCATTAAACAAATTCATTATATTGCACATACCTTAATACAATTTTGAATCATTTTTATTTCTTTAATATGTCCATGCATTTCAATCATGATTTATACCCCATTTCAGTTAAAGAGGTTTGTTGAGATGATGTATATATATATATATAGAATGTTCAAAATCTTTTTTAAAGGCCTCACATACTGAAAAGAAATGTGTGATAGCAGTTGTTTTATACTGCACCGTCCAAACATAAGGAAAGAGACATTTTTGACATTACTCAGCCAGTAATGCCCTTCAGTGTTTATGACTGCTATTAGTGACGGATCAAATGTGTGTAGACCTTTAAATCACATCTTTATAGCACTCAGGACTATGTCATTGCCAAACAATGAACAAGCAGGTCTTTAGCATTACACTTGAGCACGTCCTGAAGCACATGTAACCGACAGCAGCATGAACAGGGAAACTTTGGACATGATCACTGAACTCATTCCTCATGCAGAGAGAGTGCGAAGCATTGGCTTCTAGGCTCTTTCTTTTTTATTAATTAATTACTAATTGTAAGACCTGTGTGAATGAGCCATATGGACCCAGTTTCACAGTTTTCCTCCCACCACTGGAGATGTGCTCAATGATAAACTGAATACCCAAGTAACCTGTTAAAGTACCAATGTTTAATCAAATAAAATGTTTAAAAACTCCAGACTTATTAAGGGGATTAATGTTACTCTCTAAACCAATCAAAACATACTAATCCAATACCAAAACTTTAGGCTTCTGACAAAAAGCAACAAAACCCGCAGTAGACATCTAGCCTGTTCTGCTGGTTTTCTAACACTTCAAACATTCAGTGTTCCTATAACAGACTTACTAGCAAATATTTTTTAACTTTCTGATGAAGGCACAGAAGGTGAAGTGAGAAGTTTGATTAAAGAAATGAGGGATTATGGAATGGAATGTTTGCAACTGAACACAGGACAAACGTAATAAATCAATATGTACACTAATGATAAATACAGAAAAATAGCCTGTAATTGGCCTAATTATTCTAATTAAGAGGCTGCGTTCACTACAGCCATTAAAGGTGTAGATGGGCTCCTCATAAACCAGTTAACTTCATAATCTCCATAACTCTGGTTTTGTTGCACAGAAAGACACAGAACGATCTGTATTTATTGAGAACAATTATAATACAATCATTTGTAGATCAAGTTGTTAATTTAGAAAAACCAGTTTTAGTCACAGCATTCTGCTCTCGTTTTCAACATCTGCAAACACAGTACAGCAAGCTGATAATGCTTCATATAACAGACACACAGAGAAAGAATGATCTAGCGTTCCTGACTATTAGTCACCGTACGGCACAAACATCAGATATTAAGGGGTCATGATGACATTCAACCCCTCAACCCGTGGTTTATGATTAAGAACTACTGTTCCTTTGCAACATCAGCGAGGAAAACAAGCATGTTAACAGAAGGTGACTTAGTTTCTCAGCAGAAACACTGGATGCGAGTGAAGTCAGCAAGACAGGAGGAAATCTTCTGGATCGTCCACCACCCTGAGAACAAGAAAACCATCAAGAGCTCTGTAAAACAGCAGCACACCCAGAGAAACACCTTGATACAGTGCATCCAGAAGCTATTCACAGAGCTTTACTTTTTCTAATATAAAAAATTGTCTTAAATATATACTGTATGTGTGTGTTTATATATACATAAAAATACACACAGTACACACATTATGTAAAAGAAAACGTATTTTGGATGCGATTAATTGTTTGACAGCACTAATATAGACATGTAAATATTTTCAAAATATATACTTGCATGTGTTTGTATTTCTATATACATAATAAATATACACAGAACACACACATATATTATGCAAACAAAAACTTTTATTTTGGATGCGATTAATCGCTTGACAGCACTTTTTATACATTTTATAGGCACTGGAACAACAAGAATGCAAAGTTTTAAAATGCTTTTTTTTCCCAGCATTTTGTTGGAAGTGAATGCGAGACTGATTTAGAGATGGACAGCTAAGCTAGATCACTGCTAGGTGAGGTCTGGTGTGGACTCACGCTGTATGCGGCGAGGCTAGCGCATGCGCATGTGCAGACTGTGCTTGGGCCCGTCCACACGCTCCAGCTTCTCGAAGTGTCTCCTGGCGTTCCTGATGTTGATGAGGGTGGCAGCGGACGCTGGAAGAGAGTGAGAGGCTTTAGCTTCAGTCACATGTGCTTTCCTTCAATGTTACTGGAGCGCAGACGGACGAAACAGAATTTGGAGGTGTTTTGAAGTGTTTTAAAAGGATAGTTTCTAGTTAAACACAGGCTCTGAAAGCGGACACATTTGAATGCTTTAGCAAAAGAGGCAAGAGATCACGGCTGGATATTCCCAGCATAGTAGTAATGACTGAACAATATCTCCAATGTTTATGGACCACTGCGTCTGATCTCATATCAGTCCTGTACAGCTATAGGCCAGGAACAACAAAAGCTATTACAGCATCAATCCCAACACCATGTATGCTGCCAGTGTAACTTCTCACAGCGTCCTCACTCATTTACAAGTGCACTATTCAAACATAAATTGTTATAATTCATGAACGCTTTTGAATACAGACCTAAGGTTGGTCTCTTTCTAAAGAAGACAATCAGCAGATTATTGCAGAAGTGACATCATTTCAAAAAAGAAGTTATAGAAGTTTAAATTTACTGTAAAGAAAATGTACTGTACTATTTTTTATTTCACTTTATAAAAAAAAAAAAAATAAATTTTTTAAATAGGTTTTAATCCAAAATTGCTATAAAATTAAAGCCATATGTCTAAATAAGTTGTGTTCCAAATTTGAAGTTGATATAAAAAAAAAAATTGAGGTTACTATGCAATTAGCCGTCCAATCTCCATTGAATTTTGTTGGATGCATTTTTCTGTCACAAATGTTTAAATCTCTCTCTCAATATTACTTCTATCACAACATAACCAACAAATATGGAATCTTGAGACTCAGACCGTTCCAACGATATGTATTTTGTCAAGATTATAAAAAGCTTTGATTCTAAAAGACCGTAATATGTTTTGTAATATGACTCCTCCCACTAAAGGAGAGGAGACCGCTAAAAGATTTAAAGTACCATTTTTATGGTATTGCAATGTCCCATTTCAAAATGGTTTTCAACAAAGACTTTTTGTGACAAAGGTCAGAACTCCTGTTATGATGTATATGTTTGGAGGTGCACTCTTGTCATAAATTAATCTATTACTGTTCCTACATAATTTTTTAACAACAAACAGTGGTCAAATATCTATTTAGGAGTCTTAGACCTTTCCAACATATTTAGTTTGTCATGATTAGATTAGGATTTAATTGTAATATATTAAAATAAACGTAGGCGTCCCGCTAGCGAGACGGTGACAGTTAAGGGGTTAAAACACAATTTGATCCGTATGAATTGGCAAATTAGCACCAATCTTCTGTTTATGCCAAAAATACTGGAAGAAAGTTATTTGTCCCCCAGAGCAAAGACTTTCAGTCAGGATTTAGGTCTCTTTTTCTGCTGTGTGCTATTGTGTCTCTGGACACACTTCAAGGACTACACTCTTAAAAATCAAGGTGCTTAAAAGGTTCTTCACAGCGATGCCATAGAAGAACCATTTTTAGTTCCACAATGAACCATTCAGAATGAAGAACCTTCTTTCGCCACAAAGAAGCTTTTGTGAATCAGAAAGGTTCTTTATGGAACCATTTAGACAAAAAAAGGTTCTTCTATGGCATCGTGAAGCACCTTTATTTTTAAGAGTATACTACTACTCCAAACATGTTTAAATTACCATCTTACATATTAATCAATTACCTTTGTTTAAAGGGACTGTTCAGCCAAAACTTTAAATTTTGTCATCATTTACTCATCCTCATGCCGATCCAAATCTGTAGGAGTTTCTTTCTTCTGACTTCCAAAGTAATTTTTCCATACTATGGGAGCTACCAGCAACTGTTTGGTTACCAACATTCCTCAAAATATCTTCTTTTGTGTTCAACAGATGAAAAAAAACTCCTAAGGATGTTCATTTTTGGGTGAACTATCCCTTTAATGAACACGTGACTAGCATTACACACTCTAAAATAAAGTTACCTAAAATAATCTAATTATTGATTAATCTTAACAAAATCTAAATCAAAAAACAACAATGGTAAACCATCATGAAAATGTCACAATAATAAAGCAGTGCGTTTCTTCGTGATATTCCCTGATAATCACTGCTGCAGCCTAGAAATCAAACAATGATGCTTACGTATGGACGGGTCTGACATGATCACCATGACGTAGGTGTTGGACGTGAACACGTCGATGAAGGCAGCGAAGTTAGAGTTGCGCACCTCCATGCTCTGGAAAGAGGCGGCCAGTTTACTGTGGGACAGAGAGAAAGGTCAGAATTACCCATGATGCTGTTCAGCGCTGCACACCGCATGAATGGAGTGCGACTGACCTGCAGCTCAGCTTGAACTGCTTGATGATGTTACTGATCTTCTCGAAGCGATGAGCATCTCGCTGCTCCTTACACTGATAATGAGAGATCACCTGACAAGACACGAGAGATAGGTCGAATCATGACAGCGATCGCTCAAACCTCTCTGAGATGCATTCCAGACGAAACTAGACACGTGTGAATGCATCTGGGTGTTGAAACCGCATAAATGTGCTTCATATGTGAGCCTGCAGCACAAAAGCAGTGTTAAGTCGCTGGGGGATATTTGTAGCAATAGCCAACAATACATTGTATGGGTCACAATTATACATTTCTCTTTTATGCCAAAAATCATTAGGATATTAAGTAAAGATCATGTTCCATGAAGATATTTTGTACATTTCCTACCATAAATATATCAAAACTTAATGTTTGATTAGTAATATGCATTGCTAAGAACTTCATTTGGACAACTTTAAAGATGATTTTCTCAATATTTAGATTTTTTTGCACCCTCAGATTCCAGATTTTCTAATAGTTGCATCTCAGCCAAATATTGTCCGATCCTAACAAACCATACATCAATGGAGAGATTATTTATTCAGCTAATGTATGTATAATGTATAAATCTCAGTTTTTAAAAAATTGACCCTTATGGTTTTGTGCTCCAGGGTCACAAATGAGGTTTCCTTTGCAAGAAATGGCAATTAATTTTGCTATACTTAATTGAAATATGTGTTTTCTTTTGAAAACAGTCAAAAAACCAAACTTGCAAGCTTTGGAACAAGTGTTTGTGTGCATGGTGCACACACAGAAAGCAATTTTGTTTTCGTCATAAATTGCAGACAAAATACATTTAAAACTGAACAAAAATCAAATGGCAAAATAATCACAACATGAGGTCATGACCAAACGGTGCAGCGCTAACACGTCACATGTGTAAGCATGGTGTTTCAGTTTGGTACGAACCAGGAAAGTAGCTCTTTCAAAAAGCAAGACTTCGTCTGCCTCAATGATCTGAGCGAAGTTGCGCAGGTTGAACTCGAGCTGCTGTACGTTAGGAATGAGCTGATAGACGATGCTGGACCAGGCCTGCACACACAAACACACACACCATACTTAAGTCACTCTTCTGTCTGTCTGTTAAAGCCGAGCGGTGCAGAGAAATCAACATGGTCTTACTTTATACAGCGTCTCGTCCCAAATAGACGTTCTGAAGCAGGTGCAGGCCAGCGGGCGAGACAGCCTTTTCAGATCGTCCTCACGCTCTTTAAATATCTAAATCACAAACCAATAATTCATATTGATTAACAGTGTTAATTGTTAATGGCAGTTTCACTGATGACAGTCGACGGGGATTTTACAAACTCATTTCTGTAATTCTGAATGGTGGAACAATTTTCTTACAAAAGAAAACAACATAATGGTCCTAAGGTTTTTGAACGTTTTTTTTTTAAAGAAGTCTCTTCTGCTCACCAAGCCTGCATTTATTTGATCCAAAATACAGCAAAAGCAGTAATATTATGAAATATTTGACTATTTAAAATGTAATTTAACTATTTAATTTCTATTTGAATATATTTTAAAATGTCATTTATTTCTGTGATCAAAGCTGAATTTTCAGCATCATCATTCTAATATGCTGATTTGCTGCTCAAAAAACATTTAGTATTAGTCTTAGTAATATTTAAAACAGTTGAGTACATGTTTTTCAGGATTCTTTAATGAACAGAAGCTCCAAAGAACAAGCATTTATATCTGAAATAAAGCCTTTTGTTCCAATATTATATATATATATATATACACAGTGGTGTGAAAAAGTGATCCTGATTTCTTATTTTTTTGCATGTTTGCCACACTTTAATGATTCAGATCATCAAACAAATTTTTATTACACAAAGATAATGCAAGTAAATCCAAAATGCAGTTTTTAAATGATGATTTCATTTATTAAATGAAAAAAGCTGTCCAAACCTACATGGCCCTACGTGAAAAATGAATTGCCCCCTCCTGTTAAATCATGAAAGAACTGTGATTAACCACATTATTTTAGAAAGCTGAGTTAAATTTCACTAGCCACATGGAGGCCTGATTACTGCCAGACCTGTTAAATCAAGAAATCACTTCAATAGAGCCTGTCTGACAAAGTGAAGCATGCTTAAAGAGCAACACATCATGCGGTGATCTAAAGAAATTCAAGAACAGATTAGAATCAAAATAGTTGACATGTATCAGTCTGTAAAGGATTATTAAGTCATTTCTAAGGCTTTGGGACTCCATCGAACCACGGTTTGTTATCCACAAATTGAGAAAACTTGGAAAGTGGTGAACCTTCCCAGGAGTTTCCGGCCAACCAAAATTACTCCAAGAGCACAACGACGACTCATCCAAGAGGTCATAAAAGAACCCAGAACAACATCTAAAGAACTGCTGGCCTCACTTGCCTCAATTAAGGTCAGTGTTCATGATTCAACAATAAGAAAGATACTGGGCAAAAACGGCATCCATGGGATAGTTCTAAGGCAAAAGCCACTGCTGACCAAAATGAGCACAAAGGCTCGTTTCTCATTTGCCAAAAATATCTTGATTATCCAAGACTTTTGGGCAAATATTCGGTGGACTGATGAGACAAAAGTTTAACATTTAGGAAGGTGTGTGTCCCGTTACAGCATTTTCATAAAAGAGCTCATAGCCACAGTCAAACTTGGTGGTGGTAGTGTGATGATCTGGGTTTGCTTTGCAGCTTCAGGACCTGGACAGCTTTCCATAATTGACGGAACCATGAATTCTGCACTATATCATAAAATCCTGAAGGAGAATGTCCGGCCTTCAGTTTGTGACCTCAAGCTCAAGCGAACTTGTGTTATGTAGCAGGACAATGATCCCAATCACACCAGCAAGTTCACCTCTGAATGCCTCAAGAAAAACTAAGTTATGGTTTTGGAGCGGCCAAATCAAAGTCCGAACTAAAATCCGATTGAGGTGCTTAAACAGTCCATTCATGCTCGAAAACCCTCCCATGTGGCTGAATTAAAACAATTCTGCAAATAAGAGTGGGCCAAAATTCCTCCACCGCGATGTGAAAGACTCATTGCCAGTTATCGCAAAATTTGATTGCAGTTGTTGCTGCAAAGGGTGGCACAAGCAGTTTTTAGATTTAGGGGGCAATTACTTTTTTCACGTAGGGCCAGGCAGGTTTGGACAGTTTTTTTCCCTTAATAAAAGAAATCATATTTTAAAAACTGCATTTTGCATTTACTTGCATTACCTTTGTGTAATATAAAAATTTGTTTGAAGATCTGAATCTTTTAAGTGTGACAAATACAAAATAAAAAAAACAGGCAGGGGGTCAACATTTTTTCACCCCACTGTAGTATGTGTATATATATATACTTATTATTTTTTTTAATAGAAATTATACTTTATTCAGCAAGGATGCATTAAATTATCAAAAGTGACAGTGAAGATATTTATAATGTTACAAAAGATTTCTATTTCAGATAAATGCTGTTCTTCTGAACTTTCTATTCATCAAAGAAACCTGAAAAAAATTCTACTCAGTTGTTTTCAACATAATAATGAATGTTTCTTTCTCGAGCAGCAGCAAATTATACTGATTTCTGAAGATCATGTGACACTGAAGACTGCAGTAATGATGCTGAAAATACAGCTGCGCATCACAGAAATACATTACAGTTTGAAATATATTACAATAGAAACATTATTTTAACAGACAAATATTTCACTATTTTACTGTTTTTGCTGTATTTTGGCTCAAATAAATGCAGGCTCGGTGAGCAGAAGAGACTTCTTTAAGAAACATTAAAAAACTGTGTTTTCTTGTTTTATGAGTTTTCAGGATTAAGCTGATTTGGGCATGTTGTGAGTGTCCACACAAGCAGATCTCAGTCGAGGACATTCCCGGCGGGCGTGTCTCACCAGGTCTCTCTGGTCCTCCTGCACCAGGTCCATCTTGTGCACCAGGCAGAAGATCTTGGCGTCAGGAGAGTTCTGCAGGATGGCTTCCAGACACGACTGGTAGTAATGCATATCCTTCTCCAGCTCGCGGCTCTCCACATCAAACACGTAGATCAGCACCTCTACATTGCGAAAGATGTTGTCCCTCTGACTCGTGAAGTAGTTCTCCATGAACGTGTCCTGTCTGTGCGATTCACATTTAAAGATGAGAAAAG
>JADLZN010001826.1:0-102500 GCA_018155175.1 Sinocyclocheilus anophthalmus | reverse complement strand
ACTTTCCCTCCCCGCGCGACTTCACTTTCCCAGTAAATAAATCACTGCACTCCGCCGATCATCAACAACTGCAACGAGACAACACATCAGCACTCTTTACTGTGTGAAGTGTCTCAATTAAACCATGTGCTCCTAAATAGGTCCACTTAACACTAAAGTAATATTTCTTTATAATAATTGCAATGCACATGCAGTTCAGAGCTCAGTGTGTATACTGCATGTGAATAAACGGATCCATCTGAGCTGGAGACATTCTGATCGTTGTGTTCTCTTTACTTTAGTGCCATATACAACAAGAGACTAGAAGATGAACGAGATTGTTGAGGTTTTCCTCGAACTAACTTCCAGCTTTTGGTGCGACAGGTCAATATGATCAGCCTGCTCTGGTGCATCCTCCTCCTCCTCCTCCTCCTCCTCCTCCCTCCCCTCCCTCCTCGAGCTCATCCTCCTCCTCCTCCTCATCATCCTACTCCTCCTCCTCCTCCTCATCATCATCTCGTGCTCCTCCTCATCCTCCTCCTCCTCTTCATCCTCCTCCTCCTCCTCCTCCTCCACCTCCTCCTCCTCCTCCTCCTCCTCATCCTCATCTCGTGCTCCTCCTCCTCCTCCTCATCTCGTGCTCCTCCTCATCCTCCTCCTCCTCCTCCTCTTCATCCTCATCTCGTGCTCCTCCTCCTCCTCCTCATCTCGTGCTCCTCCTCCTCATCATCATCTCGTGCTCCTCCTCATCCTCCTCCTCCTCCTCCTCCTCATCCTCATCTCGTGCTCCTCCTCATCCTCGTCATCCTCATCTCGTGCTCCTCCTCCTCCTCCTCATCTCGTGCTCCTCCTCCCTCCTCCTCATCTCGTGCTCTCCTCATCCTCCTCCTCCTCCTGCAGCGCTGGACGGCACACAGCGCAGAATACTCTAGTGCTCGTGTTGCTTTCTAACGTGAAACCGAACCCGCTCGCTCCTGTGGCATGTTTGCTATCGCTAATGCTACATGCTAACGTACTTCGTTGGCGCCTTTGTTCAGCGCAAGACAATCGTGAGTGTGGTGTGTGTGTGTGTCCGTGCAGTTTGTGTGTGTGTGTCAGTGAGTGTGTTGTGTGGGTGTGTGTGTGGTGTGTGTGTCAGTGAGTGGTGTGTGTGTGTGTGTGTGTTGTTGTGTGTGTTCCGTGAGTGTGTGTGTGTGTGTGTGTGTGTGGTGTGTGTGTGTCAGTGAGTGTGTGTGTGTGTGTGTCATGAGTGTGGTGTGGGTGTGTGTGGTAGTGATGTGTGTGTGTGTGTGTGTGTGTTCCCCTCTGTCTGTGTGTGTGTGTGTGTGTGTGTGTTTGTGGTGGGTGTGTGTGTGTGTGTGTGTCAGTGAGTGTGTGTGAGTGTCAGTGCGTGTGGTGTGTTTGTTTGTCAGTGAGTGCATGTGTGAGTGTTTGTGTCAGTGAGTGTTTGTGTGTGTGTGTGTGTGTCAGTGTGAGAGAGTGTGAGTGTGAGTGTGTGTGTGTGTGTCAGTGAGTGTTTGTGTTGTGTTGTGTTTGGTGGTTGGTGTGTGTGTGGCAGTGACAGGGTGTGTGTGTGTGTCAGTGAGTGTGTGTGTGTGTGTGTGTGTGTGTGTTCACTATTGTGTGTGTGTTCACTACTGTGTGTGTGGTGTTGTGTGTGTGGTGTGTGGTGTGTGGTGTGGTGTGTGTGTGTGCGTGTGTGTGTTCGTGTGTGTGTGTGTTCGTGATGTGGTTTGTGGTGTGTGTCGTGAGTTTGTGTGTGTGTGTGTGTCAGTGCGTGTGTGTGTGTGTGTTGGTGTGTGTCAGTGAGTGTGTGTGTCAGTGAGTGTGTGTGTGTGTGTCAATTGATTGTGTGTGTGTGTCATGGAGTGGTGGTTGTGTGTCTGTGGTGTGTGTGTGTGTGGTTTGTGTGTGGTGTGTGTGTGTGTGTGTCAGTGTGTGTGTGTGTGTGGTGTGTGTGTGTCTGTCTGTCTGTGTATGTGTGTGTGTGTGTGTGAGTGTGTGTGTGTGTGTGTGTGTCACGCGTCCAAATACACTCCGAAGGCAGATAGTTGCTGAGTCTGTAAGACTGCTTCTGTCCGTCTCTTCCCGATGATGACTCTCGGATACAGCGATGAAGAGCGCTGCTGGTGTCCTCTGCTGAAGTTAGCTTAGCTCTACACTAGCGCTTGGCTAAACACGACAGAAGAGCCAAAAACAGTGGATTGCTGTAAACGCGGTTAATGCTGGAATATAATCACATACCTGATTAAACTCCCCATCGATGTTTGTATCACAGTTCTCGTATATGCTGACTAAAAGCACGTGATGACCGCCGCAGTCTCGCGATGACTTGCGCAAGCGGCGTCACGTGACTCGGTCAGCGCTAGAGGGCGCAGCAAAGAAGAGAACGAATGAAGAAAAAGCTGGGTATAAAATGTAGAAGCACTTATTGTGTAAGCAGGGCGTAGATTACGCGGGGACGCGGGGGACATGTCCCCCCCACTTTTTTATAAAAAGTAAATTCGTCCCCCGCACTTTTTTATTGGAGAGTTGTGTTCACGACATGTCGAGGTTTTAATGGAGCGATGTATATAAATGCAGAATGATTTAAAATTAAAAGAGAAGATAGTCTACACATGACGTATGACGTTTCCATGGCAATCAGTCACTCCGTCACGTCATGACACGCCCTCTCGCGCTGTCTCCAGCATCCAGCGCTCGCGATGAAACTCTACGAAAGAGTCAAGCAGCGTAAGTTGGCCTGTGGTATCCGAAGTGTGTTGCACACTGTTGAGTAACTCTGCCTATGTCTCTTGTTGAATAATTAGCTAGTTTTGATGGAAATTAAAAGGGAAAATAGATGCTTGGACAAACGTTCACTTATTTTCTGTGTATTTTCCGTAAATCTTTTATAACGTCTTTTATTTTAACAAGTATGTCATCAAAAAAAAACCTTCAAATAAGAATAAAGATAATGTTGAACTGAGATGTTTAACTCTGCCAATTCTGCATAATATAATTCAATCAAGTATGTATGCACTGACGATCTGATATAGGAACGATATTCATTTATGGGGTGCTCTTTCATTATTGCACTAATTTTAAGTTTTTTGTGTTGTCAAGAATGAGCAAGAAACAGAGAGCCTAGGTTTGTCAGGGCAGAATCAGGGTGTAACACAAGAAAAAGAAACTTCACAGGTGAGAACAGATAGAGTGGCTTTTAACACCTGGCTGCTATTGCATTGTTGTTGTTTTTACATTGTATAAAATCTATTAAGTGTTTGTAGGATTATATATGGACCAATCATAAATGTAATTAGTAAAATATAGGAAAAATATGTAACACATTAGTATGATGAACAACTTCTCAGCTATCATTTAGGTACTTATTAGCTTGCATACTGGCTGTTTATTAGTAGGCTACTTAGAAAGCACATATTAATTCCTTATTCTTCATGACCATATCCTGCATCCCATAATCCTACCTAATACCTAAACTTAACAACTACAACGACTATCTTAAAAGCTATTAATAAGCAGTAAATTAAGAGTTTGAGGCGAAAGTCATAGTTAATATGTGTTCCCCATACTAAAGTGTTAAAAAATAATTTAGGATACAAATGATTGGTTGGTAGACAGAACAGGGGGCATCTGGCATAGGGTTGGCTGCTGTAGAAGTAGGCAGGTCTTCTGTAACTGTATTAAAACCTCACCAGCCAGATCCTAAGACTATTGTGTGTCAGGTGCATGGACTGTAGAATAGAACAGAATAAAGTAGTATGTGAATGTGCAAGTATCCATTACTGTGTGCCATGAACTGTACATACAACATACACAAAATACAATTTGAAATATGTAAACAATATACTCTCAGTACCCTTATAAGGACATCTTTGTACTTTATACTCGAAAAGGTGCACATTAGTACCTTAGAGTACCAATATTACATTAGGTGTATTAATGGTACACCTTAATGTACAACTATGAAACTTTTTGGGGTAAATAAGGTACAAAGATATCCTTTTAAGGGTGCTGTCCCAGTGACATGCTGTTGTATTTCTTTCTTTCTCTCTCTCGCTCTCTCTTTTTATTTCTCTTTGTTTCTTTCTCTCTTTCTTCTGTTTTATAATCATATATAATAATATAAGCATAAAGCATATAAAGCAAAAAGGTATGATTAAAAATAAAACCTGTCAATTAGACGAGGGGAAAAACAGGTATAACACTAGACATTCCGTCCCCCGCACTTTTGAAATGATGGCTACGCCCCTGGGTTTAAGCCATTCCTTTTCTTCAGCTGCTTTAAGTATATCTTTTTTTAATAGCTCTAAACATGTAACAAATTTAATCAATCGAATAAAAAAAAATGAAAATCTTTGTTTTGCATAAAAACACTAAAAATATCGCGCGGTTATCCAAAGCAGGTGTTTGTGTGTGTGTGTGAGCGTGTGAGCGTTAGTGTAACTAACTCTTCATACATTCTGCCCCAAAAGCACTTAACAATAATGCAACTGTAAGATGTTACTGGACTGGTTTTTTGTCTGGTTTTGTTAAGCAGATTCTTCACTGAGTATGACATACGTGAAAAAACTGCTGTTTTAACAACCGTAAAAAACTAATAAAATTATACAAATGATCAGAACAACACCTTTGCCTCTTCTCATCCCAAAATATCCCTCAAAAACTGAATGAATGAGCGACTGACTGAATGAATGAGTGAATGAGCAAATGAATGAAGGAATAAATGAATTAATGAGCAAATGAATGAATAAATAAATGAAAGAGCGAATGAATGAATGAATAAATAAATGAACGAGCGAATGAATGAATGAATAAATAAATGAAAGAGCGAATGAATGAATGAATAAATAAATGAAAGAGCGAATGAATGAATGAATGAATGAACGAGCGAATGCAGAATAACGAGCGATTGAATTAATGATTTTATGATGAACGAATGAATGACTGAATAAAATAAATTAAGCGCCAACATAATGATGAATGAATGATGAACGAGCGATGAATGAATTAATAAAAAATGAACGAGTGAATGACGAACGAGCGAAAATGAATGAATGAGCGAAGAATGAATGAACTAGCGAATGAATGAATGAATAAATAAATGAAAGAGCGAATGAATGAATGAATGAATAAATAAGTGAACGAGCGAATGAATTCATGACTAACGATGATTGAAATGAACGTGCGAATGAAATGAATAATAAATGACAGAGCGATGAATGAATGAATAAATACCGAACGAGCGAATGACTGAATAAAAATGAAAGGCGAATGAATGAATGAATGAATGATTGAATGAATGAATGAATAAATAAATGAACGAGCGAGCGAATGAATGAATGAATGAGCTAACGAATGAATGAATGAACGTGCGAATGAATGAATGAATAAATGAACAAATGAATGAATGAGCGAATGAATGAATGAATAAATAAATGAACGAGTGGATGAATGAATGAAGGAATAAATGAATTAATGAGCAAATGAATGAATAAATAAATGAACGAGCGAATGAATGATGAATAAATGAACGAGCTAATGAATGAATGAATAATAAATGAAGAAGCGAAATTTATGATGAATAATAAATGAACTAGCGAATGAATGAGTGATGAATGACTAACGAATGAAATTAATGAACGGCTCATGAATGAATAAATACATGACGAGTGGATGATGAATGAATAAATAAATCACCGAGCGGATGAATGAATGATTTACTAATGAACACTAATTTTAATGAAATGACTTAAATAATGAACGCGAATGAATGAGTGAATGAAATGAGCTAACGAATGAATGACTGAACGAGCGATGCATGTAAATAAATGAAGGTGAATGAATGAATGAATAAAATTAATAAACAGCGGATTAATGAATGATTTAATGAATGAACGAACGAATGAATGAATGAATGAATGAATGAATAAATAAATAAATGAACAAGCGAATGAATGAATGAATGAACGAGCGAATGAATGAATAAATAAATGAAAGAGCGAATGAATGAATGAACAGCGAATGAATAACTTAATGACGAGTGAATGATGAATTATGAGCGAATGAATGAATGAATGAATGAGCAAACGAATGAATGAGGAATGAATAAAATAAATTTGAATCGATCGATTTGATGAATGAATCCATAAATGCACGAGCGAATGAATGAATAATAATGAACAGCGAAATGATTAAATGAATGAGCGAACGAATGAATGAATGAACGTGCGAATGAATGAATAAATAAATGAAAGAGCGAATGAATGAATGAATAAATAAATGAACGAGCGAATGAATGAATAAATAAATGAAAGAGCGAGCGAATGAATGAATGAGCTAACGAATGAATGAATGAACGTGCGAATGAATGAATGAATAAATGAACAAGCGAATGAATGAATGAATGAGCGAATGAATGAACGAATAAATGAATGAACGAGTGGATGAATGAATGAATGAATGAATGAACGAGCGAATGAATGAATGAATGAATGAACGAGCGAATGAATGAATGAACGAATGAATGAATGAATGAATAATGGAGGAGAGAAACCAAATCTGCAGTGAAGGAATAGTCTCAACAAACACAGGTTTTATATTTAATTTATACAGTAAAGCAATGCAATGTTCCATTTTTACATTTGATTACAATTTCTGTAGTAGACTGTATAATGTGTTGTTAGATAGACTTACATGAAAAAAGTCTATTTATTTATTTTTCTATTGTATTGTGTGTAATTTGCTTATTTGGTTCGACTGTATCACTGACTGTTTTGTCTGAGGGCTTTTATAAGCATCCCCAAGAGCAGATACATGCGTGTGAGACTTGATTAAAGAGTGGGCGGAGATAATCACAGGTGTATGAGAGTCTCTGCATTCTGTCTCTTCTCTACTCTTGGCCACGCTTCACTTCACTTCCAAGCCTTTCACATTAGAATAAACAGGACCATTATTAACGTTGAGATATGTTAGCTTCAAATGTGTTGATATTGTGTTGTTCTTGAACAAAAATGACACTAAAGTTGCTCTAAATGTTCATCTGGTGTTATATCGATCTGCTTTGTCAGCGTGTCACTTCAGTTACTCTTTGATCAGCAGGTCATTTGTCTGGCTTAGTCATCAAAACTAAAGTGTTTACATTTGATAAAATAGCATAATTCACGTAATTTTTCTTGGTTAAAATTGGCAGTGAATTATAATATAAAGATCAAATCTGTAAAGAATCCATATCTTCACCTAACAGACAGAAATGCACTGTGAATGTTATCATCCAGTGGGCCTGAGGAAAGAAGAAGAAGCTAGCAGCTGCGCTTTAATGTCTTCCACATTTGTAGCTTAAAAAGCCATTTCACTCATTTTTGTGACAACACGTGATATCATCTTTAATGCTCACTTTACTGGACTTTTATTCAGACATTTATATCAGAACTTGGAACACGAGGTTTAAACTAGTTCAGTGCTATCACTTCGCCACACAACACACCTTAAATTAGGGAAAGGTTCATTAACAAAGTTTCCCCCCTTTAACAATAATTAAGAAGCACATCATAACTATAATTCAACTATCTTAAATAAAATGAGAAAAAAATGCAGAGGTTGAATCATTTAAATTTAGATTTCCTGGAATTCCTGATAACATAAACTATAAGACAAAAATCTCACTTAAATACGCACGGATATTTTCCTCATTTATCTCACTTGGATGTATTTACAGTATGCTACTTTTATGTAGAAATATGATTTTTACTTTTTTTTCCTTCTCCATTCTGTCTTCAAGCCTCAGCTGCTTAGGATGTCCTAATTTGCATCTAAAGAAAAACTAAATATCTTAAACTCTCCTTAAAATAAAATAAAAAAATCTAAACATAGTACTTTATTACTTTTCATTACTATGTTACAGCAGTTTTCTCAGATATGTGTTCTCGTCTCCTCTGACTTGTAATCATCAGCATCTTCATCAGCATCATCATCTTCAGCATCTTCTTCATCATCAGCAGCAGCAGCATCATCTTCATCATCATCATCAGTATCATCATCAGCATCATCAGCATCATCTTCTCATCTTCATCAGCATCTTCATCCGCATCATCATCTTCAGCATCTTCTTCATCATCTTCATCATCATCTTCATCAGCATCATCATCTTCAGCATCTTCTTCATCATCTTACCTCAGCATCATCTTCATCATCTTCATCATCATCTTCATCAGCATCATCATCTTCATCATCATCATCATCACCATCTTCATCTTCATCATCATCATCTTCTTCTTCAGCATCATCTTCATCAGCATCAATCTTCATCAGCATCTCTCATCTTCTCCGGCATATTCTCATCATCTTCACAGCATCATCATCATCCTTCAGCATCATCTCATCAGCATCAATCTCACTTCTTCAGCATATCATCATCATCTTCTTCAGCATCATCATCATCTCATCACACTTCATCTTCTTCCAGCCATCATCTTCTTCACATCATCTTCATCCGCATCTTCATCTTCTGCAGCATCATCCTTCTTTACAGCATCATCTTCATCAGCATCATCATCTTCAGCATCATCTTCATCATCTTCATCAGCATCATCATCTTCAGCATCTTCTTCATCATCTTCATCAGCATCATCATCTTCAGCATCTTCTTCATCATCTTCATCAGCATCATCATCTTCAGCATCTTCTTCATCATCTTCATCAGCATCATCTTCATCTTCTTCAGCATCATCATCACCTTCAGCATCATCTTCATCAGCATCTTCATCTTCAGCATCATCTTCATCAGCATCATCTTCATCTTCATCAGCATCATCATCTTCATCAGCATCAGCATCATCTTCATCATCTTCATCAGCATCATCTTCATCTTCTTCAGCATCATCATCACCTTCAGCATCATCTTCATCAGCATCTTCATCAGCATCATCTTCATCATCTTCATCAGCATCATCTTCATCTTCTTCAGCATCATCATCACCTTCAGCATCATCTTCATCAGCATCTTCATCTTCGTCAGCATATTCCATCTTCATCTTCTTCACAATGCCTCATCAATCTTCTTCACATCCATCATCATCGTCAGCATCATCTTCTCAGCATCTTCATCTCATCACATCAATCTTCATCCTTGAGCATCTTCTCATGAGCATCTTCACATCCTTTCATCGTCTTCAGCATATTCATCAATCATCTTCTTCAGCATCATCTCACCGTTCAGCAATCATCTTCTCAGCTCATCTTCATCTTCTTCAGCATAGTTCATCTTCACTTCTTCAGCATATTCATCATCATCTCTTCAGCTCATCATCATCTTCAGCATCAATCTCATCACATCTTCATCTTCATCATCATCCATCTTCATCATGGCATCTCATCATGGGCATCTTCAGCATCATCTTCATCTCTTCAGCATATTCATCATCATCTTTCTTCAAGCCTCATCATCACCTTCATCTCATCTTCAGGCCATCATCTTCATCAGCATCATCATCTTCAGCATCTTCTTCATCAGCATCTTCATCAGCATCATCATCTTCAGCATCTTCTTCATCATCTTCATCAGCATCATCATCTTCAGCATCTTCTTCATCATCTTCATCAGCATCATCATCTTCAGCATCTTCTTCATCATCTTCATCAGCATCATCTTCATCTTCTTCAGCATCATCATCACCTTCAGCATCATCTTCATCAGCATCTTCATCAGCATCTTCTTCATCATCATCTTCATCAGCATCATCTTCATCTTCTTCAGCATCATTCAATCATCATCTTCTTCAGCATCATCTTCATCAGCATCATCATCAGCATCTTCATCAGCATCATCTTCTTCAGCATCATCTTCATCAGCATCAGTGGTGTTTCTTCTGAAACCTCTAGCGGCGGTGGGCGGGGCCAGCCGCGTCATGACGATGATCCCGCGCTTCCATTGGCTCGTGTCACCCGTGACGTCACGATCATGATTAGAATTGATGATCGGACGTTTTGATTTCATTGTCTAGCGAGCGGATTGGTAATGAAATCTGCTGAATTCGAGGGGTTCGTTGATTTCTCTACAAAAGGTATCTCTCCCGTTTAATCTCCTCGGCAGTGTTGTACGGTTGCAGCGAATGGCATACATTTAAACCAGGCTTTACGAGCAGAGCAAGATAATAATAATAATAATAAAAGTTTCGCGTGGTGGGTTTGGCTCGCGCGTGGCCTCCTGGGCCTGCCAGGAACCTCTCTCGTTTAGTTTACCACTTTACCTCAGTTTCGTGTCGCTTTTGTTCAGTTTGTAACCCCGGCGGACAGCGTTATGCGCGTCTGCCCGTCTTAGCTGTTGGAGATGTCGCTGTTATCATGATCTCGCGCCCGAGCGCTGTTAGAAACGCACGAATGAAGCGTCGGCACTGAACACACACTGTCTGCACACTCACCCCGACACGATGCACGAGGCGAGCTGTTTGTTTGGCCTGAGCTGTGGATGTGATGAGAGTGTTTGTAATGGCGCGGGATGATGGAGACTTTAGCACTGCAGCTAAGCCTGTCAGAGCGCCCACACACACACACACACACTCACAACGCCACACTCCACACACCCCACACACACACCCACACTCACATGCACATACACACACACACACACACACACACACACACGACACCACACACACACACCACACTCCCACACACAACCCACCACACACACCACACACACACAAACACACACACACACACACCCCACCACACACCGCACACACACACACACACAACACACACACACACCACAACCACACACACACACACACACCACACACACACACAGAGAGAGATAGACACACACACACACACTGCACATACAACCACACACCACCAGCACACATACACGAGAGAGAGAGACACACACATGCACATTACACACCACACACCACACACCAACACACACCCAGGCCACACACACACAGAGAGATAGAGAGACACACACACACACACATGCACAATCACACACACACCACACACACACACATACACCGCACACACACACACACACACACACACACACAACACACCCACACACACACACACCCACATACACAGAGCGAGAGAGACACACACACACACTGCCCACACACACCCCCCACACACACACACACACTGCAAGATTTCTGTTTGCGTAGTCTAAATCTGTTCATGTAATTAAGGACACTGGGCAATTTTATCTTGACGAGATTACGATTTCAGTACACTTCACTTCTGCTTCACACACTGTTCGATCGTTCACCATGCACATTCTTTTTATCTAATGACCGTACTAGTTTGGTAACCTTTTTTTTAAGGTGTCCTTGTTACACGTTACATATGTACTTACTATCATAACAGCAATAATTACATGCAAGTAACCCAAGACCAAACCCTAACCATATAGTAAGTACGTTGCATGTAGTTAAATAATATTACTCAGTGCGTAAATGTATAATTACACGTTAACAAGCACACCTTAAAATAAAGTGTGACCCTAAGTTTTATTTTCATAACAACAACTGTAATAAACATGGCATGACTGATTCCGATGAATGGTTTACACTTTTTTTAAGGTGTCCTTGTTACAGTGTGTTTATACATTTAAGTACTGAGTAATATTAATTACCTACATGTACTTACTATATGGTTAAGATTAGGATGAGGGTTTGGTTTCTGGTTACCGGCATGTGATTAGGTATCATTAATTGTTATAATAGTAAGTACATGTAACATGTGTAACAAGGACACCTTAAAATAAAGTGTTAGCCCATGAATCAGTGGTTTAATACTTTTTTTAAAAAGCAAGAGATTAACTTTTATTTGGTTACACTTTATTTTAAGGTGTCCTTGTTACAGTGTAACTATACATTTAAGTACTGAGTAATATTAATTAACTACATGCACTTACTATATGGTTAGGATTAGGGTTAGTACTAATTATGCATAATTTATTGTTATTATAATAGTGAGTACATGTGATGTGTAACAAGGGCGCCTTAAAATAAAGTGTTACCCTTTATTTGAGTATTTCGGACACTTAACGCTTGGGTAGGATGGAAATAATTGTGTTTTTCTAAGTGCTGTTTAAAGCCGAGCTCATGCATGTCTGTGAATGGATAAAAAATTGAATGTACTACTGATAATATTAGTAATTTAATGAAGAGCAACGTTTGTGTTCTGTCTTTGTCAGATCTGAGGGGTCTGTCCTGGAGCGAGCGGGCCGTGTGTGTTTCTATCATCCTCCCAAACACAGCGTATAAGTGTCACGATGGCTGGACGCTGGTGTGAATAGACCTGTGTGCGTCTCTGCTGTATGTTGAGATTAATTGCAGCTCAGCCTGATTCCTGGGGTCTCTCAGCACATCCATCAGAGGGATGGAAAAATGGCTGGAAAAGAGGAGCATTCACACTGTGAGTCTGCAGTTCAGTGCATTTCCACTCGAGACATTCACACTGCATAGATGCATTGCAAACCCCTCAGCTTTAGCTGACAACTCACTTTTTTTTCAGATCAAAATAGGGCACCAGTGAGATTTGCTTAGATCCAGTGAGAAAGTGTTTTTATGCAGACTGGTCATAACTTGTTATATTCCGTTATGAAAAGGTAGACTGGTCTTATTTGTATTGGAAACGTAAGACTGATAACCACTTGGCAACTGCTAGTACGTTTTGTATAGTATTTTCTTTACTAAACTATCTAATTTTATGTATTTGAGGTCTGAGATGTGGGAACGGTGAAGAGAGAGAGAGGGCAAACATTTTGCATTTTAGGTCTAATCAGCCAATATTGTCTTAAATAGCCTGCATAGCACTTCATCGTTTATAACATGGGGTTTTGACCAAATATTTTCAATCTTGATTTTTGTAAAATGTTGCAACAAGATGTTATTTAATTATTTTTGTGTGTGTGTGTGAAAAATTACAGTTTTGGAAATATAAGGTAATAAAAAAAACTTAAAGTAACTACAAATGAGCATGTGAAACAAATATCTTTAAAACAAATTCTATGTGGAGCATGCCCCCGGTTCTCACCTTTTTTTCCCCACATACAGCATCAGTGCTGGGGGTTCAGTGCTACAATATAATAGACCCAAACAAAGCAATGGGGTTATTACTCACACTGGGGTTTTATTGTGAATCAAGAAGTGTAACTGATCAACTGTTAGTTACACATAAGTACTGTTGCAGGTTTAATGCTTTAAACTCTATCAGTGGTATCTGACAAGTTACAAGTGAATACAATTTTGACTCATCTCTGTATTTCATAGTTTTCAATGAAAATGTGAATAAAATCAAGCAAGTTATGAAGTGTGCCTGGCAGCTGAATGACCTCAATGCTTCGGTTATTTGCTGTACTAAAGCAGTTATATATACTGCTGGAAGATGGTGCCAAATTAGTGAAATAGCTCAAATAACGAGGACTGAAATGCCTGATATCCCCTTACACAGCTGTGGGTGAAACATTCAGAAAACACATGAAAACAGTTCGATGGAAACCCAGCCACCGTTTCAAGACATTGGACATGATGTTATGATAAGATGAGACTAGTGGGACAAAATTGGAAACTGTCAGTCTATCATTCATCATCCCATCATGCTCAAATAATATATAGGTTTTTACTGAATCATTTAACACAAATGCAGACATTATGCCACAGATGATAATATGGCTTTGCCTGTTGCAATAGGAAGTTCTTAATTGTTTAGCAGCGTTATTTCATTCTTTGCATGAGGTTCTCCTGTCTTGCAGATGAACCTGCGGTCTGTATTCACCGCCGAGCAGCAGCGGATCCTGGAGCGCTATTATGAGTGCGGCATGATCAATCAGAGCAAGAGCTGCTTCCAGCTCATCCTGCAGTGTGCGCAAGAGACCAAACTCGACTTCAGCGTGGTTAGAGTAAGCCTGCTCGTTTTATTCATGTAACATTTCATTTCAGACGGTTTGAGCTGGTTATGTTGTTATTTAGCGGTCGACCGTCATCAGTGACTGATACCCATATCTAAAGTGCAGGATGATAATTAAATGAAAAATAACAGTGTATACTAACATATTTTTATGCTAATTCAGTTGACTAAAACATGTGAAAAATGTGCATTGCAAGTGATGACTGAGTGAGTGTGGTGATTGGCCAATACAGATATTTACAAAATGACCAAACATAAAATAAAACGCAGAGAAATCTTTATTCACTGATGCTCTGAAAATGGGTTTGAATAAAATGGCTTGCTAACTTTTTCCGTGTGTAATCCTTGCTGCCACGACAAAACCCTAAAACAACCCTAAAAATTAGCATTTTTACAGCTCAGATAATGCATTAAAGTAAGTGCTTGTGTAAAATAAGCTTTATATTTCCATTCACATCACTAAATTATTCACTGCAAGTGTCTCAGCAGCAGCGCATTGGATTTGAGAGCTACAGCAGAGAGGGACATCTTTTAGTGAACAATGACTTCAAAAGGTGTCTTTTAATCTGTGTTAATCGCTTAATGGTCGTCTATATACTAGTGTATTTCTAAACACTGACAGAAGATAAATATATCTTATAATGTAGATCATTTTTGTGTACGACCGCTGGCTGTACATTCTCCTGCTTATTACATGGCAAATAATTATTGGGCACAAAGTATTGATTTGACTTTTTAGTAGCTTATTAATATTTTATTAGCTCACTTGTAACAGTTCCTAGAAAGGGGCTTTTAGTCAAGACGAACAGACAAGTTCAAACTAGAAAAACATCAGCAATGGTGCATTCACACGGGGCTTCAACGCCTTTGAATGGAGTGACATCAAGCATTGCAGAACTGGATGTGGTCCCGTTGCTTCGTATCACTGGCTTGTGCTCGCTCAGAAGTAGAACAAAAAAAAAACTTTTCAACTTTTCAAGCGTCAACGCAGGCATGAGCCAATCAGATGGCCTCATGCAAATATACTGACATCGATGGTGACGCCCCTGTGTTGAATCGGTTTAAGGAGGATGTAAAGTCCTCCTGATTACTGCATGGTTAGTCAGCAGTGTTGAGGAAGTTACTTTTAAATGAAATGCATCGCAATTACTCTCTAAAAAAGTAACTAATTACGTTACTTAGTTACTTTTTATGGAAAGTAATGTGTTTGTGTACTTTTTAAATCTGAGCAGGGCTTGCTTGTTTGTTTTTAATATAAAAAGTTATTCTTTTACAAATGTAAAAGCCCTTTCACACCAAAAGTGAAATGAATACGCCTCAGGCTGAAGGAAATGTAAATTCACGTCTGTAAAATAGAGGGCGCATTGGGCATGTTGATTTGAGGTTTTGAAATTGTTTAAAAAAAATTATTTTTATAGTTTCTGCTAAGGAAAGTATAATTGATTCAATCTGTTCGTCACGCAAAGCCTGTGTTCTGATGATATGGGCTTATACTTTCATGGTTCTCTCTTCTCAAATTTTGAGTTTTTGAATTTTAGTTGTATAGAAAAAATCCTCCTTCTCTGATGAAATAGATCCAGTTCTTCAAAGCCGTCCTGATGGCAGTGTGTTTCTCTTCTTCTGTGGTTTCAGACATGGGTAGGAAACAAGCGTCGGAAGCTGGCGTCCAAGGCGGATCAGAACGGAGCCGGCGCTCAAGCGCTGTCCCATCAGCATGTTTCGTGCGGATCAGCCGGGGTGCTCATCGCCGGCTCGGTGCTGTCGACTGAGATAGCGGCCATGCGGAGCATCCAGCGCGGCCCTCCGGTGACCCACCTCCTCCCTCCGCAGGCCTCGTCCTCCTCTTCCTCCTCCTCATCTTCCTCCCCGCTCAGCGACGTGATTCTGACGGGCATTTACGCCAACTGCTTCGATGCTACCGTTCACAACAGGACAGTGACGAAATCACTGCCCTCGCACGCAGAAATGGAGCCGCCCGCCGTGCAGCAGAAATCCCCCATCATCCCCGGCGGCTCCAGCGCGCTCAAGTGCAGCCAGATGCTCAAACCCTTCCCCTCCAGAGACGTCATCGCCCCCAGCTGGGCCCCGCAGAGCCGAGCCGAGCAGCATGTGTCATGGCCTCAGAAAACCGCCGCGGCGCACCGCGCTCCTGCAGGCGCCGGCGCTCAGATTAAGCATGTCTTCACTCGGGCCGGATTAGAGCGGCCTCCAGACGCGGCGAGGAAGACGAGGCCGGTCGAGGCGTCCGAGGTCTTCTCGATCGCGATGGAGACGGCCGACGCTGAGGATGAGTACTCCAGAGAAGAGGAGCTGGCCAACATGGCAGCGCAGATGCAGTGTGGGAAAGCTTCCTCTTCGTTGACTGTAAGCCCGGGGCTCAACCGCTCAAACTCTGCTCTCTTTGGAGAGAAGGGATGTCAAACCAGCAGCTCCTTACTGAGCAGAACATCGTCCCCCGGCAGCTTGCCGCTGAAACTGCTCTCGCAGACGTCTGCCACAATCCCCTGCCTCAAGGTAAGGTGTCATGGTTACAGTGATTCAGTGCGTTTACTAGGGCTGGGAAAATAAATCGATGCATCGCGAGTCGAGAAATGATTCCGCATCGATTCTGAGATTTTCCAAATGCATCGCGATTCTTTCTTGAGTCGATTCTGAGCATATTACTTACTTACATTACTTTAAAATTATGAGTTTATTTCACTTTGGATGTGAAATGTGAAAACAACATTGAGACTATATGTTTTAAATATTTGTTTAATAACATATTTACTAAGTACTATGAATGAAGGCCAGAGTCACTGATATTGATGCACCTATTAAATTGATTTATTTTTTTTCAGTTTATGGGGATAAAATCAGTAATTATAGCCATTCAACAGTACAGTATAATTGAAAGCCAAATCTGTTTCACCATATATTAACAATTACAGAATATTAAAAAGTATTACAACAACTTAAAGTAAACTTAAAACAACGTTCACCTGAAACTATTGTTAAAATGTCTCTGTTAATATTTTTTGAATGAGAGCTGTCAGTTCATTTGCACTTAAAGTTCATTTTGCATATTTTTTTATTTTATTTTATATAATGTTTTAACCGTAAATTAGTAATAAGTTACGAATAGTTAAAGGGATAGTTCACCCAGACCTGTGTGAGTTTGTTTTTCTTTTGAACACAAAACAAGATTAAAAAAGCAACAAAAAAAAAGTTTAAGTTTAAAACAATGTGGGTAACCGAACAGTTGATGTTCCTCGTTTACTTCCATAGTATTTTTTCATTACTATGGAAGTCAATGGCTGCCAACTGTTTGGTCACAAACATTATTGTGTTCAACAGAAGAAAGTTTGGACAACTTGATGATGACAGAATTTTCAACTGTATGTACTTATGTTTAGTATTTCTGAGTTTAATTCACTGTGACTTACACTACCGTTCAAACGTTTGGGGTCGGTACATTTTTATTCTCTCTTTTTTTTTTGAAAGAAATTCAAACTTTTATTCAGCAAGGATGTGTTAAATTGTTAAGAAGTGATAGCAAATATTTATATTTTGAATAAATGCTCTTCTTTTTAACTTTTTATTCATCAAAGATTCCTGAAAAAAGTATCGCCGTTTCCAAAACAATATTGTGCAGCACAACAGTTGATAATTATAATAATAAATCAGCATATTAGAATGATTTCTGAAGATCATGTGACGCTTTATACTGGAGTAATGATGCTGGAAATACAGCTGCGCATCACAGAAATACATTATATTTTAAAGGATATTAAAATAGAAACCATTATTTTATATTGTAGTAATATTTCACAATTTTACTTTTTTTTTTTCTGTATTTATGATCAAATAAATGCAGCCTTGATGAGCAGAAGAGGCTTCTTTAAGTGTGCAGTGTAATTACAGTGGTTATCTGTATACATGCATTTGCTGCTGCCTTTACACAGAATTCGGTATCTGCTCACCGAACTGATAATATTCCCAGAACAGACATTGAGAGTGAGTGAGGGAAAGAAACACAAGCCATCCAGCTTATAAGTCTTCAATTCTGAAACTGACATTTCAAAGAAAAAAAACTTTCATAGAGTTGCTTTAAAACATGTGGTCTCAGTGTTTTATGAGAGTACCGATCACCTTTTGTCTGTGCTTAATCACTGAGATGAGCACATTACTGACAGAATCAAAAACAGGCTGTGTCTTAATCTCTGAACAGGCTTTCCTTTGTGTTTCTTTAGGTAACGAGTGACATGTCGGCTCCCTGGCTTCACGGTAACTCGAGGAAAAGAACGGTGAGTGGCTGAGATGTGCTGCCGCTCTTCTCTAGCGCATCAGAGATCACTTTACTGTCAGCTGCTGATGATGGCTTTAATAAAAGGTGTAGTGTGTATTAAGCTGCAGGACAGGACGCAGTTCAGCGACAGAGACGTGTACACGCTGAAGCGCTACTGGGATAAAGGCATGACCAGCCTGGGCTCTCTGTGCAAAGAGAAGATCTCAGCGGCAGCCTGCGAGCTCAGTGTGGACACAGAAATCATCAAGGTCAGGAGTCTGGACTCAACTCACAGTGTACTTCGCTTTTTATACCTACACAGAGTAATACAGTACAACGTATTGTTGTTTTGTATTTGCGTAAATGATATTACATTTTCCCCTCGTAAAAAACCTTCGTTATTCATAATTCATCATTCGACTATCGAACAGATGCAGCGTCACATCACAAAGCTTCAGACTTTTTTTGCATGAAAATAATGTCACACTATTATTTATTATTTTGCACAGAATATATCACACTAAAAAGCGACATACGGGAGAGATGATGACTCTCAATGGTATTCAGTCAAATTGTCTGCCTGTTGTTGTAGTTTTTTGTTGAATGTGTTTCTTCTGTTTAGATCTAAGAGTCATTCTGTAATTCAGGGGACATGTTCATTGACGACAAGTATATGTGTCTTAATGATTTCTTCACAAAAATCATATTTTGGGAATATTAAGGGAAAACATATCATAATCTCAAACAAATATTTTGTGCACCGTATGTTTCAGATTGCCTTGAATGCCTCTTAAATTACAGTTTTTAAAAACACTGATGAAATATTATATCAACAGATATTACCAATAGTAATTTTGAGAAAGCATGCTGGTGTTTTTGTTTTGTTGTTGTTGATGTGAAATGTAACCCCAATTGTAGAATTTGCCCAAATTAATAGTAATAGCACACGGCATTAGTTAGTAAGTAATTAGTTACTGTAATTTAATTACTTTTCCCTTGAAAATATAAAGCAAGGGATTACTTTTATTTTTCTGTAATTTAATTACAGTTACTTCTTATGTAATTGAACATAATATTGTATAGACTGTAGAACATTTATATATACAATACAACAGCGGATTTAACATAAAAATCTAAAGTCTAACCTTAAAATGCATGCTTATGTTCCCTTCTCACTTTAAATACTTTGAGTTAAAAAGAATATTGGTAACACTTTAGTGTCCAGTTCTCACTATTAACTAGTTGGTAATTATCATGAATACTACTAGACATTGGCTGTTTATTATTACTTTTTTTTTTAAAAACACATATTTATGTCTTAGTCTGCAAGACCTTATATTCCACACTACTTTATTAAGTATTAATAAGCGGAATTATATTGAGGCAAAAGTTACTAGTCAGTTATAGTAGAGATTATACAGGTGCATCTCAATAAATTTTAATGTCGTGGAAAAGTTCATTTATTTGCAGTAATTCAACTCAAATTGTGAAACCTCCGTGTATTAAATAAATTCAATGCCACAGACTGAAGTAGTTTCAGTCTTTTGTTCTTTTTATTGTGATGATTTTGGCTCACATTTACAAAATCCCACCATTCATCTCAACAAATTAGAATACTATCATAAGACCAATTAAAAAAAAATTTTTAGTGAATTGTTGCCCTTCTGGAAAGTATGTTCATTTACTGTACATGTACTCAACACTTGGTAGGGGCTCCTTTTGCTTTAATTACGGCCTCAATTCGGCGTGGCATGGAGGTGATCTGTTTGTGGCACTGCTGAGGTGGTATGCCCAGGTTTCTTTGACAGTGGCCTTGAGCTCATCTGCATGTTTTGGTCTCTTGTTTCTCATTTTCCTCTTGACAATACCCCATAGATTGTCTGTGGGGTTCAGGTCTGGTGAGTTTGCTGGCCAGTAATGCACACCAACACCATGGTCATTTAACAATTTTTTGGTGCTTTTGGCAGTGTGGGCAGGTGCCAATCCTGCTGGAAAATGAAATCAGCAAAAAGCTGGTCAGCAGAAGGAAGCAATGAAGTGCTCCAAAATTTCTTGGTAAACGAGTGCAATGACATTGGTTTTCAAAAAACACAATGGACAACACCAGCAGATGACATTGCACCCCAAATCATCACAGACTGTGGAAACTTTAACACTGGACTTCAAGCAACTTGGCTATGAGCTTCTCCACCCTTCCTCTCAGACTCTAGGAGCTTGGTTTCCAAATGAATACAAAACTTGCTCTCATCTGAAAAGAGTACTTTGGACCACATCCAGTTCTTCTTCTCCTTAGCCCCAGGTAAGACGCCTCTGACGTTGTATATGGTTCAGGAGTGGCTTAACAAGAGGAAAAAGACAACTGTATGCAAATTCCATTACACGTCTGTGTGTGGTGGCTCTTGATGCCTTGACCCCATCCTCAGTCCATTCCTTGTGAAGTTCACTTATATTCTTGAATCGATTTTGCTTGACAGTTCTCATAAGGCTGCGGTTCTCTCGGTTTTTGTGCATCTTTTTCTTCCACACTTTCCTTCCACTCAACTTTCTGTTAACATTCTTGGATACAGCACTCTGTGAACAGCTAGCTTATTTGGCAATGAATGTTTGTGGCTTATCTTGTGAAGGGAGTCATTGTTTGTCTTCTGGACAACTGTCAGATCAGCAGTCTTCCCATGATTGTGTAGCCTAGTGAACCAAACTGAGAGACCATTTTGAAGGCTCAGGAACCCTTTGCAGGTGTTTTGAGTTGATTAGCTGATTGGTATGTCACCATATTCTAATTTGTTGAGATAGTGAATTGGTGGGTTTTTGTTAAATGTGAGCCAAAATCATCACAATTAAAAGAACCAAAGACTTAAGCTACTTCAGTCTGTGTGCATTGAATTTATTTAATACACGAGTTTCACAATTTGAGTTGAATTACTGAAATAAATGAACTTTTCCATGACATTCTAATTTATTGAGATGCACCTGTGTACTCTACAAGTGTGACCAGAATAGTTTATGTAGTTATCTGTTATTTATTTGAAAGAATTAAAAGAACCGTTTCATATCATTAACTTGTCGAGGTTGATATATAGGATTTAGAAAGTAATAAGTAAGTTCTTTTTGGAGAGAGTAATTTGTACAGTGATCTAATTACACTGTTGAAGATGTAATTAGTAACTAGTGATTACTTACTTTTTTAGAAGAGCTTACCCAGCATTGGTTAGATGTCAGTGTTTGCTGATTTGTAAATCGTAATCTAAACTACAGTTCTACCAAATCTCATTTAGAGATTCTGAGTCTGAGTACAGTTCCAACCCTTTCCTCATGATACTGCTTAACCTTGTTTCTCAATCATACGACTTCTTACATGTATTTCACATTATTCTCAAAACCCATTGTTTTTATATAAAGCCTTGTAAAACCTGTGTTTGACAGACGTGGATTGGTAACCGCAGAAGGAAGTACCGTTTGATGGGCATTGAAATTCCTCCGCCTAAAGGAGGGCCGGTCTTGTTCCCAAATCATTCCCCTCACATCCTTGAAGACGAGCGTCAGACTCCAGAGCTAGGAGAGGCCAGCGAACACAACGACCTCATGTCACTCTGTTTGTCTGACGGTGGGGATGATTTTCATGCTGTTGATGCATGAGATCACTTACTGATTTTTAATTACATCAACGCAGAAAACAGTATTGCTTTAAAGGGGTCATAGGATGCCCATTCTCCACAAGTTGATATGATTCTTTAGGGTCTTAATGAAAAGTAGTTTGGTTAAAATTGCTCAATGGTAGTGTAAAAAACACCTTTTTTACCCTGTCTAAAACAGCTCTTTTCAGATCAAGCCGTTTTTATAGCATTTTCCTTTAAATGTTAATGAGCTCTGCTGACCCCGCCCCTCTCTTCCGAGCTGCTCTCAGAGAGACTGTTTACTTTAGCCGCGTTCATCGTGAAACTGGCTAATTAGCACATTATTAGGAAAGGCGATTTGCAAAGATTCATTACAAAACATTATAATCACCTCTTCTGTAGATGAGACTGGATCATGAATGATTCGCGCGAACATAGATGCATTTATGTAGATCGGGGAGCATTCCCTTCAGAAACAATGTAATCCACTGCGAGTTCAGCGGCTCAGATGTCGGGAGTAAATGAATGTTCATCTGCGGTGAAACAATGGCAGACTGATGACAGTCACTCAGGGCGGAGCTAAAGTAAGACGCCAGTCCAGTCTGTGCTGAAGCGCTACTGTCAATCAAACTATCGTGGGAGGGGCCTGTCTGTGTGACGTCACACACACAGGCATCTGAGATCGGCTCGATTTGAGAAAGGGGAAAACATTTAACCAGATAAAAAAAAAACACTGGGTGGATAAGCCATTATGTCTAGTAATTGTGCATTTGCCTTTTTTTTAAAGATGGAGCCAGTGATTTATATCTGAAAGAAAATGATGATGTAAACGATGAATCAGATGGTTCCACGCCTGCTAAACATGTGGTATGAGCACATATCCATCAACATAACCAAACAGTTTAACGGTTTAATGCTAACTCTGACTCAAACATGAAACTTTCTTCTAGAAGATTGAAATCGTTGACGACGAAGAAGAAGATGATGATGGTGACATGTTGACCACTGAGATGGAACAGATGCAAAACCTCTTAGAGTTCAGGGTAAGCAGAGAGTCAAGAGCTGCATAAGAATGAATAGATAATGAAGAAGCTCACAATGACCAGGACAAATGGATCTGGCCCCATATGCGTTAGTTTTCAGAGAATCACTTGTGTTATGTTATTGCCATGTAAAGAAACACAGCTCTTTGCCAACAGCTTAAAGGGATATTTCACCCAAATTGTCATTCAAAACCTGTATGCATTTCCTCTGCAGAAAACTTTAAAGAATATCATACGAGTTCGGTATGACATGAGGGGGAGTAGATGATGACAGAACTTTCATTTTGGGGTAGATTGTCTCTTTAATTTCTCATATCTCCTTTTACACCGTGTCCTATCCAGACTGCGACATTAAACACACAATACAAGTAACTTACCATGTTAGTCCGAGTGTTTGGAGAAATCACTTCATTGCTCAGATCCGTTACTGAGCTCCTTCACTGAACTGCGAGTCATTTTCCAGTTATGTTTGATTCAGAAATGAACCTGGAAACCATTACTGTAATGTAATACACACATTATGTATTTATGCATATTTACTGATTTGTTGTGTAATTACAGGTACATATTCACAACATGCCAGTGAGTTGTTAAAAGCTGAAGTAGGAAGATATGCACTTGTTGAGCTGAAGCACTTTATTGAGTGGTTCTACAGTTATCAACAACAACAAAGTTTTATTTTAGGCATCAATAGCTTCCTAGTCTTTTTTTTTATCTGTAGCCCTGCCATATTTAGATTCTACTTTTTTTAAATAATGCCAAGGTTTTACAAATGTATAATGACATTTATAGTGATGAATTTGATAAGGGTACTCTAGACTATATGCATGCCAAATTTGATAACAGGTTCCAGGCGAATCCAGGAGTCATGCTAACAACAAGCGTGTCTTATGTCTTTCTTCTTCTTTTAATGGTGTTTTACATTCTTAATGCCACCTGGTATATTTTTAAGTGTATCCTTTTTTTCTTTCCTCTTTCTCTGACACATGACACTGACACATAACTTAATGTAAAATGCATTTAAAAAGAAAGATTGGGGGAGAAAAGTCTATGCTGTCACTCTTTTACCTATTATTTACTCATAATGCAACTGTATGCAGTTTTGTGTATTTTTGCGACTGTGGAGCTCCCTAGAGTTAAGTGAGTTGAATTCACTGTCGTAAGGCAGTTTACCGGTGTATCAGAATGTCATACCAACTCACCAAACTTATTATGCAATTGACCTATGGAGAAAAAAAAGTTTTTTTTTCTTGCATAAATGAAAATCTATTTGTCTGTTTAAATTTGGGTCACTGAAGGATTCAGAAGAAATAAAAAAGAATTGGTGCTCTCCTTGCAGTTCCAGTCCAAACCTAAATGACTTGTTTTCTTCTGTGGAACATGAAGACTGTGTAGGGACTCACTTTAATGCCTAATAAAGCACACGATAATGTCCGTACAGCTCACTGATCATTCTATAGGTGTTCTGATCGGTGTTGGTGAAAAACAACCCAACCATCTAGCGCTTCACACTCCAGCACATTGATTCCATGCTTCTTCTGTCAGTGCACCAATGTAAAATGTGCCATTTCGTGCTTTATTGAGCTTTAATGCGAGTCATTGTAATGAATCCATCCAACTGGATATTCATTCAATTATCACATTTTGTGTTCTGTAGAAAGAAAGTCATTTGGGTTTGGATTGGAACTGTAAGGACAGGAACAGGAATTCTTTCACCTCTGAATCCTTCGCTGTCCCCAAATGCAGGCTTCATACTGAATCCAAATGACATGAGGGTGAGTAAACGATGACCGGAATTTTAGGTGAACTATTCCTTATGTTCTTAAGGTATTAGCTGTTATTACAGCATACTTGCATATCTTTTTAAACCAAATTTTCTTCTCTTTAATAATAGACAAAGATAAATAAGAAATGTTGGGGAACTGTAGTACAGCTGTGTAGTTGTAGTAAAGGTTAAACTTGTTTAAGGGGTTCCCTTAAGTTAAACCACTTAATGGTTTTCATGCATCCAGGCCCAGAAGAGTGTTCAGTCCACTTCCTATGCTTCCTATGAAGCATGTGTGAAAACACATCAATCTCATTGGCCATCGTGAAGTCATGTGATGTAGCATGGCGTGCCAGTGAAACCATAAAAGGGTGCCTACATCACAGATTGCCCAGCTTCTTTGTCTTAGGGAAGCTGATTGTCTGCTGCTCAGTTCATGTTTATGAGAAAGCTAAGAGCCTCACATTATTTTAACTACTGGTCTAAGTATAGTGTGATGCCGTGACACATGCTTTATAACGGGGGGGCGACTCGCATAAGATGTGCGTTGTTTGTATGGGTGCGGAGCACACATGGTCAGTCCTCGAGGGGCTAAATGCACGAACTGCGAAAGCTTTACAGTGAAAAACGAGTGATCGCAGGCGTAACTTAGATTGGTCAAATGAGCATCAAGAGGTTGTGTCTGTTGTAAACTAGACGACAGCTTCCTCACCACCGCCCGAGCACAACCTCCCTGAGAAATCTCCCGTTCTTACCAGTTCAACACACAGAGTACTCGGCTCGCTTTTATACCACAGCAACCTCAAACTATTCTACGGTTGTGGGGCTTCGTGAGCATGGACAATTCGGCCCTGGACAAATCCAGCCTATCTGGCCCACGAGTTTCCTCTTGAATGATTTACTGGGTGCGCCTCCTCCCCCCTTCGGGGTTATGAGGGCCCTGTTAAGGGAGTAAATAATAATAGATATGACTGAATTCACGACAGATGCACCAAACTTAATAATGCATTTTTGTCACATAGAAATGCACTTGACAGTAAAGCATTGATTTTTGCTAATAAAAATTGCTAATAAATTCTGTCATCATTTCCTCACCCTCATGTCATTCCGTCATTTCCTCACCATTTCATTTCTTCTGTAGAACACAAAAGATATTTTGTAGAACATTACCAAACCATTTTGGTTACCCTTGATTTGTACTGTATGGACCAAAAAATTCTTGAATTTCTGAAATGATCTTCTTTTATGTTCCACAGAAGAAAGAAATTCATACAGGTTTGGAATGACACGATGTTGAGTAAGTGACTATTTAAATTTTTGGTTGAACTATCCCTTTAAGAATTTATTTAATATTTAAGTAATAACAGTAACAATTTTTAATAAATACATCTCTATTGTACAGTGTTAATAATTGCAAGTTAAATTACTATGGTGCTGAATTTACAAGTCTTATGTTTTGGCGTTTTCCAATTTACCTCGTCATGCAGTTTACATGGTTGTGACTGTTTTCAGCCAGCATCACTACAGTACCTTTAATTTTCTCATGTCACACGGCCGTCAACAATATTCTGTCTGACAGTTTGTCACTGTGGCACGTCGTCAGCGCGGCTGGCAGATGCATTGTGTAGCGCCGCTTCACACTTTTTGGAGTATTTGCTTTTTGCAGTTCGCTGTAATTTAAAAACAGCGCCTAATGTGGGCGAGGTCTCATTCACTTTGGCGATCGGCCCACTACTCGATCGTCCCACAGGGAAAGTCCCGGTACTCCCGATGGCCAGTACATCCCTGAGCATGGGTATGAGGCGATGCAGAGGGTGGAACAGACTCTTGAGAGCTATCTCTCCCCCTCATCTGTGTGTCATAGTGGAGGAAACCTGCTCTACCTTCCAAGCTGTGTAGGGTTACATCTAGCTTGGTTGGCAAGGCATATGTATCCGCAGGTCATGGGGGTGTTGCAGGCATACTAGGCTGGCCTGCTCAAAGACATGGATTGTGGCGAGGGATTAGACACAGAGGCAGTGCCACAGATCACACTCTTCGTGCCACCAAGTAGAGCCCTACCGCTGGACTTTTTTCTTAATCACGCAATTTTTGTGTTCAGTCCCACCCGCTCCAGCAAACATTCTAATATTTCATTACATTTAGCATCAGGTAGCCGCCATCAATATGCGGGTATTTAAATCGCTTTTGAATGAGCGCTCACTGTTCACTTTCATTTTTGATTGTGAAATCACGCAAACTTTGTGTAAAGGCAGCACATCTTACAAGATCAGATATATGTCAATGAGGCTCGGCCTTGTGTTCCCAGCAAAATCACTAGCTATGGTTTTGTCAGTCATCTCTCCTTACTCTTGACCCGTGATCAGTGAAATCTGACTCCTGCTGCTCGTGTTGGATGGCAGGGCTTGTCAGTCCAGTGATTGCAGTGTTTTTTTTCTTCAAAATATTGGGTTGCTTTAACTGTCATGTGTGATTCACAGTGGGTTAGTAAATGTTTGAATATTGCATAAATTACATTTGACTGAAAAGCTTGCAATTGAACTTTCATTCACGTATATAAAACTGCTCATTTTGGGGGGAAATGTTAAGTTTTGTGAGAGAGGGCCACTGGTAGGAAGCGTTTTAGCTGTGTTTGTGATAAATTTTTGATAAATGTGCATAACAATGACTGTAAAATATGTATTTTAGGTATCTAAATGACATATTATGAATTTTGATATTTGGGATTAGGCTACTTTGGGCTGTTTTTGACTGGCATGGGCTAGTTTTGTCACGCAGACCTGGCAAACATGGCTGTATGGAGCGGAGCAGAGCAGACACTTTCAGTTTAGTGTAGCGAACAATTTCCAGCTGAACTAAATTAATTAATTCTATTTCTATAAAAATAACAAATAAACAGTTGAGGGCAGTGCCACGGTGGGCAAGTAATGTAATCGGTGAATGACCAAACACTATGTAAACTGCTGTTTATGTAACTCCATCATTCTTGGTATGCGACTGCGGGATGACGGGACCCCGCACAATATTTTTTTGACTGCCCGCTAGGGCTGCCTCCTAATAGTCAACTAACCGTTAGTAGACCAGAAGAGACTTGGTCGACCAAATTTCTTTTAGTCGCAGGAAAAAACAAAAACAAACAAACAAACGTAGTGCGCTCCACTGCAGGACAGATGGAGACGCTACTACTTATTCCTAAAATGCTAATTTTTGGTCATACAGATAAGAGTAATACATCTTTCGAATCTGTAAAGACTATGTTTATTTGTGTGCGCTCACAATAACAACAAAGCATTGTGCTTTTGTAAAATAATGAAAGCAAACAGGATGCGCTTTCTGCCGTCTCGGTCTCTGTGAACTTGAGCGTGAAACTCAGAAACGGTGTATACTTGCCTTACAAACATGAAAAACATATCTATAGAGAACGAAATGTCTACTTTCAATTGAACCAAATCAAATAGAAAACAAATATTCTCAGGTTATGTAATCCGTATGAAACATGCATACAGACGCATCCTCTACTGCGAAGATGACGAGTCAGTGGCGATAACTTCATCTGTTCAAACTGAAAAAAAAGCACTAGTTAATCAATACATTATTAAAATGTTAATGAAAAGAGCTAATCCCTCGCCGCATTCAGGAGCACGTGGCTTCCACCTGCTTCCACCGCACAGGGTCTCGCTCCCAGCAGAAGGCCAGTGTGGCTTCTAGCGCTCCCCCTCGGAGAGATGAGGGTCGACCACCAAACAAAATCTCAGCTGTCCAAAGGGGAAATATAATCTAAGGACCTGACGATGATGGGTGCAGCTCTCTGAGGTTATTCCTCCACCTCTGGTGCTTCGGGAAGTAGAAATACTCAGTAGTTTTTCTGCCCCATCTTTGCTCATTAGCGATCTCTTAGTTCAGCATGTTTGGTCATATCGATATACACCATAAAACCATACAATCTGCAGAAAGAGAAAGCTGAAATGGTTTCAAGGTTAAAGTGTTACAAATAAACCAAGCGTAAAGCTTGAGCTATTAGATTTTAACCTGGTAAAATGTAAATGACAGGGAATGAAACTATGTTTGTTTCTTTTTTTTATCCATTAAACTGGACCATAGAACAGGACTCTCAAAGCCTTGACACCATATCCAGGAGATAAGTCAGTAAATTCGAGTAAAATCACAGGCTTCGCTTATCCCATGCGAATGTGCCACACGAAATACAGATGTGGGGGCTAATTTCCAAATCATATGAGGTCCTCAGATCATACTAATCCTGTGCGAATAGGGCTTTAGTCACATTAATACACGGTCATGGTTACCTACTACCTACTAAATCCATATGTGTTTGCCTGTAAAACCTTAATATCACATTATTTTAAACTTTCAGACAGCTTTATTTATCCACTGAGACTAACTTATTTATTGTGGAAAGGAGAATATTTGAAATATTGTGGAACAGTTGTTTAAATTCGAATGGTTTGCCTCCTCAGAATGAAGAAGTGCAGTTTCTTGAGAATGAGCTGCGGAGCCAGAAACAGAAGTTCTCAAAGCTGAAGAGCTTCACCAAAAGCCTGCTGATCGCTGTGAGAAACAAAGACAGAAAGAAACAGCAGGTGAGGACACTCAAGCAGATGAAGCTTTCAGACGAGCAGTGGAAGAAATCAGATCGTAATCGGTGCGTTTGTCTGTTGTCAGGAGCTGTTAGCCAGTCTACCTCAGAAAGTGAATGAGGACTGGGACCTGGGCCTGGAAAACCACCGCGAGTCTTACATCCAGAAAGAGTCCTCTGTATCAGAGGAGGAGGACATGGATCAGATGAGACTATAAACGCAGTTCTGTTCCTCACACACGCCACATAGTGCCTGTGGAAACCAACCAATAACTGTTGGGCCAAACCAGTCGTTTTCTACAGCATACGTCATATCAGACCGCCCTGGCCGGGTCCGGTACTATCAAATAAATGCCACTAAGTCAACACAAGAGTGTCTCTTCTCATTTCTATGACATCTGTAAGCATGAAACGCACTGATTAGGATTATAATTAAGCAGGTTTACACACATCAGCACGCCTGTGGCCACATGGTGGCAGGTAGCGATGGGAGAAACAAAGCTTCATTTGAACCAATTCATTCAAAATGATTGACTATTATACAATAATATTATATTAATAATATCAATAATATTATTATAAAAATAATTAGCATTATGCAAATGTGTCAACTATATAAAAAGATCAGGTAAAAAAACAACAACATATTTTAGACTGGTTCATGGTTCACTGAGATCGAGCCCTATTTTGTATAATAGGTGCCCTTTAATATAAGAAAGCTTCCATTATTGTGAACGCTTGGGCAGTTTCATACATGCTCTGAAGCTCTGGTTTGTAACAGATGATGTGCAAAGGTTTCAAAGCTTCACAAAGCTGTCAATCAAAACATTTGCAAAGAAATCAAAGCGTCAAACTGTGTGTCAGCAAACCTCTCACAGACCGAAAGCCAAACTATTTATTTTATTTGTATTTATTATTATGCTCCAAACACTGTAAGAAATCGAAGTGTGTGTTTACTGCAGTAGCTGTCAGGTGGCGCTGTTCAGCATAATCTCTGGGCGGCGGCAGCAGCAGCAGCCACGAAGAAGAGGAAGCGCGTACTTCCGGTTCTGTGAAGAAGATGGCGACAGTGAGATGCAGAGATAAATAAATGAAAACATTTCTCTCTCACTGTGTCAGAAATAACCCTTTTTATTCAGCCTCTGCGACAGAATGATGAACCGAACGGCGTATTTCTACGACCCAGACGTGGGGAACTTTCACTACGGTAAGTGAACTGTCTGTTAGCAGAAGCGGCTAGTCAGTGTTTACAGTTAGAAACCGCAGACATCAGCACACAGCGTTACTTTCAGCACATCTGAGCACTGTACAGCAGAGATCATCATTCTCATCAGCACATCTGTGCACTGTACAGCAGAGATCATCATTCTCATGAGCACATCTGTGCACTGTGCAGCAGAGATCATCATTCTCATCAGCACATCTGTGCACTGTACAGCAGAGATCATCCTTCTCATATCACATCTGAGCACTGTACAGCAGAGATCATCATTCTCATCAGCACATCTGTGCACTGTACAGCAGAGATCATCATTCTCATCAGCACATCTGTGCACTGTACAGCAGAGATCATCATTCTCATCAGCACATCTGTGCACTGTACAGCAGAGATCATCATTCTCATCAGCACATCTGCGCACTGTACAGCAGAGATCATCATTCTCATGAGCACATCTGTGCACTGTACAGCAGAGATCATCATTCTCATCAGCACATCTGTGCACTGTACAGCAGAGATCATCATTCGCATCAGCACCACATCTGAGCACTGTACAGCAGAGATCATCATTCTCATCAGCACATCTGTGCGCTGTACAGCAGAGATCATCATTCTCATGAGCACATCTGTGCACTGTACAGCAGAGATCATCATTCTCATGAGCACATCTGTGCACTGTACAGCAGAGATCATCATTCTCATGAGCACATCTGTGCACTGTACAGCAGAGATCATCATTCTCATGAGCACATCTGTGCACTGTACAGCAGAGATCATCATTCTCATGAGCACATCTGTGCACTGTACAGCAGAGATCATCATTCTCATGAGCACATCTGTGCACTGTACAGCAGAGATCATCATTCTCATGAGCACATCTGTGCACTGTACAGCAGAGATCATCATTCTCATGAGCACATCTGTGCACTGTACAGCAGAGATCATCATTCTCATGAGCACATCTGTGCACTGTGCAGCAGAGATCATCATTCTCATCAGCACATCTGCGCACTGTACAGCAGAGATCATCATTCTCATCAGCACATCTGTGCGCTGTACAGCAGAGATCATCATTCTCATCAGCACATCTGTGCACTGTACAGCAGAGATCATCATTCTCATCAGCACATCTGCGCACTGTACAGCAGAGATCATCATTCTCATGAGCACATCTGTGCACTGTACAGCAGAGATCATCATTCTCACGAGCACATCTGCGCACTGTACAGCAGAGATCATCATTCTCATCAGCACATCTGTGCACTGTACAGCAGAGATCATCATTCTCATCAGCACATCTGTGCACTGTACAGCAGAGATCATCATTCTCATCAGCACATCTGTGTACTGTACAGCAGAGATCATCATTCTCATGAGCACATCTGTGCACTGTGCAGCAGAGATCATCATTCTCATCAGCACATCTGTGCGCTGTACAGCAGAGATCATCATTCTCATGAGCACATCTGTGCACTGTGCAGCAGAGATCATCATTCTCATCAGCACATCTGTGCGCTGTACAGCAGAGATCATCATTCTCATGAGCACATCTGTGCACTGTGCAGCAGAGATCATCATTCTCATCAGCACATCTGTGCGCTGTACAGCAGAGATCATCATTCTCATGAGCACATCTGTGCACTGTGCAGCAGAGATCATCATTCTCATCAGCACATCTGTGCGCTGTACAGCAGAGATCATCATTCTCATGAGCACATCTGTGCACTGTGCAGCAGAGATCATCATTCTCATCAGCACATCTGTGCGCTGTACAGCAGAGATCATCATTCTCATGAGCACATCTGTGCACTGTGCAGCAGAGATCATCATTCTCATCAGCACATCTGTGCGCTGTACAGCAGAGATCATCATTCTCATGAGCACATCTGTGCACTGTGCAGCAGAGATCATCATTCTCATCAGCACATCTGTGCACTGTACAGCAGAGATCATCATTCTCATCAGCACATCTGCGCACTGTACAGCAGAGATCATCATTCTCACGAGCACATCTGCGCACTGTACAGCAGAGATCATCATTCTCACGAGCACATCTGCGCACTGTACAGCAGAGATCATCATTCTCACGAGCACATCTGCGCACTGTACAGCAGAGATCATCATTCTCACGAGCACATCTGCGCACTGTACAGCAGAGATCATCATTCTCACGAGCACATCTGCGCACTGTACAGCAGAGATCATCATTCTCACGAGCACATCTGCGCACTGTACAGCAGAGATCATCATTCTCATGAGCACATCTGTGCACTGTACAGCAGAGATCATCATTCTCATCAGCACATCTGTGCACTGTACAGCAGAGATCATCATTCTCACGAGCACATCTGCGCACTGTACAGCAGAGATCATCATTCTCACGAGCACATCTGCGCACTGTACAGCAGAGATCATCATTCTCATCAGCACATCTGTGCACTGTACAGCAGAGATCATCATTCTCATCAGCACATCTGTGCACTGTACAGCAGAGATCAATCAGTTCTCATGACTCTCTCTTCTCCTGCGCACTGTACAGCAAGATCATTCATTCTCATGAGCTCACTGTGCGATGTACTCATGAGTGATCTCTTTCTTCTCACTCTTTCCATCCGCCCATCTGTGCCTTGTACAGCAGAGATCTATCATGCCATGCGAGCACATCTATTGTTGGCACTGTACCACAGCCATAGATCATTCATTCCAAGGTAGCTTACCATCTTCGGCGCTTACGCAATAGATACTATCATCGCAGCACACACCTCATCGGTGTTACCCCTGTACCCAGCATGAATCATCTCAATCTTGTCTCTCCATTGTGATCACTTCATCTTGGTCTGCACTGTACAGCAGAGATCATCATTCTCATGAGCACATCTGTGCACTGTACAGCAGAGATCATCATTCTCATCAGCACATCTGCGCACTGTACAGCAGAGATCATCATTCTCATCAGCACATCTGTGCACTGTACAGCAGAGATCATCATTCTCATCAGCACATCTGTGCACTGTACAGCCGTAGTGATCACTGCGCACTGTACAGCAAGATAATCATCTCTCCAGCACATCTGTGCACTGTACATCACGAGCACATCTGCGCACTGTACAGCAGAGATCATCATTCTCATCAGCACATCTGTGCACTGTACAGCAGAGATCATCATTCTCACGAGCACATCTGCGCACTGTACAGCAGAGATCATCATTCTCACGAGCACATCTGCGCACTGTACAGCAGAGATCATCATTCTCACGAGCACATCTGCGCACTGTACAGCAGAGATCATCATTCTCATCAGCACATCTGCGCACTGTACAGCAGAGATCATCTGCGCACTGTCAGCAGAGATCATCATTCTCATCAGCACATCTGTGCACTGTACAGCAGAGATCATCATTCTCATCAGCACATCTGTGTACTGTACAGCAGAGATCATCATTCTCATCAGCACATCTGTGCGCTGTACAGCAGAGATCATCATTCTCATCAGCACATCTGTGCGCTGTACAGCAGAGATCATCATTCTCATGAGCACATCTGTGCACTGTACAGCAGAGATCATCATTCTCATCAGCACATCTGTGCACTGTACAGCAGAGATCATCATTCTCATCAGCACATCTGTGCACTGTACAGCAGAGATCATCATTCTCATGAGCACATCTGTGCACTGTGCAGCAGAGATCATCATTCTCATCAGCACATCTGTGCGCTGTACAGCAGAGATCATCATTCTCATCAGCACATCTGTGCGCTGTACAGCAGAGATCATCATTCTCATCAGCACATCTGTGTACTGTACAGCAGAGATCATCATTCTCATCAGCACATCTGTGCGCTGTACAGCAGAGATCATCATTCTCATCAGCACATCTGTGCGCTGTACAGCAGAGATCATCATTCTCATGAGCACATCTGTGCACTGTGCAGCAGAGATCATCATTCTCATCAGCACATCTGTGCGCTGTACAGCAGAGATCATCATTCTCATGAGCACATCTGTGCACTGTGCAGCAGAGATCATCATTCTCATCAGCACATCTGTGCACTGTACAGCAGAGATCATCATTCTCATCAGCACATCTGTGTACTGTACAGCAGAGATCATCATTCTCATCAGCACATCTGTGTACTGTACAGCAGAGATCATCATTCTCATGAGCACATCTGCGCACTGTACAGCAGAGATCATCATTCTCATCAGCACATCTGTGCGCTGTACAGCAGAGATCATCATTCTCATCAGCACATCTGTGCACTGTACAGCAGAGATCATCATTCTCATCAGCACATCTGTGCACTGTACAGCAGAGATCATCATTCTCACGAGCACATCTGCGCACTGTACAGCAGAGATCATCATTCTCATGAGCACATCTGTGCACTGTGCAGCAGAGATCATCATTCTCATCAGCACATCTGTGCACTGTACAGCAGAGATCATCATTCTCATCAGCACATCTGTGTACTGTACAGCAGAGATCATCATTCTCATCAGCACATCTGTGCACTGTACAGCAGAGATCATCATTCTCATCAGCACATCTGTGCGGCCAGTGTTTAAATGACCGGCTGCTGAGACAGACTCGTTCAAAGCTACCTTACCCCGGCGCTTTCACTACAACGTGACAACATTTTCGGAAATGCTTTTTATTTATTTTTTTATTATTATCATTTTAAATAAAAATGTGGTTTGGGTTCATTTTGTTGCTATTGGAGAGAATATAGAATTCAACAGGTTACTGTTACAGTGTAACGTTATATATAGCCTTGAACGATTGTTTTTTTTGTTTTTTTTACTTTAAAGTTAAGATGTGCCATGCTTAGTACATAGTATACTGTTGTGTCTAGTAGAAAACTGAATATATGTGTCCCTGCAGCACAAAAGCAGTGTTAAGTCGCTGGGGGATATTTGTAGCAACAACCAAAAATACATTGTACGGGTCAAAATTATACATTTGTTTCTTTTATGGGAGGGTGCCAAAAATCATTAGTCATATATAAAAGAATCAGTTCGCATGAGATTTTGTAAATTTCCTACTGGAAATATATCAAAACTTACTTTTTGATTAGTAATATGCATTGCTAAGAACTTCATTTGGACAACTTTAAAGATGATTTTCTCAATATTTAGATTTTTTTGCACCCTCAGATTCCAGATTTTCTAATGTCGTCCGATCCTAACAAACCATACATCAATGGAAAGCTATTTGTTCATCTCAATTTCGAAAATGGACCCTTATAACTGGTTTTGTGCTCCGGGGTCACATTGTTTGTAAAGAGGCACCTCATGTAAGATGCCGTTCATGATTTTGTTTGATAAATCCTAATAGACCAGACCACCACAGCTAGGCAGCACCATCAGGTATCAGTGTGATATTTGGGGACAGAACATTTATTTGATTAGATGTTTTCCTGCAGGTGCTGGACACCCGATGAAGCCTCACCGGCTGTCTCTCACACACAGTCTTGTGCTGCATTATGGGCTCTACAAGAAGATGATGGTATGCTCGGTCTGTTAGTCCAGTCACTTCACTGACCCCAGGTCCTGATGAGCAGAGCTCTCTTTGCAGGTTTTCAAGCCGTACAAGGCGTCCCAGCACGACATGTGCCGCTTCCACTCGGAGGATTACATCGACTTCCTGCAGAAGGTCAGTCCGAACAACATGCAGGGCTTCACCAAGAGCCTCAACGCCTTCAACGTCGGAGACGACTGGTCAGTTTCCTTAAATTGATCAAAATCATTCAAATATTGGCAGGAGATTTTAAGTGATGTTTTCATGAATGCTAATGAAAGCAAGTAGCAGATCTTTTGTAGTTCTACATTTTAAATGTTTTTCTAAGCGTTGGTCCCTTTTTTGTGTTCCCAGTCCCGTCTTTCCAGGTCTGTTTGAGTTTTGTTCGAGATACACGGGTGCCTCTTTGCAAGGAGCGACTCAGTTAAATCACAAGGTCAGATGCTGGAGATGTTGCAGATGCTTTGCACAAAATCATAAAGCACACGATTCTGAACCTGACAATTAATTTTTGCTTCCTGAAAATAATGCATTTGGTATGTGAAATATAGGCGCTGAAAGACTATTTTTAACTTAAAAAAATAAGATTTGTAAGCTTGAAACAGGAAATGTTTTGAACTCTGAATGAATTCATGAATTGTTTTGGATGATTCATTTGTTCATTGCACAGTTATGTGACATTGCCATAAACTGGGCTGGAGGTTTACATCACGCAAAAAAGTTTGAGGTAAGCCTTTTTAAAAAAAAATGTTCAGATTAATACAAAGATGAAGCACGTCAGGTGCCTATAAAGCTTCTATATTACTTGTTTTTCTGTTTTCAGGCGTCTGGATTTTGCTACGTGAATGATATCGTCATCAGTATTCTTGAACTTTTGAAGTAAGTGAGAGATGGACAGGAAGTGACTATATCACTCTTTTTAGAAAATGCATCATTCAAAGTGACATGGAAATAACATTTATGAATGTATATGTGGGAACTTACCCTTGTAAATGACTTTTTAGCTGATTTGGAATTAAGTAGTATAGTGGGTGTGCTGCAAATGGATGAATAAAAATACTCTCAATTAAACGGGAAGTGTGTCATTTCTGCACTGCTATGAGTATCAAATGCAGCTGCTACTGGTTTGTTTTATAGAGAATAGGGTAGACTTAATAACATTTCCTCAACCAATGGCACGAGTTTGGGGGCATGTTTAGCATGAAACTTGTTCGACAACAGTGATCGTATTTTTGCTATTTTTTTTGTGTGGTGATGACACACTTTAAATATGACCTTCTAAAAGCTGCTTCCATAGCTACATATAATTAGCAGGACACATCAGCTGCAACTTATTTCTGTCTGATAGGTATCATCCACGCGTGCTCTACATTGACATTGATATTCATCACGGTGATGGCGTTCAGGAAGCATTTTATCTCACAGACAGAGTCATGACCGTATCCTTCCACAAATACGGGAACTACTTTTTCCCAGGAACTGGTATGTTGTTCTTATACAGTCATTTATAGAGTTTTAGCTGTTCCTAGTACATGCCAATGAAAGCACGCTTGTATTGTTCTGCTGTAGTAACAGGTGTTTGTGTTTGTGTTGTGTTGATGTAAAGGTGACATGTATGAGGTGGGAGCTGAGAGCGGCCGCTACTACTGTCTGAATGTGCCGCTGCGAGACGGCATAGATGACCAGAGTGAGCTGATTTATCCTCTAATATATGAGTCTTCATGCTGTTACACTTAGTTATCATGTAACTGGAATTGTAAAGCCATACAATGCTGTGTTACTGGGTGACACACAGACAAAGATATCAGTTTAACCACATTAAGTTACCTGCTGGTACTGTATTGGGCAGATAGTAAAGAAAAAGCAGCTTTATGGCAAACATGGGAGCTGCTGTTACTGTAAAATAAAAACATCCCAGGGTGCACCGGTATGTTGAGAGAATATCTGAGGGGGTGTTAAGTAGCTTTAGCCCTGTAAGTTGAAGTAAACAGAACTTTGAGGTTATGTAAGGTATTCTGTGAACATGACCTGCTCTAGAGCAGTGTAAATATGTTTATAGATATAAATATGAAAGACCTTTAAAAAGTCTTGATGTGCCCTTTTCACAATTTAAGGTTTGAAAAGGTCAGAGCAGAAAGTCAAGGCATTAAAGCTTTCATGCACTGCAAAAAAAAAAAAATCTTTCTCAGTATTTTTGTTTTCCAATACAAATATCTAAACATGCCTAAATCAGCATACATTTATTTTAGAAGCAAATGTAAAATGACGTCTTGAAACATTGAACAAAGTTGAGGTTATGCTTAAAACAAGAACAAATATGTGTCCCTGGACACAAAAGCAGTGTTGAGTCGCTGGGGGATATTTGTAGCAATAGCCAACAATACATTGTATGGGTCACAATTATACATTTTTCTCTTACGCCAAAAATCATTAGGATATTAAGTAAAGATCATGTTCCATGAAGATATTTAGTAAATGTCCTACCGTAAATATATCAAAACGTAAATTTTTATTAGTAATATGCATTGCTAAGAACTTCATTTGAACAACTTTAAAGATGATTTTCTCAATATTTAGATTTGTTTTGCACCCTCAGATTCCAGATTTTCTCAGCCAAATATTGTCCGATCCTAACAAACCATACATCAATGAAAAGCTCATTTATTCAGCTTTCAGATGATGCATAAATCTCAATTTTGAAAAATTGACCCTTACGACTGGTTTTGTGCTCCAGGGTCACAAATGTCAATGGTGTATGGAAACTTTTCCTTTTGAGCTCTTTGGAAGAAGTTTGTTCTTGTTTTAATCATTTCGATGAGTTTCACAGAAACAAAGATCTCGGGATACATTTACGTGAGAAGTGAAATGACCGTGTCTGCTTTGATGTTCTCAGGCTACAGACACCTGTTTCAGCCGGTTGTCAAGCAGGTGGTGGACTTCTATCAGCCCACCTGCATCGTTCTCCAGGTGAGATCACGCTCTCTCTCGGTCAGTCGTGATGATGTTGTGTTGTTGCTCATCTCTGTAATCGCTCTGCAGTGTGGAGCAGATTCTCTGGGCTGTGATCGGTTAGGATGCTTCAATCTCAGCATACGAGGACATGGGTAAGACCACTTCTCTTAAACCACACCGTATTTTGAAATCTTGCAGCTAAAAGTCCTTGTGTTTCTAGAGATTGTGTGGAGTTTGTGAAGGGCTTCAAAATCCCGCTGCTTGTTCTGGGTGGAGGAGGATACACGGTCCGAAACGTGGCCAGATGTTGGTACGTTCACTATTCAACGCTCTTTTCACTATAAATCATCAAACGAGAAAAAAGTTTACATAAAAGTTATAAAGTAAACTTTAAAGCAGTCATATCATATTATGTTTTGTTTGTTTCTTTGATGCCTCATTACAGTGTTTTATTTAATTTTGTTCACCAAAGTCTTTTTGCTTCTGTGACGTGAGCAAAGGTGCCTTTTATCGCTAACACACAGGCTCTGGGTTTGCTGGCAGGTCCAAGTAAATGTTTAACTTCCTGTCCTTCAATTAATAGCCTTGGTGCGATGTCTGAATTATCAAAATGAACATGCAAACACATTGTGTACCTGGATCTTTACATCACTTGTTACTTTATAGCAGCTTCCTGTTTAAACTACAATAAGACCAAAACCTTTCCCGCACTATAAGTCAGTGAGGAACAGCATCTCAACATGCTAATTCTGCCTGAAATCGGACACATCTCTAATTAAAATTAAAGCCACACTCTTTATTTTTCCGCATTGTTGCTTAAAAAGCTGCTAAAGTTGGAACATGTTAAACTCGCATCACACTCTTTTGACAACTGCCTATTTTTCACGAGAGAACCGGTCTGATCTTCATGAATGCTTTTTGAGAACGCACACTTCTCTCTTAGAACAAAGCTAGCCATCATCTAAATCTCTTAACGTTTCTCTCGGCTTATGCCCACAGCATCAGACTTTTCTGACTCCTTCAGAGTCGTCCCCTGCGGCAGCCAATCATATTTCCTTGAATACTTTTTGAGAGTCACTTACTCTGTTAGAAAGAAACCGGCTGAAAATGTCAGTGGCCAAAATGTTGGTGCGTCACTAATTAATAAAGATTACAATGTTGTTTAATTACAATGTTGTAATTGACTCGCCGTCCTACGGTTTATCTTACTTCCTCATTCTCACCTCTGTTGAGTCTCTGATCATCAAGCGTGTTCGTTTGGGAGGTCATGTGTGAAGACTTTCAGTAGATGCTACTAATGTGCGAGTATTCACTTCACTTTTCTCTCGTAGGACCTATGAAACGTCTTTGCTAGTTGATGAGTCCATCAGTGATGAACTACCGTACAGTGGTAAGACAGTAACTGTGTCCCAGGAGAAGAGGGTGTGTTTGTCTTGAATCAGCCTCGTATGACTCTTGTGTTTGTCCTCTGCACAGAATACTTTGAATATTTTGCTCCAGACTTCACACTTCACCCAGACGTCAGCACAAGGATAGAAAACCAAAATTCCAGACAAGTATGGGTTATTTTCCTCACATACGTTTTTGTCTACAAACCTGCCTTTACATTGACAGTACATTTGTTTTAACAAGTACAGTGAGACAAAACCTCTTTTAAACCTGGAAATAAACTAGTTGAGAAAAAATAAAAAACAATAAGTGTTGCATAATGAAAAATCAATTAGACATGCTTGAGATTCAGATACAGCACCAGATACTCTCTGGAGATCTCAGATCATTGAGGGTTGCTTCATATCAGCTCCAGGACTGCTGTACTAAGACTATAGCAAATCCATGTGCATTATTTTTTTTTTATTGAACTTTTCATTTTGTATTAAATTATAATAATGCAAAAAAGTGAAAAAATAAAACCGTATCAAATGTAACACTTACGATTAGTTAAAGGATATTATAGTGTGTTGTATTTATTAAGGCTAGAACATGTGTAAATATTTCATAGGGGTTCAGTGTAGTCTTCAATTAATCATGATTAATCGCATCCAAAATAAGTGTTTAAAATAACGATTATTTTGGATGCGATGAATCGTTTGACAGCAGTCTTCAGCAGTAAGCAGCGTGTTGTTCCCCGTGTTTTCTAGTATTTGGAGCAGATTCGTCAAACAGTGTTTGAGAGCTTGAAGATGTTGAATCACGCACCAAGCGTTCAGATCCATGACGTTCCCTCTGATTTGCTGAACTACGAGCGTCCAGACGAGGCTGATCCTGACGAGCGCGGGTCAGAAGACAACTTCTCCAGGTGACCACAAGCTACCACTAGTGTTTAACCGCTTGCCCTGAAGCGCCTTCTGCCCACAAGACTGCTTTGCTTGATTTTTGATCAGACTCTTGCGTAAAATATATATTAGTATATATACATGCACACTGTTGTGTTGGTGGTGTGTGTTTGTGTAATATATCTATATATAGTATATATAAATATATAGATAATGATTATATAATTACAATAAAAACAGTAATATTGTAAATATTAAAAATTAAAATGACTATTTTCTATTGTAATAGACAGTAAACTGTAATGTATTGTCTGTGATCAAATCTGTATTTTTCAGTCATCATACTCAGTCTCATTGCATGATCTTCGAAGCAGTATAAATAATGCAGATTGCTCTCAAAACATTTCTGATTATTACATGTTGAAAACAGTCCGTGCTGCCCAATTTTACTGTGAGAAACCGGGATTCTTTAATAAGAAAAGTTACAGCATAAAATGCAATCATTTCATCTGAATCTTTGTAACATTATAAATGTCTTTAGCATCACTTTTGATACATTTAACATCTGATACATTTGCTAAAAGTATATATAAAGATATATTTGTATATATCGTTATTGTGCTTTACTGTTGAAGATATAATGTCAGCTGCTCGACTGAATATTGAATGTCCTGATCTTCATCGCAGGCCTGAAGCAGCGAACGAGTTTTACGATGGTGACCATGATAATGATAAAGAGAGCGATGTGGAGATCTGAAGATCGTCTCTATTGAGCTGATTGTGCTGAGTGGATGAACCTTCTCTTTCTTTACATGCTCTGTGTCTGTGTAGTTTTACATGTGGACGGTTTTATTGTCATGACGGTATTCTGTTGATCAAAGCCCAGCTCTAAAGAGAACTTCACACCGAGTCCTGTGCACTAATACAGCATCTGTGCTGAAGAGGCTCCGAGAGCATGTCATATTGTATTTCATACATCCAAGTGGTTATGATTGACAGAATATTTTTTTCTTGTCCTTTTTTCAGTTTGTTTATAGAATGTTTCTGTAATAAATCTTTTGGAAAAGAGCCTTTTTAACTTCTTAACTTCTTTACAGTCAGACTTGAGACGAATTAAGGATGAAATACTTTTTAGGCATTTGTCACACATAGAGTAATATATTAAGAAATATATTTCTTAATATATAAATGCACACACATGCATTGATAATTTTAACAAAGTTTATGTATTAAATATATTTATATATAATATATAAATGTATATGCATGTAAATATTTTCTAAATATATGCTGTATAAATATGCACAATACACATTATGTAAAAAAACGTATTTTGGATGCTATTAATTGCAGTTAATCGTTTGACAGCATATATATATAGTATTATTTAATAGTAACTGTTTTCTCATTTGAAAGTATGTCATGGCAGGAGAAAAAAACACCTCGGAGATAAATGTGTAGTATTTTCACAAAGATCTTTACTCAAATGTTCGTCTCACGTCATATATAACACAAATTATATCTGTTGAGGACCATAATCGATACATTTGACCGAATCCTTTGTACTAGTAACAAAAGTTCCAACAAATATCATTTTCAGTACATATATACGATCATAATGTAGTTCTGAGTGCATCAGTGACTGCACTGCACACATGTATTGAGAGACATACAGCAATCAAAGCATTAGTCTAACAAACAATAATTAGATGCATTTTTTTCCTTGTATTGGGTGTCATAAATATGCAGCTTTATGAATCTGGTAATCCGTTTCCAACCAAACAGCACAGGAGAGCTTGTGCACCAGTGAAGCCTTGTGCTGGGATGATGATAAACTCTTGTCCAGGCCTTCCTCAGGCAAACAGCGGCTCCGGCTGAAGCGTGTCTGACCCATTATCTGCTCATTTACAGAGAAGGGCATGATCATCTCAGATGTGAGCGTCTACAGCTCTTCGCTCTCGTACAGCGGGGCGGTGTGATGAGGGACAGGCTCGGTGCTCAGTGTGGAGAAGATGGGAAGAGTCTTCAGTGTCCTGACAGGAGGAGCAGACTTATTCAGCCGAGCTGCAGGAAAACACATTCTGATTTAAGGCTGAGAGACGGCTAAAAGCACTAAATCTGGGTCAACGGAGACAATAATCAATACAGCTGCACTGAACACGTCACCATTTCTCTCAGTAAATATATTTCTAAAGGTGCTGTTGACTTGAAATGTTCACCAGATGTCGGTAACAACCCAGGTAACCCATGCATACAAAGAAAACACAACAAATAAGTTCAGAAATGAAGTTAAAATGGAATGACACAGTGGCCTGTAGTATGACATGCATATCAAGATATTTCAAACTCATTTGTACATTATTATACATGCAGTTTTATGAAATCATAATTCATAAATTCATTTGTCAAACAGGGCTATGTAAAAACGTGACAAAAAGATATAAATTTACAGCACATTTCTACACACTTCTATACATTCACATTATTAACCCCTCTGGTGTTTCCCCCCCCCTCAATGAAATGAGTACTATTTTAGTTCAATAATGTTTTTTTATTTAATATTTTTGGTACTAAATTGTATTTATAGATCAGTTATGATCTATTTATTTCCTGTTAAAACCTTTTTAAGTACAGACCTAAAAATGAAATATAGTCATAAATCTTGAATGCTTTGGTTTTAAAAAAACACACAAAAAACGTATTATTATCAAAATGTATAATTAAGTTTATTATTATGAAAAATGCACAAAAAATACAATATTGAAATTTTGTTAAATGCATATTTTTAAAGCATGTTTTACTCTGAAACTGCTACAAAATCAAAGCCATCAATCTCAACAAGTTGTGTTCCAAATTTGAGGTTGACATCACAAAAAAATTAGCTTTCAGTCAAATTTTGTTTGGGCGCAGTACCAAACGTTTCCACTAGATGAAATTCACGTCCCATTCATTTCCTACGGCGGTCAATATGGACTGCAAAAAATTGCATATGCTTATTTCTTTTAAGACCTTTTAACTGTTTCGAATCATGATTTTTTTTTTTTTGCATGTGTGTGTTTGTGGTTTTTTTTTGTGTCTATTAACCTTAAAAAACAACTTCATTATTTTTTCTGTCAAAAATGACCAAACAACACCAGAGGGTTAACTTTGTGAATACAAAAATATAAAGTTTTGTAATGTCAATGCATCTAAACGTAAGTTTAGAAAGAGTTTTCAGCAAAAGTCTAAGCAAACAAACTTTCAAACAAGTCTTAAAGATAAAGTGAGTCGAGCAAACTCGGTAAGTGCACTTACTGGCCACGTCTAGCCTGGCGTTGCATGTGGACATGCCCGCTTCATTAATGGCAGACACCGTGTACCAGCCTGCGTCAGACTTTATCACTGGATCAATCACCAGACACTGCTTTCCTGAAGCGTCCTGAGAGAGACTGACACACCAAACACACAAACATCACACAACTACAGAGACTACAGTAATGAAGCTTTCAGATGAGAAGATGAACTGTAAATCAACTGTCCGAGACAATTATGCAACTGTTTTTAAAAAGCTCAAGGGAGAAATGCATTACGACCATGAACATTTCTGCAGTTAGAATGTGATTTCTAAAGCTCAGTTCTCCAGAAACGGTGTTAGAGTTTGTCATGCTTGTAGTGGTCTGGATGAGAGACACATTTGTATGTACAAGTTTGTAGTCTCTGAATGCTGAACCACACTGTGAAGATCTGTGAAATAACCATTTTAGAATGAATTTTCCTCGTGTCATTCCAAAATATGACTTTTTCTGTGAAAGTTACTTTGCCAAATACAGCGGGTAAAATAAGTATTGAACACGTCACCATTTTTATCAGTAAATACATTTCTAAAGGTGCTGCTGATATGAAATTTTCACCAGATGTCGATAACAACCAAAGTAATCCATACATACAAAGAAAACAAAAATAAGTTCAGAAATGAAGTTATGTGTAATAAACAGCAATGACACGGGGCAAAAGTATTGAGCTACTGAAATGTATTTAATACTTTGTACAAAAGCCTTTGTTGGTAATGACAGCTGTCTAGAGAAACTAGTGGCATGCATTGCTCAGGTGTGATTTTGGCCCATTCTTCCACACAAACAGTCTTCAAATCTCGAAGGTTCTGTGGGCCTCTTCTATGAACTCTGATCTTTAGTTCCTATTTTCTATTAGATTCAAGTCAAGTGATTGGCTGGGCAGCTTAGCAGCTTTACTTCTTTCTCTGAAACCAATCGAGAGTTTCCCTGGCTGTGTTTGAGATCATTGTCTTGCTAATCATATCAAATCTAATGAAAACCTACTAGGAATTTGTTGTTCGTGACAGAAGGTTTCCCAGACAATACAGAATAAACTAGAACAAGTAAATAGGGAATAACAATATACAGACTGACAATTGGATGAAGGTATTTACAATAGACAGTTTTGTATGTACAGGTATATTATGTGTAAATTTGAAATGTAAACTATGTGTGTGTTAGATAACTAAGTAGATAAATGTATAGTAGTGTTGTGTGTTCCATGTTTATTGTTAAGTGTTCATGAGATGGATTGTCTGAGGGACAAAACTGTTCCTGAGTGTGCTGGATGTGAGGGGTCCAGAGTGATTCTGCCAGCCCTTTTGCTCACTCTGGATAAGTACAGTTCTTGGAGAGAAGGGAGGGTTGTACCAATGATTCGCTCAGCAGTCCGGACTACCCTCTGTAGTCTTCTGAGGTCAGATTTGGTAGCTGAGCTAAACCAGACAGTTATTGAAGTGCAGAGGACTGATTCAATGATGGCGGAGTAGAACTGTTTGAGCAGCTCCTGTGTCAGGTTGAACTTCCTCAGCTGATGAAGGAAGTACATCCTCTGCTGGGCCTTTTTAACAATGGTGTCTATGTGAGTGTATCACCTCAGGTTTTGAGAGATTGTGGTGCCCAGGAACCTGAATGACTCCACTGCAGTCACAGTGCTGTCCATGATGGTGAGTGGGGGGAGTGCAGAGGGGTTTCTCCTGAAGTCCACGGTCATCTCCACAGTTTTGAGTGTGTTGAGCTCCAGGTTGTTGAGACTGCACCAGACAGCCAGCTCTTTAACCTCCTAACTGTAAGCAGACTCGTCACCGTCCTGGATGAGACCGATGACTGTAGTGTCTTCTGCGAACTTCAGGAGCTTGACAGAGTGGTCTTTAGATGTGCAGTCGTTGGTTTCGAGGGCGAAAAGCAGTGGGGAGAGGAAACAACAGCCCTGGGGGTCACCAGTGCGATCCGTACGGGTGCTGTGATGAGAATTTCCCAGCTTTACTAGCTGCTGTCGCTCTGTCAGGAAGCTGTTGATCCACTGACAGACGGAGGTGGGCACGGAGAGCTGAGTTAGTTCGGGCAGGAGGAGGTTTGGGATGATGGTGTTGAAAGCCGAGCTGAAGCCACAACCAGATCCTCACATAGACCCCTGGTATGTCCAGAATGGTTCAAAGACTTCATGGCCACTATTTAGGCTACAGTAATTTTAGGTTTTCTTTTCTTTGGGATGGTAGGATGGGTTTAATCGTTTGAAGCAGCAGGGGACTTCACACAGCTCCAATGATCTGTTTGAAGATCTGTGTGAAGATGGGGGCCAGCTGGTCAGTGCAGGTTTTCAGGCAGGCTGGTGTCACACCGTCTGGGCCTGGTGCTTTCTTTCTCTTGTTCTTTCTGAAGACCTGGTGTACATTATCTTCACTGATCTGAAGTGTAGGAGTGGGGGAGAGGGGGGTTGCTGGATGTGTTAATGGTGTTTTTTTTTTCAAACCTGCAATGGAAATCATTCAGGTCGTCTGCTCAGGAAACATTCCTCCATAAAATGTGCTGCACCCATCTGAATATTTGGGTTGAAGTGTTCTGTAACAGGGGGGGGGGGGGGGTGTTGTAAACTTAACCACTGATTTCTAGGTGTGTCCTCTTTTGGAAGACCAAACAAGTAGTTTCACAACGAAACACACAGCATCTCAACATGGCGACGGCAACAACAATACTACAGCGAGAAAAAAAGTTACGCCTTCTTTCTTTGCGTAAATTTGGGTGGCGTTATGCAAATCTTCCCACATAGTGATGTAGATATGTGGTGGCGTGTTAGAACGAGGCGTTTTAGGAGTGCGTGGACAAGTCTTAACTTTTATAAGAATATCTCTTTGGATGTGAGACTTTAGTCTTTGCAACTTTACAGATCTTTCTTATGCACCAAGAGCTTGTAACACTCCAAAAGAGAAAGGGAAAATTGAAATCACATCAAATTACCACTTTAAGTACTGTTTAAATTACAACATAGCTGAATGTGGACATGCGGTTCATCTCTGAAATAGGTTTCGCAAATTTAGCGTCTGTAACATCACACAGCATTGGTTCTCACATGTTACTGACTTTAAGACATGCTGACATTTGAATGAATATGAGCACAGATGAGATTTGAGAGCAGTGGTGGTCGTGTTAATGAATGCTGTGAATTCCACAAAATAACTTCAGAACTTTAGCTAAATCACTTTTGTGTTTCAAAGAAGAAAGAGTAAATGATAACAGAGTCTTCACTTTTGTGTGAATTATTCCTTAAAACACACAAATGGAATAAAAAATTATTAAACGTATAATATTTTATCTTAATATCTTGTAGATAGATAGGTTAATAGGCCTTCATCGGGTCTTCCAGCCAGTTCTATCGAACCTTTACAATTAATCCAGAATGCAGCAGAAATATAAATTTTTTAATGAGCCGAAAAGAATGCACGTCACACCTATGTTCATCAATCTGCACTGGCTACCAGTAGCTGCTCGCATTAAATTCAAGGCATTATGTTTGCCTACAAAACCAGCACTGGCTCTGCACCCCTTTACCTAAATTCATTACTTCAGACTTATGTGCCTCTAGAGCTTGCTGTTTGCAAGTGAACATCAACTTTATTGGGCCTCCCAAGAGGCACACATTCACTTTCACATTAATGTTTCCCTCCTGGTGGAATAACCTGTGTCTATTTTATTTATTATATTATTTAAAAAAAACCTTGCTTTGTGTACTGCGTTAAGCTAACTGAGATTTTTATAGCACTTGCATATCATTGCTCTTTATTTATTTTGATTGCTTCCATTGTATGCCATTGGATAAAAGCTTCTGCTAAATGACTAAATGTAAATGTAATGCCATAATATATAGTCTGTGAATCCTATAAAACATTTGGGATCCACAGTGAATGATGCATGTCAGACCTCATTCTCATGGGGTCGACGCGCAGCATTTCCTTGTCTTTCTTCCAGTAGAGCTGCGGTGCTGGAGACGCCGTCACCTTACACTCGAGCCGCACGCCGTCGCCCTCCAGAACCCGCGAGTTCCTCATCTTCACCACAAACGAGGGAGGGCAGAGCAGCTCCTGAGCTGAGGACACACGCAGAGCATCTACAATCACCTCACAGAAGCTTTTTAGAAACCTGAAATACTCGCACACTCAGCACAGAGCGGATCTCGTGAATCATTTGATGCAATCTATTGTTAGAAAAGTGCATCTATTGTGGTCTACAAAACAATTCACAAAATACAACGTTCTTAACAAGGCATAAGGACCACTCCCACATACAGTATATTTGAATGTCCTCATCGTGTCTCTTGTCTCCTTTAACCAGCTAAAATCAGTTTCTTAACGAGCTCATCACGCAGGAAGGATGGAATGAAGGCCACAGATTGAATATACATAATACTGTTTCTTTTCAGTACTAGACACATTTAATTAACAATTTTTTAAATCTGTGGTTAAAAAGTCTATCATCCCCAAATCCATGACAGCTGTCACTCAACTCTCTTGACCATCAGTGTTGGGAAGGTTACTTTAGAAATGCAATAGGTTACAGATTGCAAGTTACCCAGTTTTAAATGTATAAGTAGCGTAACTATTTCAATTACTTTATTGAAGTAATGTAACTGATTACTTTTGATTACTTTTTGATTACTTTTATAAATTTCTAATGAATATTTTCAGCTGTCAGAATCATTCTGAAACATGTAAAGCAGGCAGAGTTAACCTTACGGTAGAACTCAACGCTGATTACTGTCAGACGTCTCAAAATCCTTCATCACTTCAATTAAGGTTATAATAATTTCATTTTAAAGCACAGCCACCACAAAATCAGACTTTAGCAGCTCTTCTTACTTTGAGATCATTCTGAGGTTAAATACAGATTTGAGTCCTAAAATATTCAGATGTAACACCCTTTGTAATCGTTTTCATACGTAACTGTAATTTAATTACACATTTTTTTCTGGTAACACTTTATTTAAGGTGTCCTGTTACACTGTATGTACTTACCATTATAATAACAATAAATGATGCATAATTACATGCAAATAACACTAAGCCATGTAGTTTAATTAAATTACTCAGTAGTAATGTTATACAGCTGTAACAAGCACACCTTAAAATAAAGTGTAACCTATTTTCTCAGTAACTTTTTAGTAATTTACTTTGTAATTCTGTTACATGTAACTAGTAACTAGTAACTCTAATATGTAGAGAGAATTACAGAGGCACATCTTTTTCCATCTAAACATTTAAATGTGGTTACTCTCTCAATCAACTCAAAGTACAGAGTTTCCCTGTTGAAAACAGCATATGCTGTTAGGTATGTTTTGATGCTGGGATGCTGGTTAATGCTGGTCCTTTTGCTGGTTTATGCTGGTCCTTTGCTGGTCCTTTGCTGGTTTAAACTGTTCCTTTGCTGGTTTATGCTGGTTCTTTTGCTTGTTTATGCTGGTCCTTTGCTGGGTTAAGATGGTCCTTTGCTGGTTTAAGATGTCCTTTGCTGGTTTATGCTGGTCCTTTGCTGGTTTAAGCTGGTCCTTTGCTGGTTTATGCTGGTCCTTTGCTGGTTTAAGCTGGTCCTTTGCTGGTTTATGCTGGTCCTTAGCTGGTTTATGCTGGTCATTTGCTGGTTTATGCTGGTCCTTTGCTGGTTTAGACTGGTCCTTTTGCTGGTTTAAGCTGGTCCTTTGCTGGTCCTTGCTGGTTTAAAGCCGGTCCTTTGCTGGTTAAGCTTGTCCTTTGCTGGTACTTGGTGGTTTAGCTGTCCTTTGCTGGTCCTTTGCTGGTTTTAGCTTGTCCTTTGCTGGTTTAAGCTGGTCCTTTGCTGTTTTAAGCTGGTTTAGGCTGGTCCTTTGCTGGTTTATGCTGGTCCTTTTCTGGTTTATGCTGGTCCTTTACTGGTTTATACTGGTCCTTGCTGGTTTAAGCTGGTCATTTGCTGGTTTAAGCTGGTCCTTAGCTGGTTGAAGCTGGTCCTTTTGCTGGTTTAAGATGGTCCTTTGCTGGTTTATGCTGTTTTTTTGCTGGTTTATGCTGGTCCTTTGCTTTTTTAAGCTGGTCCTTTGCTGGTTTAAAGCTGGTCCTTTGCTGGTTTAAGCTGGTCTTTTTCTGGTTTATGCTGGTCCTTTACTGGTTTAAGATGGTCCTTTTTGCTGGTTTATGCTGGTCCTTTGCTGGTTTTTTGCTGTTTTTTGCTGGTCCTTTGCTGGTTTAAGCTGGTCCTTTGCTGTTTTATGCTGGTCCTTTGCTGGTTTTTATGCTGGTCCTTTGCTGGTTTTTTGCTGTTTTTTGCTGGTCCTTTGCTGGTTTATGCTGTCCTTTGCTGTCCTTTGCCTGTTTATGCGGTCTTTGCTGTTTTAGATGGTCCCTTTGCTGGTTATGCTGTCTTTGCTGGCCTTTTGCTGGTTTATCTGGTCCTTTGCGGGTTAAAGGCTGTCCTTAGCTGGTTTTATGCTTGTCTTTGCTGGGTTTAAGTCTGGATCCTTTGCGGTTATGCTGGGCCTTAGCTGGTTTAAGGAAAGAGCTGGTCCGAAGTTGCGGGTTTAATGCTGGTCCGCTTAGCTGGGTTTATTGCTGGGTTCCTTTGCTAACCTCTCTTTAAAAGAAGCGGGTGTTCCCTTTTGCTGGTTTTAAAAAACATACCGAAATATTTTATTGAAAAAACAAAATTAATATAATCTAAAATATAATAAAAATAAAAAACTGAAATATATAATGATGCATATGATTATCTAAGTAAAAACTAAATATGTAATAAAAAAAATTAATAATACTATATGAATATAACTGCCAATGTATTATAAAAAATATTATTGCTGTCCTTTGGGCTGTGTTTAATGAATAATCAGAATAATATAAATAATTTAAATAAATACAAAATATAATAATTGAATAAAATTAAAATATAGAAAAAAAATATGCGGTCATTTGCTGGTTAACCAAAATACTTAAGAAATGTTTATGCTGTCCTTTGCTGGTTTAAAGGCTGGGGGGGGGGTGGTGGGTGGGGTGGGGGGGGGGCGGCAGGGGGGGGGGGTGCTGGGGGGGGGGGGGGGGGGGTTGTCTTTTTCTAGGTTTCGTTATGATGTTCCTTGATCTCCTAGGTTTCTTCTTCTTCCCTGCTCTCTGCTCCTCTCTTTCTGTTCCCTCCCGGCTTCACTCTCCTCTCCTCTTCCTTTATATCTTTCTCTGTTTATACTCTAATCTCCTTCTCCTGTCTCTTCTTACTGCTCGTCTCTTACTACTTCTTTCTTGCCTTCTTTCTCTTCTAAACTACTTCCTATCTGGTCCTTAGATTCTCTCTTTCTACTTTCTCTCTATTCTTCTACCTTGACCTTTTTTTCTAAAATCGTTGCCATATGCTTCCTTTTCCTTTACTGGTATTATCCTATTTTCTCTACTACCTCTATCTGGCCTTTTGTCCTCTCCTTCTTGCTTGTTCATTCTACTCTTCTCCACCTTCTTTACTACTTACTGTCTTTTATTCTCTTAATCTTCTTAATATGTCTTCCTCTTTTTCTATCCCTCTTTACTGGTCCTTTATTCCCTTTTTCTGTCGTACTACTTGCTCTACTTATTCCCTTTTGCTGGTTTAAGATGGGGGGTCCTTTGCTCTTTTTCTTCCCTTATATTATGAATCTGGTCCTTTGCTGGTCCTTTTGCTGTGGGTTCAATAAAATTATGCTGGTCCTGTTGCTGGTTAAGCTGGTCCCTCCTTATTGCTGGTTTAATGAAAATAAAAAATTGCCTTTGTCCTTCTTTCTTTAAGCTGGTCCCTTTGCCTGGTTTATTCCTGTTTGGTGGGGCCCCCCCCCCCCTTGTGTTGGGGTGGTGTGTCCTATTGCTTGGTTTAGCGGGTCCTTATGCTGTTTTTTTGCTGGTTTATGCTGGTCTTTTTGCTGTTTTATGCTGGTCCTTTGCTGGTTTAAGCTGGTTCTTTTGCTGGTTTTTGCTGGGCCTTTGCTGGTTTATGCTGGTCCTTTGCTGTTTTAAGCTGGTCCTTTTGCTGGTTTATGATGGTCCTTTGCTGGTTTATGATGGTCCTTTGCTGGTCCTTTGCTGGTTTTTGCTGGTCCTTTGCTGGTTTATGCTTTTCCTTTGCTGGTTTATGCTGGTCCTTAAGCTGGTTTAAGCTGTCCTTTGCTGGTTTATGCTGGTCCTTTGCTGTTTAAGCTGGTCCTTTGCTGGTTTATGCTGTTTTTTTGCTGGTTTATGCTGGTCTTTTTTCTGGTTTATGCTGGTCCTTTGCTGGTCCTTTGCTGTTTTATGCTGGTCCTTTGCTGGTTTAAGCGGGTCATTTGCTGGTTTATGCTGGCCTTTGCTGGCTAAGCTGGTCCTTTGCTGGTTAAGATGGTCCTTTTGCTGGTTTATGCTGGTCCCTTGCTGGTCCTTTGCTGGTTTATGCTGGCCTTTGCTGGCTAAGCTGGTCCTTTGCTGTCCTTGCTGGTCCCTTTATGCTGGTCCTTTGCTGGTTTTTATGCTGGTCCTTTGCTGGTTTTATCTGGTCCTTTGCTGGTTTAAGCTGGTCCTTTGCTGGTTTAAGCTGGTCCTTTGCTAGTTTATGCTGGTCCTTTGCTGGTTTAAACTGGTCCTTTTGCTGTTTTAAGCTGGTCCTTTGCTGGTTTAATATGGTCATTTGCTGGTTTATGCTGGTTTAAGCTGGTCCTTTGCTGGTTTATGCTGGTCCTTTGCTGGTTTAAGATGGTCCTTTGCTGGTTTATGCTGGTCTTTTGCTGGTTTATGCTGGTCCTTTGCTGGTTTAAGCTGGTCCTTTGCTGGTCCTTTGCTGGTTTATGCTGGTCCTTTGCTGGTTTAAGCTGGTCCTTTGCTGGTTTTTGCTGGTCCTTTTGCTAGTCCTATGCTGGTCCTTTGCTGGTTTAAGCTGGTCCATTGCTGGTTTAAGCTGGTCCTTTGCCAGCACATGGCCAGCATAAACCAGCAAAAGGATCAGCTTAACCAGCAACCCAACGTCAAAACATGCCTAACCAGCATATGCTGGTTTTTTCAACAGGGAGAGAGGACTTAAACAATAAAAATGTTTTGAACTTGGGAGCATCATGCACTCCTCGCTGGATTCTGCACCAACTTCCACAAAACGTCAAGCTCCACTGATATTGTTGGTGCATATGGCAGCTTCAGACATGCAGATTTGTTGCATTAGGTGGTTATTGTTTAGTACTCGTGTGAAAAAACAAATCATGATCAAAATGATTAAAACATTCCATCATATCTAATATAACGAATGACGGTTTGCCATGCCAAAGTATTCATGCTTCTTCAATTTTTTGTTGCAACCTTATGCTAAAATGTTTTAAATTATTTTCACATTAATATACACTTCACTCGATGCTAGCGACATTTTTTGTGACAACTTAAATTTATTAAAATGAAAAGGCATAACTACATTGCTTAAGTATTCAAACCTATGGCACTTAAAATATAACCAAGCAGCTTTCCCGTTTTTTCTGGATCATCTTGGAGAAGTTTAGAGTTTGAATGGACTTGGAAAGGCGCACACCTGTCCATGTACTGTAGATGAAGAGATATTCAAAGTCTTTGCAGTTTTATGCTGAGGAACACTATTCTGAAATTGTTCAACAATTTGTACATGCAGTTTTTCACAGACTGGTGAACCTCTGTCTTTCTAAGATACTCTTTTATACCCAATCATGTTGATGAGCTGTTGCCAATCAGCCTAATTAGTTGCAAAATGCTCCTCCAGTTGTTTCTTTTTTACTTTTCCAGCTTGTGTTGCCCCGTCCCAACTTTGTTGAGATGTGTTGCAGCCATCACATTCAAAATGACCTATTTTCCTTAAAATGGTACATTTTCTCAATCTGTTTTCCGTGTTCTATTGTGAATAAAATATGGCTTCATGAGATTTGCAGATCATTGCACTCTGATTTATTTACATTTTACACCGTGTCCTTTTATGGGACAACTTTTTTAGAAATAGGGTTGTAGACTGATGTGATTTTTAAAGCATTTTAGCATAAGGTTGCAATAGGACAAAATAAAAGGGCATGAATACTTTCACAAGACACTGTATTTAAAAAAAAAAAAAATGCAACAAAAAGGAAAGTTTATTCTTAACGTTATCCAGGTAACACAAGACTGCTCACCGATCACATCCAGACGCAGGGAGAAGTGGCTCGCTACACATTCATAAACACCTGCATGATGAATAGTCACGATCTCAATGATGAAGGAGTGCACGCTTTTCTCACACACCAGCATCTTATGGTAATCATCAGGTCGGATGAGTTTCCCATCCAGATACCAAGAAATATCTGCCGTTGGCAAACCTACAACCTGCAGAAAGAAAGAAAAGCAAAACTTAAAAATGCTAAAATGTTGGTTTGCAAAGATATTACTACAACTGTATTTCTGTAAAAGAATGCTCATAAACTCTAGACTCCTATTAACTACCGCTGTTTGCAGTATAATGTTATTTTCTGCATCAGGTTATAAATTCAGTTTTTTGTGTGTGTGTTATACTGCCCAGGACAGCTTCGTTAATATTTCATCTTATCAGAAGCATTGGAGTAATATGTCAAACAAATGCATGCAAGGTGTCATTTTATTATATCAGTAAATGATAACCACCTTAAAATCAATCCTGCAGAATCGTCCCTCTTCAACAGAAAGATCTTGCGGCACTTGTATAAAACGAGGAGCAAAACACTTCTCTTGGATGGCCGAGGCCTCTATACCGTCTCCTCCAGGACGATTCTTTCTGGACCTGTGCAAGAAAAGGTGCAAATGAACTGAATGGGACAGAAATCCAACAAAACAAACTCAATAATCAACACAGGCAGGGCTCAGAGCATTAGACGATCACCCACAACAAGCACAAAGTGTGTGTCTTAGATTGTGTCACTCAGTGTTTGATGCATTCACTAATGTCAGCCAGTGTTCATTCATCAACTCTAAAACATGTCAGAAGTGTTAGGTGTACATGCACGATAATAATATGAAAGCCTCCAAACTCCAAACTGATGCTCCTAATGCAAAGAGACATTTACCATATTCCTCCAGGCTGGAGACCTTCTGGAGAGCCTGGCTGTTAGAATAGTGCATGACATTTGCTTGAATAACATTACAAAATATGATAGATAGACAGTCTGACAAACTAAAGGAATTGAGGCACATGTGGTGGTGTAATAATAATAATAGCATCATGATGAATAGGATAGCTGCAGAGCACATGGGTTTTGCTCATGCTATTTTAGGCCTATGGACAGACTGTTATCTGTTTGGTCTGGCTTTGAACATTCCTGGCAACTGGAGTGATGGTAGCAAATGCGAATAAAGTATAGCTGCATAAACTGACACTCTTGTCTCTTGATTACCAGGGGTTTTAGCATTACTTGTGATGTTACTAATGTAATATCATGTAACAGGGATTCTCTGTAGGAAACTTTAGCTTGTTTGCACACATGAGCACCTGGCTATAAAGCCACGATCACTGCATAGTGTTTCCTCGTAACAAGCTCTGACATTAGTGACTCAAGCTTTAAAAGGTATTCTGCAGTTGCATTAAACATCCAATAACTTAAAATGACAATACCTGTGCAGGCTGTGAACTGAATGAATTTTCAAGATCAAATACTGAGGCGGCATTATCTGCTCCCAGCAATCTTCTCGCCATCCGCTCCTCGTAAGACATCTTCTGAATGGTCCTCTGTTGAGGAGCTTTGTTCCGTAGCTTCTTTTCAAGGTCTTGAATGAGAGCATCTTTTGAGCCCTGAATCTCTTGATCTGTGGCGCGAGACACTGGTCGGGAAACAGTCTTCTTCAAGATCGGCTTTGGCAAGCTGTGAAAACAGTCCATGTCCATTTTTAAGCATTTAGTTCACTCAAAAATGTAAATTTGCTGAAAATGTGCTCGCCCTCAGGCCTTCCAAAATCAGGATGAGTTTGTTTCTTCATCAGATTTGGAGAAATGTAGCATTGCATCAGTGCCTCAGCAATGGATGCTCTGCAGTGAATGGGTGCCGTCAGAATGAGAGTCCAAAAAGCTGAAAAAAACATCACAATAATCCACAGCACTCAAGTCCATCAGATAACATCTGGAGAAGACAAAAGATGAAACTAATCCAGCATTAAGATGCTTTTAACTAAAATACCATAGTCTATAATCCATAATAACGCTTCCTCCAGTGACAAAGTGTTCTGGTGTGAATCAGGAGAGAAATCTGCACAGATCAAGCAGCGTTTAAACAGCTCTAAACAAATGTGTGGCTGGATTCTGATATGAGAGACAACAGGAGATGCACTTTTCTACTGGAGGAAGCGTTATTATGGATTATGGACTCGTGTTTGAGTTGGAAATGTTTTAATGCTGGATGTGTTTCAGCTTTTGTCTTCTCCAGATGTTAACTGATGGACTGGAGTGCTGTGGATTGCTTGTGGATTATTGTAATGTTTTTATCAGCTGTTTGGACTCTCATTCTGACGGCACCCATTCACTGCAGCAAGTGATGCAATGACACATTTCTCCAAATCGGAGGAAGAAACAAACTCTCAGATGACCTGAGGGTGAGCACAATTTCAGCAAACTTTAATTTTTTTGATGAACTGTTCCCTTTTAAGCTCTGAGGACACTGGATAATTTAGTCATTTTTCATATTTCAACTTTATTAAATTAAGATTTTTGGATTACATAAAAATCTCATCGCTTTTTAGAATAAACAACTAAGACATCAAAAAGGTCTAATTTCTTTCCTGTAGGAGGATATAACCATGCATTCCAGTGTTTCAGATAAATGTCAGCCGTAACACACTCACGTGTTGGGTGTGAAGCTCATGTGAGACACAGGTGGGGGCTGTGGAGGTGGAGCGCTTGTTTTTGGAGTATCTTGAGATATCCGGGGTGGGACAGCTGCAGGAGCGTGACCCAGCGACCGACTCGGAGGAGACAGAGGCTGCTCCTGGGCTCTCGGTGTCGGGCTGGCTGATTTGGGGGACCGCCGCAGAGATGGAGACTGAGGTATGGACATGCATTTGGCCTGGGAGCTCGGCAGGACAGATGAGAGGAAAGCAGCTGATGATAGTCTCTCATTGTTTGGAGAGCTCCGTGGTTTAGGAATCAAAGTCATGCTTGAGCTCATGGACGTCCGAGCGGGTCCAGGCTGAGGAGGGCTCAGTAACGGAGCAGCCATTGAAGCCGGGGGACTGAGGTTGTTGGGTTTGCTGATCTCACTGTCAGGTGTGTGGAAACTGGGCAGGGATTGGATGAAATGGCGAGGTCGCTCATAGTTAAAGGCACTGGGGGGGTACAGTGATGGCGAGAAGGTGGGCAGGTCAGCCACGTTCATGGCACTGCCTCTGGGCTCCGCTGGTTTACTCAGCTTGCTGGTGGGAAGGAATGGATGTGGGACGCTGTTTTTAACCCCCTTTGCTGGAGGATCAGGTTTGCTCGTGGAGGAGAGCTCTGCAGCTTCAGTCACCTGTTTGCTCTCCGTGTCCACAGGAGACTCCGGCACCCTGTTGGAAAAATACATTTAACTTGGATTAGGTAGTTCAAAAAAGGAGTTCACACTGATGATTTGCAGGCAAGTGAATGAATCTAAACAAAAAGAATGTGGATATTAGACCAATCCTGGTCCTGCAGAGTTTAGCTCCAGTTGGTCCCAGCCTGGAAGATCTTGAATTATCTTGATTACAAGGTTCAAAAATAAATGCTCCAAAAGAGGGGTTTCACAGCGATGCCAAGGAAGAACCAGTTTTGGTTCCCCAAAGAACCTTTCAGTGAACAGTTGTTCCACTGTAAAGAACCTTTTGTGGAATGGAAAAAGGTTCAATTGATGGTAAAGGTTATTTGTGGAAGCATTGCCAAATAAAGAACCTTTATTTTTAATAGTGTACTTGATTACTGCTCTAGCAGGACTGGACCTCCCTGCTTTAGGCAATGTTAAAAGTTTAACCCGCTTGACTGGAATCCTCCTACAGTAGAATACAGCTGTAAAGCAGGATCTCCTATACTAGCAACCAGTGTTGTGTACCATTCAGAACTGAGATTACCATTCACTTCCGTTTGAACTGAACTCATAAATGCAATCAACTCTGCAGGTAAGGAGGTGGGGAGAATAATGAGGATGCTAAAGACTAGGCCAAGGGAGTGAGGTAAGTTTATCTATTGCTAACTGGCCTCTCTTACACAAACCGGAACCAAAGAAATGAATATAAGCCCAATAAGTAACACTTTGCATGACAAACGTTAAGGGCCAGATTTACTAAAACATCACAAGACCAGAATGGCCAATGGGAGTGGAAAGTTTTGCAGCTGATTTACTGACAATGAGCAAATTAAAGAGCACAGACGCAGCCAAGTTTCCATAATGACCAACACAATCTTTCAAAAGCAGTGCAAATTTCATTTGCAAAGCTCAAACTGGGTTTAGACTTGCTTTTTGGCATTAATTAATGGTGCAAATACCAGTAAACTGACAAACGTAAATCTTAGTAAATCACATTTTCACGCTTTCATTTAAATACTCTCCTCACATAAATGTTGCTTCTGCGAGGGAAACTGCTACAAACGCATATACAACAAGGTCAGCTGCAAAAATAACTGTCCATGCCTTTTCGTCACTAATTGTTCACGGCGTATCTTTAGTAAATCCTGACAGAATTAGTACGCTTCTGCATTACCAAATGGATGCGAAACTAAATGACTGATTTAGACAGGTCTCCTGAGCCCACCCCCAAACACATAGCTCCGCCCCAAACTCACACCATTGGTCGACTCTCTGTTGTTGTGTCATGCTGGTTAGGCTGCTCAAACAAACAGCAATGTTATTGTAAGCCTGATTGATGGCTGCTCTCAACAACTCCATGCCTCACGGAGGGGAAACACGGCTAAATGACACAGTAGTTAGAACACGAATACATAGGCTATATAATACATATGTTTGCCTTTGTCTGTGTCTACAAACGCCTCTCATGTAAATGACCAATGATCATATATGCATAGCACCACACACACAAGCAACCTAAGAGCCATCTTACATTTCTGAAATCATTACTTACTTAACATAAAGACAACTACCAAGTACACATTTAACATTTGGAAACACATTCAACGAGTAAACAATCTTTTTTACCCTTTAATGAACATGGCAGGGGTTCATAACTGCATGCCGCTGGTGTTTCTGAGAGCCATGTGGCTAAAAAAAGTGTCATGAGGCCTGACTGACAGACGTGGCAGGTGCAGTTCATTTACAGCGACGCTGGCACTCACTTAGCCTGTTTGGAGGTCATTGTGAATAAAGGCCGAGCTCACTAAATGTCATTCACTTCAGTAACAGTTCAATAACGTATAACAATGTATATATATATCTGTGATGGTTAAAGCACTGCTCAACATAACAGCAGGTGTATATTGATATTTATATTATTTTATAATTAAGCAGGATATAAATATACAATAGTATGTGAGCAAAGTGTTGAATGAAATAAAACAGGAATGGGACAACAAAACCAGCAATGCATCCTATACAAACACACAGCAGTGAGTGAAGGGTGAAAAAAGCTTCAGCGATGAACAGCGAGTCAGATTTACAGAATCTAGATTTTTATAAAGCAAAGAACATGTTTTAATTTACCTACTGAACACAAAATGTGAAAGAACTGATCATGCATCAATAAAATGATTACACAGATGTATTGATTTTTGGGTCACTCTGATTGCAATAAAGTGTAACAGATTATTATCCAGATTACAAATCTTGTGCTTACCTGCTCTTTAAAATTAGTTTGCTAGCCAGAAAGATCAACTGTATGTAAAGTTGGTTTGAAAGGTTGAAGGTGTAGAGCGATTCTCTGGCATCTGTTCTCTCAATGAGATACTGTCGGGCTGTTTATCTATAGAAAGCTATGTGAGTCATGAGCAGCAGACTCACGCCCCCACCATTCCTGAGGAACCACCCACTCAACCCACGGACAATGTATGCACATCGAATAATGAGAACATCTGAGCAAAAGTGAATAAATCTGTTAACTTGATTTATTCCTGTCGTCAAGACTAAAGGTGAATGTTGCATGCCTCAACAGCCAACTGTCAATCAGCTACATGATAGTTTTACTTGTTGCAAGTTAAATGTGGGAATAGAGGGCACATGCAAGCAATTTATAAGGATCACCATGTCACAGTAATAGATATTCCTGCTTGCAACCTACTTGAACCTACTGACTTTGACCCCAAAAAGGAAAGAGAAATCTTCACAAAGATTATTCAACAGACTGAACTAGCTTTTTTAAACTTTTATGAGCTCAAATCAGTCAGTGACACTACAACTCCAGGTCAATTTAATACAAATTTGACTAAATGTACATGTTTACTATTGTCATTTTACAGCTGCTTTATAGCAGAATTAAATTCTGTTCGCATCACTGTTTTCTTGTTCATCACTGTAAAGTTGTTTTGAAACAATCTGTATTGTATTAAGAGCTATATAAATAAAGGTGACCTGGTTTACCTGGTTGTAATCATTACCCTCTGTTCCTATTCTGATTACCAACCTTGGGTCTTTGAAGCAATCTGTAAGCAATCCTGAAACTTTAGAGACATTGCTAGATCCTTTTCATCCTCAGGATGATTTCCTCAGTAAATCTTTTATATTACTTATTGGCTCTGTATTTCTGTGGTTCGCTTCCCGCATTACAGACAGAACAGAATTGCTAGAATAGGGAACAGCTCCAATTTGTCTGCACCCGTTATCTGTGGGGTACCTCAAGGTCCTGTATTGGGCCCTATTTTCTTTTCCTTATATCTTGTTATCAGTTGTTTGTTCTTAGTGTCTTAGTGTCATTATATAACACAATTTATCTGTGCGCAAGCACAATGTTTAATTTAACTTGATTTACGTTTGACTTGAAATTTTTGATCACTAACACTTTTGATGAACCTGTACCAACATTATAGTTGTTACAGTATTCATGAATACATGTAAATATATTCAAAACAAGAAAGTTCATTTACAAATAAAATGTTAATATAGCTAATATGATATAATCAACTGAACATATTTAAACAGTATTAAATGTTATCAATATTACATAATTTAAAGAAACATTTTATAGTCATAAAAATCCATTACACCTACACACACCAAACAAAACAAAACGAGTGTCACTGTGCTGCACAAATAATCTGTAGTTTCCACTTGATCAAGCCACTCTCCTTTAAAACGTAACAGCCATGATGACATTTTTTCACATGTCTTTGAATTTGCATTGCCTCTCCTATTGAGCTCTTTTGTAAGGAAGCATTCGAGTAGTTCAACAGTGATTGATTTGACTCACATTATTCTGCTTAACATTTAACATCTTAATATTTTTGCAATGCCTGAAATGCTGATAAATGTCCTACCGTGCTACAGGGGCGGCAGTCTCTTCCTCAGAGCTGTCAGGCCATTCTGGAGGAGGAATTAGTGTGTCTTGTAGTAACAAGGGCTGGTCATCCGGCTCTAGTCCAGCTGAGCTCAGAGAGGAAGGCTCATCCTCCTCTCCCAACACCTCCTCTAGGTCTTCAAAGAACAAAATCATATGATTAAATACTGTATTCTTTTTATTTCCCTTACACTACTATTTGTTTGCAAAATGGTGACAGCAAATATTCTAGATTAAAAAAAGAATGTGTTCATTGGTAGGAATCTGCTGCTTTCTGTTTCTGTATTACAAATATTATTGGAGGTGGAAAGTATTACCAAATTGGCTGAAATATTGAATGTACAAACACACAAATGGCAGGGAAAAGGCTATGCATCATTTTATAAAATAACAGGTATTATGACAAAAGTAATGTAAAATTAATAACTTAAATAAGACATGCATACATTAATTTAGATTTATTTGTGCCATGTAAGCATGCATAAAATCAAACAAGAAGGTTACCTGTATATACTTCAAGCATGGCACTATTTTTTTTTTTTTTTTTTTTTTTTTTTTTTTCATGTTATGTCCAAAAGGATTTGATGCTGAGCATTTAAATATTCCAGAATCTTCTGGATACGCTTCTGTGATCACGAGGGTGCACAATTCCTCTATAATAAAACAAAGAAGCGTTAAAAGTCTAGTAAGTCTATCCCTTCATGCACCATCTTGTCAGATAAATGTTTACTCACCAGGAACAGAAGCTGAACTTGCTTCTGAAAAAGGCAAAAAATACAGTAAGAAACCATTTTAGTTCATTGGCTTGCAATGAAACTTGTAAGGTGGTCTTATGTCTATTATTGTTTTAAAAAGAAATAGTTAAATTCCTTGAAAATTTGAACCTATATGCTGGTAATTTTTGCATATTTTGAATCCTTTAAAAAAATGCATAAATGTGACCCTGGAGCACAAAACCAATCTTAATTAAGTCAATTTTTCGAAATGGAGATTTATGCATCATCTGAAAGCTGAATAAATAATCTTTCCATTGATGTATGGTTTGTTAGGATAGGGCAATATTTGGCTGAGATACAACTATTAGAAAATCTGGAATCTGAGGGTGCAAAAAAAAAAAAATCTAAATATTGAGAAATCATCTGTAAAGTTGTCCCAATGAAGTTCTTAGCCAGCTATTACTAATCAAACATTAAGTTTTGATATATTTATGGTAGGAAATTACAAAATATCTCCCTGGAGCATGATCTTTACTTAATATCCCAATGATTTTTGACATAAAAGAGAAATGGAATAATTGTGACCCATACAATGTATTGTTGGCTATTGCTACAAATATCCTCCAGCGACTTAACACTGCTTTTGTGTTGCAGGAACACAAATGTCACTGATACCAACGCATCAGTTTTTGCATCTTTTTTTAAAATTCTGTATGCAAATTTCAAACTTGATCTTCACACAAAACTATTGTATGGCTTTAGATGACTTGAAATATAGTACATTTTCATTTTGGGGTGAGCTATTCCTTTAAACGAAATGTAAAGTAATGCTGTAATCAGCCTGAGCTCTCACTCACTCTTTCTAAGAATCCGGAAGTCTGCCGAGTCGATGATCTGCTCGTTCTCTCTGAGCCAGGAGATCTGCAGCGGAGGCGTTCCTCTGATCCTGCACTCCAGGACCACCAGTTGCCCCTTCAGCGTACTCACGTCATGAAGACCCTGTGAAGACACAACCCCACCAATAACACCCTGGCACTGGTCCACTCAGTTTAAGGTGTACGGCATGTTATTGTTGCTTTACCTTGACAAATGTTGGAGACACTCCAGCATTCCCTGAACCCTGGTTTGTGTTCTGAACCTGCACAAAAACACAGATCAACAATGTGTGCTTAGGCTGGAAGTAACATGCACATAGCACACACAACTCACAACTCACTGCGCTTGGTTTAGTAAAAATGGTGGATGTGTGTGAGATTGCTTTATCCTTTTTTAAATACCTACACGTCACGCAAGTTTAATGCTTGAATGCGGTAAAAACAAAATCTACTGTAATTCATACTTGCACAGTCAGATAAAGACACGGATGAGCTGATTACATCAGAAAGCTACCACTGGGACAGTAAGGTACACATATATATCTTATTTACCCCTAAAGGGTGCATTTTAATACCTTAAAGGCACATCTTTGAGGCGGACAGTAGTGAAGTATTTTTACTCTGCTACTTTTCAAGTGTCTGTACTTTATCAGTGTTTTTCTTTAGAAAACTTTACTTCACAACATTCCAAAGCATGATGTTGTACTTTTTACTGCACTACGTTTCATATTAATCATATTACTTTCTTTTCTCAAGCAAAAGTAATTCTAAGATTTACTTGAGTACAACTACATTTTCAATGTTCTTAAGTTTTAAAGGTAAAACAAACAACAACTTTTATTTATGAAATGTAGTGCAGTAAAAAGTATGACATTATGCTTTGGAATGTAGTGAAGTAAAGTTTTCCAAAGAAAACACCCTGATCAACTACAGACACTTTTTGAATTTACTTGAGTAATGTAAAAATACTTCACTACTGTCCGCCTCTGTTCATACCTAAATGGTACATTTTAGTACGTTTTGAAAAGGTATTGCCTCAGTGACAGCTTTTGTACCTTTTTTTCTCTGAGAGTATTTATGAATTGCACAATAGCAAAACTGACCTCTTAGGTCATTAACTGTTAAATGCATAATTTCATTATGCATCTGATCATATATAAGCAGCGTTCTCCACATCAGAAACCCATGACTGGCAAATCAACATGACAGGAAGAATAGCTGAGTAACATACATGAAAATAAATTAAATGTGGAGTGTGTTCATGAGGATGCATGTAACTTTGTGAAAAATGGTTTGTGATTTGGAGGCACAATTCTATGTTGCATAACTTGCCTACTTTTCAGATCCTGATGAAAAACATATGTATTTTTTGTTCTTACCATTTGAGGACTGATGCAGACAGGCTGTACTAAACTGGAGTGCCTCTGCTGTATTGAGGTCGAGGATGAGGATGATGAAGAGGAGGAGGATGTGTCTCGGGAGCACGATGATATAGTTAGGGACATAGTTGATGTTTTTTTCTGAATCCTGAAAGAGTTAGAACACAACTGCATTATTTAATTAATTTAATTACATTTATAATAAATGTCATTGCTATTGTCATTTCATTCACAAAAGAAGAACTTCTGGTCTGTAACTGAAACTGGACGCTTTTTTTCGAGATCTGCTGAAGCGTTCAAATTTAAATAGTAATTGAAAGCACGGAGTGTCTCTTACTGTGCCATGCTTCCAGTATCTCAGAAGAGTGTTGGTGAGTCCCGAGGCACTAGAAAACATTCAACAAAACAGAAATACTGAGTTAAGGACAACAGAAGAAATGTTCATTTATTTAAATAAAGGTGACCCTGTCTGTGAAATCCAGGCTAAAGTCTCAGAATCTAATTATGAGATAACAAGCATCAAAGTTGGCTTTTAACCATTAATTCCACTATGATTTAAATCTCTGACGTGGCCTTACTTGGTCCAGTATTTTAAGGTTTCAAGGTTATATTTTCAAAGAGTGTTCTTTACTTATGAAGGATGATTTTATTGTGGAAACGCAAAGACACGAAAAACGACTTCAGCCTCTCAGCTCTTTCGCTGTGGATGTCACACATTTGTTTTACGTACAGTCTTGTCTTAATGCACTTATAACATTAGTGGTGAAATCTGTCGTATCTGTTTACCGCTCTTGACGTCTCACACACCTTTAATATAATACCATTATAATAAAATCTGAGGGCAAGAGGAGAGTTTACAAATAAATTGGAGACGTGAGCGTAGGCACCCATGAATTCTCCTCTTTTCTGCATTCTCAAACCCTTCTGCTTTAATATTCTTGAGCAAGATTTGTAAACAGATTGTTGACGTTAGGTGACTTTATTCATATAGCAAACTTGCCAATAATGATGGGTCTAACACCCCTGTGCTCGAAACCTGAGCAGCTCCCTGGGCTAATTTGGTTTTTTGTTGTTGCTTTCAGTCTACTGTCACGTTGTGTGTTGCTTTTTAGAAACACATGGTGTAGGATAAATCTTTCACCCTGCATTGGACTCGAAAGTGCCATCTCAAATAATAAAATAGAAGAAAAAAAGGAAGAGGGCTTTTTTTTTGTTTTTTTATTAATTAAAAAAAAAACAAATAATCAGAAATATCCCTCGTCACTGTATCAGTTTGACGTCATATTGATCACAAATCACCTTGTGTTTCTATAGTGCTTTCACTGTAGAGTCATTCTACCTTAAAAATAAAGGTTCAAGACCAAATAAAAAAGCATTTATAGCCTGATGTCATTAATCCCACTATTTAGAAAATCACCTATGTAATGGTGCGGTAAATAAACCAAAAGCAAATATGTGATGAACCATCAAAAACTCCAAAGAACCGTATAGCAACTCCATAACCCGTACAGACAGATAAGAGCGAGAACACCTGCTTACACTGCGTATGATCAACATACTGTATGTAACTCTGCATCAAAGGTTGCATTCAAATACACTTTGTCTTTTAGTACTGGATCATTATACAGTTTTCTAAATATTGTAGTTTCTCAAAAAAACTAAAAAGAATCATCTAGGATATAGCTTTGAGAAGAGTGGAATGGAAGTGTAGCACTTCCACTATCAGCATTAAAGCCAGGTATATTTTTGGCACAGCCATGTCTAAACATAAGCAGGAATACAAGGTCCTCTTGCAGCAACTCAGCATATATATCTAAAATTAAAGCAGAACAGCCTATAGGCTGAACACAGACAATACCCTCCGTCAAAGCAACTAATCTGCCACCTCTCAGGCTAAGAAAACCCGTTTCATTGCATGGGTCCCACCAGTGCACCTGTTTCACAACCTGGAGCCTTACCGGTGTATCCTCTTAGTGTGGAGGGGACAATGAATTCCCCTGGGCTGACAACACCAAGGCTGAAGGTAGTTAGGAAGACCAGCTTGTTGCACTCTTCCCCTCTCAAAGAGAGTGCACTGCAAGTCTTGTTTGCCCCCCTCTTTGACTGGAAGTCTTCTACCTGGTAAAAGAAATGGAGAAGTGGGGACAGGCACTCAGACTGGGCTATTGCTAAAGAGATTCACCAGCTTGACTGCAGGTTGTCTGGGTAGGTATAAGGTGCATCTCACATTACAGTCTGTCCATCGCACACAGCTGACTCCACAGTAAGCAGGAGAACCGAACACTCGGGTGTCAAATATAGACCACACTCATGCACTTGGCCTCAGGGATGGAAATAGCTTGTGCAAGAAACTCATCTATTAATCGTTGTCCAGGGAGATTGATAAGCTTAGTAAGTTACCACTAGTATTACCAATTATGAAAGAAAAAATATAATGTGGTTTCAGAACTTCATTGATCCCCATTTAATCACTTTGTATGTTCAGCCATCCATGCATGTGCACATCAGTACCAGTGTTGGGCTAGTTACTCAAAAACCATGTAATATTACTCATTAGTTACTCCTTTCAAAAGCAATATTTCCATCCGCTGAATGTAAGCTTTTCCATATTCCGAGCTCGCCTGCTGCACTGGTGACTTAATGTGCTTGTGCAAGTTATGAAATTATGAATGAATGAATTGTTGTATTGTTGAACTTCAAATCAGTAGGGGTTGATGCATCAAAAATAACTAAGTAACTAGCTGTTTTATAGATAGTAACTGTAATATTATTACTGAAATCTTATTATTAATTAGTTACACTACCAGTTACTGCTAAAAGTAATATTATTACTTTAACTAGTTACTAGTAAATAAGTTACTGCCCAACACTGACCAGTACATAATTTCCCAATGTATATGACTGATAAGTAAATAAAAAAGAACTAATCAGTCATTGTGCACCACTTTAGTCCTACGCAAGACTGTTTGCTGGAAGACTGCCCCAGCGCTCCTGGCTGCATCCGCTGCAGCTTCTCTCATGGCAGAGGTATCCAGTGCATTGACCTCTGTCTCCTGCTCGCCGGTCTTTCCTCTGCCTGGATCTCTCTGTCATGTCCCCTGTACTGGAGTTTTGGATCCTTCCTCCTGCTGGTCTTTAGGTGTCAGGAGCCTCAATAAAGTAGTGAGGGGGATTACTGTTACACCTCCACCAGACTGACAATCTCATTTCACTTATATCTGCTCACTCTCCCTGGACTGCAGATCATCAGCCCTATTCACACGGGACTAGGATTACCTGGTGACCTCTAGTCATCTCGATCTTAATCCTGTGGGAATTGGCTATGTCTGTAATTTGTATAATTCACGGAGAAACAGTGCTGGCGCCGATGCATAACTTGCTCTTAAAATACTCCCTCATTTTTGTTCATAATACAGCTTTCAAATCTGTAAAGATGCTATGTTTATCTGTGTGCGCTCACAATAACAACAAAACATTGTGCTTTTGTAAAATAATGAAAGCAAGCAGGGTGCGCTTTCTGCCGTCTCGGTCTCTGTGAACTTGAGCGCGAAACTCCGAAACTCTGTGTATACTTGCCTTACAGACATGGAAAAAAAACAATATATAGAGAGCAAACACAAATGTCTCTTCAAATAAAAATAAACCAATTCAAATGGTAAACAAATATTCTCAGGTTATGTAATCCGTATGAAACATGCATATAGGCGCATCACTACTGCGGAGATGACGAGTCAGTGTCGCCGACTTCATCTCTTAAACTAAAAACAAAGAAAGCACTAGTTTATCAAATTATAAAAATGTTAATGCAGTCTCCTTCCTGTTTTTCACTGACACATTCATAACCATTAATTTTGCCGGTGTGCTGTGCTTGTAAATCTGTGTGCATGTGTGGCAAAAAAAGCCTTTTTTTTTTTTTTCTTTTCATAAAGCCTTTCTTCTTTTGTGTTGCCGTTTGCGCTTTTGATTTGAGCTCTTATTGGGCATGTATTACAGGCTCACATTATGATTGATTATATGGTTTTAATAAAGCGGTTGAGACTAATAGCGAATAATGCTTTTTAAAATGACTAGTCGAACGGGGAAAAAATAAGGGGTTAATAACCGTAATGTTCCATGGTGTTCGTTGCATTACTGCTCGCCAAGGTTTATGGGGATGTAGATTAAGTCCAAGTCTTCTCCACACTTTTTCGTGTATCTCTATACCAGAATTACAGCGCACACATACTAAACATACTGGTCTGGTCGCATGGAGATCTAATGGCATTTGGCATTAGTAGACTACATCGTTCTGTAGTCACGGTTTGTTCGTAAGTTGACGCGGGACGGAGATAGAGATCTTGGATGAGAAAAAGGGGGGGGAAAAAGAAAAAGAAAAAAAAAAAAGGAAAAAAAAAAAGAAAAGCAAAAAAAAAAAAAAAAAAAAAAAAATCAAAAAAAAAAAGGAAAAAAAAAAAAAAAAAAAAAGGAAAAAAAAAGGAAAAAAAAAAAAGGAGCGCGGAATAGGATAACCTCTGGCTTCGTGTGGACGTATAGGCCTATATATTTTTCACTAGGGTTTACAGGCAGCATTTGAATACAAAAGTTAAAAAAAAAACTCTGAGGCAGCATCTAGCAATAAAACAAAACAAATCAGAGAGCTTTGACAACTGGGCAAAAAAAAATAAAAAATGACTACAATTGCATGCTGTGAACTCTTTAGTTACCATTAAACTTAATTTGTTCCACCTGTGTTTTGCCATTGCTGGTTTCAGTAAACTGTGTTGTGATTGAGCCTACCCCAATTCTAGAAAGGTTTAGTGTTAATTCTCTGTTGCCATTTGCCCTTCTTTATGTTTATTTGTGGAAGCTTGGCTTCCTCTCTTGTTTCTATTTGAAGACTAAGATCAAGTAAAGACTGCAAGCTTTGAGTCATCTGAGCCTCCTTGTTTGTCCTTCCTTCTGGTTTTGCAGACTGTCACCTCGAGACCCCGACCGATATATATCGTTTTGCTGATTTTATCTTCCGATATGAGCCTGTCGCAGATATATCGATATCGGCAAATATGCCGCCGATATGAACATTTTTCAAAGCTGTGCTTCCTGCATAAACCTGCCCCTGTTGGATTGGCAGTAGCTTGTTGCCCTACACAGTTACCTTGTTTATTTTCTTAATTCAAGTTATATACAGTAGCCTATTGCTTTATTTGAGTTTTAAAGTTATTTATAATAAGTGAAGTGAAGTTTCCTGTTAAGTGCACTGATGTCAGACTCATTTTGGATAATAAAGTTTATTGTTAAATTGCTAAATACCCTGCCTCCATTACATATTTTTGTCACATCATTATACGTGTTTGATCACCACATTTGAGTTATCATTGCTAAAAATGTGTTTAAGTATATATATTCTGTTTATGTATATACTGTATTCTAGCCTATATACAGTACCAGCCATGGGATGAATGGGAAGTGTGTGCAAACCTTTGACTGGTAATGTACAATAATATACACATAAAGAATATCGGCCGATATATCGATATCAGACTTTTTTTAACTCCCTAATATCGGTATCGGTATCGGCCCCCAAAAACCAATATCGGCCGGGCTCTACTGTCATAGACCAGAGGGAGAGAAGTAGTTTCCCTGACTGGGAGACCTCAGGCTCTCATCACTACACCTCACACCAGAGACCAGCGTTTATAGCGTATTATACCAGTCAACATTTACAGCAAGACTGATCCATGGAAGTGCAAGAATCGACTCCTCCCTCTGATGTGAAACGCATCCTAGCTATGCTTTCTGGTCAAGCCACTGCTGTTGTCCACTGTATAAGTGACCAGTCGATATCTCAAGCCTCTCCTGTCGTTCAAACCCAGTTTCAAGGTACCCCTGAGCTGAGTCCACCAGCATAGCAGCCTCATAGGAAAAGACCCGGCCCCTGATTAGCACCTTTGACCGATGTAAGTAACCACATCAGAGATGGTCAAAGTGAATGTCGTTGTAAGACTCGACTGCCTGATGTTCACACCTCCACTGGTTCTGCTGAATCTCCACCGCGGACCAGTGTTCTGAGCAGCCTATGAAGGACATTATCACAGGCCAAAACAGAAAGAGATCCCTCATGAAAAAATACTATAGTCATTTATAGTAAATTCTATAGTGTTTTTGAACCATACTATAGTAAAGTACTTGAATTAATTTGTTGTGGTAATTCTACACTGTAAAAAAAAATCTGTGACATATTTACGTGAAAGGCGTAATATACGGCAGCTCAGCGTAGAAATCTGTGGGGCAGAGACAAACACATTCCCCGTAAAAAAGCGCTGCGTTGTCGCACACGTTTTAGGTTTGGTAAAGATACTTCTTGGACTCTTAAATTCACAAACAAACCGTATTCAGGAACTGATGTAATGTTAGATAAACCAAAATATTGATGAGACGCAGAGTGCTAATATCTTGGTTCTTGAACCCTTGTAATGCACTTGATAACCACCAAAAACTGGTGGTGATGAGAAAGCCACCTGATGAACCAAAGCTCATCACAAACAGCTTTTTTCCGCAGCTGAAGAGATAGGACAATGCTCATATACAGCAGGTGAACACAGTTAATCGACCACAAACATATTCTAAACACCATCCACTGTTGGTTGAACCACACATGATGCTGAATAATGCAATGAGGTAACATTCATAACAACATTACATGATAAGAGTTTAAACTCTCAAGTCACAAAAACTAAGACGGAACTAAAAAAAAACAACTAAGAAAAAACTAATAAGAAACATGTTATTTCAACAAAAAACTTCAAATATGAGAGTGTCATGCAGGGAATTTTGGGAGTGTCAATTTACGGTTTTTCATTGTAATTTATACAATGACTTGTTCTTTTTCACTTCCAAAAAATTTAAAATATTTTAACAGTATTTTACTGTAAAATAACATTAAATGTAATTACATGTATTCACCGTATATAGTATGGAAACTTACTGTTAACCAGTAAACAGGTTTTTACTGTAGCATTTTTAAAGTCTTTTACTGTTAAAATCACAATCATTTTTTTACAGTGTAGAGTTGCTGTAGTAATATAACAACTATAATAATATAAACACACTTACTACCCAATACTCTACTCAGTTTTCTTACAACTATAGGGTAATTATACTACAATACACTACGTTATGTAGTAACACTAAACGTATTCCACAGATTGATTTAGTACGTCTATCAGGATACCGTAGATGAGTGAATTCTATCATTGCAGGGGACCATTGGGTGTCACACAAAGGTAGTCATGCTGTTGGCATGGCTTTTGATTATTTAATACAGTGCTACTCATGGTGGAAAGATTACAAGATGTTTACCAGTCCCCAAACAATAAATATTTTTGCAAAAAAAGGTCTTAAAAGTGAGGTGAAGTTATCTGAATTTCTACGCTGGTCCAAAAGTAGAGGCAAGTGCATTCCCCTCGTGTGTATCATTGTGACACAGAATCAAAATATTTTATTGTACTTGTCTTTTGGTAATATTTCATTCATTGTATTTATAAAAGCCATAAAGAGTAATTTACCTAATTCTACAACATTATTATTTTTTTTAAATAACTTTTTTCTTATAAAAATGCGGTGGACTTTAATTAAATCTTTGCATCCACTATGTTACGTTTCCATACTTTGCCGTTAAAGTCAGTGGAATTATACTACATTTTAATTGAACTCAGATTGAAAAGCCTTTGCTCTCTCTAAGAAACTATTTAGTTTTTTTATGTTTTTGGCCAAAAAAAAAATATAAAATAAAATTGTCAATTATGGGACCTACCAAAGGATAGTTGAGAGTAACAGTGCTGACAGTCCACTGGATAATTCTGTTACTTTACAATTCTGTTACTTAAAGGTTCAACTCTGTTTATGAACTATTTTCACATAAAAACTATACAATTGTTGTTTAAAATCTAATAAACATATTGAGGTTGGCTAATGCAGTCTTTGAGTTACATGCAAGCAAATTAGATTTAATTTGGTACACCTTCAATATGATTTTAATCCTAAGGCTGGTGTCAGATTAATATAATTTTAGACAACAATAGCACATAACACACAGCGAATAACTGCATTAAACGCCATGAAAGCGGAATGTGTGGTCTTCTGTTCAGGCGCTGTGTGGGCTGCTATGAGGTCCTTCGGGACGCACATGTGTTGTGAGTGAGAGAGCGAGAGAGTTCAGTTCTAGCGCCACTGACGGCACGGGGCCTGAGTTTGACCACCAGAGAGAATAATCTCTTAACTTTGAGCGGAATCACTTTACACCGCCCATCTCCCATAAGTGTCATCTGCAACGACGGTTTTAGAGAAAATAAGTGATGGGCAAGATGCTGTCCGCGGCGAGGAGCGTGTCTCAGGAATGCCGCAGCAGTGCTCTCATCAGGAAGGTGCGGTCTCGCCAGTGTTAGTAATGTGTTAACAGCAGTGTGTAGTGACCTTCATCAAGCGTGCAGCTCTGCAACAACACGGTGCTCATGAGTGTAATGTATACAGTGTACTGCATATCTGAAGCGATGTTGCCATGATAGCCAGTTACTGTAACCCACGTGGTTCTGTTTGTAGTTAAACCACGTGTTCAGAAGTAGCTGCCCCTGCAGCACAAAAGCAGTGTTGAGACGCTGGGGGATATTTGTAGCAATAGCCAACAATACATTGTATGTCAAAATTATACATTTCTCTTTTATGCCAAAAATCATTAGGATATTAAGATCATGTTCCATGAAGATATTTAGTACATTTCTTACTGTAAATATATCTAAACTTAATGTTTGATTAGTAATATGCATTGCTAAGAACTTCATTTGAACAACTTTAAAGATGATTTTCTCAATATTTAGATTTTTTTGCACCCTCAGATTCCAGATTTTCTAATATTGTGCTATCCTAACAAACCACACATCAGTGTTAAGCTTAGCTATTCTGTCTAGCCTTTGCACAGTGTGCTGTGATTCACTGCACAGTACAACAGTTCATATTGCCCTTTCCCCCTCTTATTATTATATTGCACACTACAACTGTTTTATGTTTTTTTAATTGTGAAATAATGAGACGTTCCTGAATGTCTGTGTTTAGGCTTGTTGGCGTGGCCTGACTCTCCAGACGGCGTGCAGACGGTGTTATGTGTGAGTACGAGGGGTTGGGTTCAGAACGTCTCACGGTAGGGCTGGACGATATGGCCATGTATATCACCATATATTTCTTCATTTCGGTCGATACGATATAATGCCGATAGCGATATGAACACTATTTTTAAAAGCCTTGTAAAAACTGCCAAGAATGTCCACAACAGATGTCTGTGCATACAAATTTATGAAAAATTAATTTGCCAACTCTGAAACCTACTCCTATAATACTATATATTTTAGGGAAAAAATGGCGCAAATAAATAAATGTTCACCTTTTATTGGTATTCAGCCTTCATAAAAACATGAAATGTGGAATCACTGTCAAATAAATATCATACTCTCCTTATTAATATTAATATTAATATTTAACTTCAAACTGTAGGCTAACATACACAGTGAACATTGACGGAACAGTAAGAATTTAATGTTGTAAAGAGTCTTTACTCAACCAATCCTGCATTTATTGATCAGAAAACAGCAAAAACAGTAACATTTGAATATTTGTACTATTTAAAACCGACGTTGTTTGATTTGAAAAGTATAGTTTATTCCTGTGATTTCAGAGCAGAGCTGTAGATCAATTACTCCGTCACGTGATCCTTCATAAATCATTATAATATTCTGATTTGCTTCTCAAAAAACATTTATTATTATGATGCTGAAAACTGCCGAGTAGATCTTTTTCAGGTTTCTTTGATGAATAGAAGTTCAGAAGAACAGCACTTTTTTAAGTAGACTCTTTTGTAATATTATAAATATCTTTCATCAATCAACTTGTGGATCAAATTGAAGTAACCTGCATTGCTAAATAAAAGTTTATAGCTAGATGCAATATAATTTAAAAAGAGGCATTTTGATACGATCTGGTATAGAGTATACTAATGTTACAAATACGCTTTTATTTCAGATAATCTGATCTTGGAGTCCCTTCATCATCAGAGAATCCTGGAAAAAATGTATCACAGTTTTAAATATGGGTAATCAGCAAAGCAGCATTATATACTGATTTCTGGAAGTTCATTTGACATCCTGGCATCCCCAGAAGACATTACATTTTAAAATATAGTCAAATAGAAAGCAGTTATTTTAAATAGTAAAAATATTTCAAAATGTTACTGCTTTTGGTGCATTTTGGATCAAATAAATGCAGGCTTGGTGAGCAGAAGATAATTCTTTAAGAAACATTAAAAATCCTTTGACTGTAGTGTAGGCTGATTATTCTTATAGATTGAAACGTGCATTAACCAGGATAACGAGTATGAAACATGCTCCGAGTTGCTTCAGAAAACAGAGCAACAACAAAAGCATGTTGCTGGAGACGGGTTTATTATTGAAAATGCAAACTGTTTGTCTGCCAGCAGGAGGCGCTGTGAGAGCTGCGGAACTAGCGGTTTCTCCAGTAACGGCTGTAAACACAGCAGCGCCGCTCATGAACGCTACTTTATCAGATCTAATAATGCCATCGAAACTTTTCTGAAGACAGTTGGTTCCCTTCAGAGATACATTCATATAAAACACCCGCGACGTGTTTTGATTTTGAAACGTGCAGTGCTCATGTTTATTCAACGAAGTCAAACGCCACAAATAAATCAATGTATGGGAAAAACTGGTAATGTGTATCGAAATATCGGAAATGTGTTTAAAAATCATATCAGCGTTATTGAAAAAAATTATATCGCGTTACATATTGATATCGAGTTATTGTCCAGCCTTACCTCATGATGATGGAAGGCCGTGTTTCTGAGCTGCTGATGGTGTGTCAGGTCGGAGGCGGTCCGAGGCGCCGTCATCGGCATTGACCTGGGAACCACCAACTCCTGCGTGGCTGTGATGGAGGGGAAGCAAGCGAAGGTGAGCTCGAACTCCTCTTGCTCACATTTAGAGGCTAAGACTTAGACCTGGCAACAAGAACGCTTGTAGACTGAGCTGTCAGCGTTGTGTTCCTGATCAGATGCTAAACATACTATACAGTAGTCAACATTTGAAGTATTCGCTCACTGGTTATGAAAACTTGAGAGGATTAGCATTTGCTTTATGGCTGCGGTTGTCTGATTTCATTAGTTTAAAATCTCCCGATCAGAGCTTTTTGCTTAAATTTTCCCCCAGTGATTTACTTATTCTCCCCAATCTGGCAACCACTCTACATTAAGGACAACGCACTGATATTCTGCAAGCATTTAGCGATCTCTTGAGATATTCTGCTCGAATAAATGTCGCACAATTACAAGTTGCATGGTTTGCGCGCAGATTTAGTCACAGCAAACAGCGCAGAACAGCGAAAGACAATACTGCTGCGACTAAATCTGCCAGCAAACCATGCAACTTTTAATTGTGCGACATTTATTTGCGCAGAATATCTGCTCTGCGCTCTGTTGGTTTGTGCTTTAGTGAAAACGCTTTAATTCAAATGTAAAAACAATCACGCAGCCCTAGAAGCTCAATTATGGCAGGTGTTCAGATTCTGAAGTCTGATGGGTTTGGATGAGTCGAGCTCAGACTGATGTTCAGTGAAGGGTGTGATGGTCACAGGTGCTGGAGAACGCCGAGGGAGCGAGGACCACGCCGTCAGTGGTGGCCTTCACAGCTGATGCAGAGAGACTCGTGGGAATGCCAGCCAAACGCCAGGCCGTCACCAACCCCAACAACACGCTGTACGCTACTAAACGCCTGATCGGACGCCGCTACGACGACCCTGAAGTTCAGAAAGACCTGTGAGACGTCTGTTTTTAAACAGATGTACACCACTGTACATGTGTGTGTATATATATATATGTGTATGAATTGTGTGTAGATAAGTGCTGAGCTTTGCTGTGATTAACAGGAAGAACGTGCCCTATAAGATCGTGCGTGCGTCTAACGGAGACGCCTGGCTGGAGGCCCACGGTAAACTGTACTCTCCCAGTCAGGCCGGAGCCTTTATCCTCATGAAGATGAAGGAGACCGCAGGTCAGTCCTCCGCCTGAGGAAGAGACGCATGCAACAGATGATCAGCCGCTCCTTTAAACCACTGCTTGTCTGTTTCAGAGAGCTACCTGGGTCACGCGGTGAAGAACGCTGTTATTACCGTACCTGCTTACTTCAACGACTCTCAGAGACAGGTGCGGAGCACAATCAGTGGTCAACTAACCTGTTATATGTGCATATCAGTATCTGCTCATGTTGAGAACATTGCGAACCAGCTTTGATTCGTGCAATGGTTGTGTTGATAGGCGACTAAGGACGCCGGGCAGATTGCAGGTTTGAATGTGCTGCGTGTCATTAATGAGCCGACGGCTGCTGCTTTGGCCTACGGACTGGACAAGACTCAGGACAAAATGTAAGCTTTAGATACTCGTCTTCATTGTTTGATCATATTTGTGTACCAACGTAGTTAGGGATGCTCTATATCACTTTGTCATGATCGATACTGACACTGCAGTATTAAATCGGTTCACTCAGAAATGCATGCACGTATTCGTTAGAACATGTTAATTAGCAATGCTGAACTTATCTTTAGCATGTTTTGACTGTAGCTTGAGTTGCTGATGTGAGCTTGTTTACATTGAGAAAAGTGTACACTGCCGGTCAAAAGTTTGGGGTCAGTAAGACTTGTAATGTTTTTAAAGAAGTGTCTTCTGCTCATCAAGGCTGCATTTATTCATCAAAAAAATACAGAAAAAAAAAAAAGTTTAATCTTGCAAAATGTTATTACAATATAAAATAATGGTTTCTATTTTAATATCCTTTAAAATATAATGTATTTCTGTGATAGCAAAGTTGAATTTACAGCATCATTACTCCAGTATAAAGCGTCACATGATCTTCAGAAATCAGTATAATATGCTGATTTATTATCAGAATTATCAACAGTTGTGCTGCACAATATTTGTTTGGAAACTGCGATATTTTTTTCAGGAATCTTTGATGAATAAAAAGTTTAAAAAGAACAGAATTTATTCAAAATATAAATCTTTTCGAACAATATAAATCTTTGCTATCACTCCCCCTTAAAAATGAAACATCCTCGCCTGAATACAAGTTTTAATTTCTTTCATAAAAAAAAGAAAGAAAAAAGTATTTACCGACCCCAACTTTGAACGGTAGTGTATATGTCAGAAGATTTCCTTTTCAAATAAATGCTGCTCTTTTGAAATGTTTTATTCATAAAATAATCCTGAAAAAAGTATCACATTTTCCAAAAAAATATTGTGCAGCACATCTGTTGATAATTCTGATAATAAATCAGCATATTATATGATTTCTGAAGATCATGTGACACTTTATACTGGAGTAAGTAATGAGCTGATGGGAATAAAGCGGCGCATCACAGGAACCATTTATATTTGAAAGTGAAAGTGAAAGTGAAAGTGAAGTGATGTGTGGCCAAGTATGGTAACCCATACTTGGAATTTGTCCTCTGCGTTTAACCCATCAAAGTGCACACACACAGCAGTGAACACACACAAACTGTGAACACACACCCAGAGCAGTGAGCAGCCAATGCTGCGGCACCCGGGGAGCATTTGGGGGTGTCGGTGCCTTGCTCAAGGGCACTTTAGTCATGGTATTGAAGTTGGGAGAGAGCACTGTACATTCACTCACCCCAACTACAATCCCTGCCGGTACGAGACTCAAACCCACAACCTTTTGGGTTACGAGTCCGACTCTCTGACCATTAGGCCACGACCTGTTAATGTATATTAAAATAGAAAAAAAAATTTATTTTACATCATATAATTATTGCACATATAAAATTTTCCCTGTATTTTGAAAAATGTTTGTATACAACACATTAAAAATATCAAACGTTTGACGGTAGTGTAGGAAAATGGTAACAACTGAAGGTTGATAGTGGTAAATTAAATATACTGAATGAGTTAGACTCTAGTCTTTACTAAAATGAACCTATGGCTTCCATAGTTCATCATGTTTGTGGATGGATATCGACGCCCCGAGCAACATCCTACCTGCGCACCTCTCTACAAGACCCCCCCCGTGTCGGACCGATATTGTTTTTTTTTTGTCAGCGATGCGAGTATCTTGGGAAAGCAGGGTGGCCGTTAATGTATTAATTTAATATGTTCAAAAAAGTAATGTGTTAAAAACAATAGTTGTATTTAGATGACAAATATTTTCACAAATAAATAAATATTAATAAAAATATAATTAAAAAGGAAATAAACACTGTAACCAACACGGGCACTCTTTATTCTGGAAGTTGTGTGCATGGAATCATATTTTTTCAAATTAAGCAGGGTAACCACTCATTTTACAACAGCACAAGTTGGAAAATGAATGAATATGGCGGGTAAAGCATAAAGCGCAGGAAAATTTGAAATCACGAGTTAAGTTAGTTCTCCAGTGAAGCTGAACTCTCCTCCTGTCTGCATTCAATTTGCACGGACCGACCGTCACGCAGAAAACTTGCGATCATGCAGGATACAAATGCACATTTCACAAGATCTCACAACTGGATCTGGCTAAGTTTGCAAGGTTTTTGAAATTAAATGTTCATTCAAAGATTTGTTTAAATTATACAAATGTGTATTTGTGGAATGCTGACGGCAAACGAGAAAGTATTATAATGTTTGCCTTTCTATTGCTAATAATATAAAAGCAATCGTTATAAGAATTTTTCTATACATTTTAATTCCTTTGTTTAACCGTTCTATCGGATTATTAGACAGACTTCTATCCGTATTAGACAGAACTGTTTACGACGACAGCGAACAAGAGGGAGAATGTGAGCGCTGTCAAAATAAAAGTCCCACCTCGAACGCATCGGCCAAACAGGAAAAATTATCGCCCGATGCCGATATTTAAAAAATGCCAAATATCGGCCGATATATCGGTCGACCACTACTCTCTAACATAGTAAAAAATGGTGGTGGTATTTTTGAACGAGTAGCCTAAGTGCATTTACTTTAAATACAAATGCACAGAAAATGTGCAATTATATTCCATTATTCCTTTAAAACATTTTAATGTGTGTACATTAATAATATATTAAAATAAAATAAAATCCCAGACAACACCATAGCTGCAGTTAGTTACTACAGTAAATCCATACATTGAAATCAGTTGGACAAATTTGTAGTGGAAGCACTACAAAACTAAATTGAATCAGTTTTGCTGTCATTCAGTCTCAGTCTGGAGCCCTGTGTCTTTAAATGGTTCTAGTTGGTCGTGATTATCTGTCAGATGACATCAACATCGACTAAAGTCTTTATACTGAAGTCTCTTTGAATGTTGTTATCTGACGTGGATCTGCTTACTGCTATCGTGCTCTGGCTTCATTCTAAAGATCATTACTCTTCCCAGGATCGCAGTGTATGATCTCGGCGGAGGGACGTTCGATATCTCTGTCCTGGAGATCCAGAAGGGAGTTTTTGAGGTGAAGTCCACCAATGGAGACACGTTCTTGGGCGGAGAAGATTTCGACCAGCATCTCCTCAGACATATAGTGAAGGAGTTCAAGAGAGAGGTTTGTGTCCGTCCTCCCAAAAAACAAACGTGTGTGTTTAGTAGTAGTGCTCTGATCGGCAAATTCGAAGCCAGTAACGATCGCTGATATTTTAACACTAAGATCAACCGATGCCGATTGTTGATGTTTAATTGTAAAGACCCCATCTTTTAGCTCAAGTCGTTTTTAAAAAATAATTTATTTGCAAGTTAATATGCTTCACCAAAATGTATCGCACTGTAAAATTTAGACGGTTTACATTTTGTAAACATTACTAAAGTTACATTTAACAGTTGTGTCGTCACTATCAAAGATCTTTGTGACGTGCTGGCTGCCAGTGAACCACATGAGCTCAAATGCAGCGCTGAAGAGAAATATCAGTTACATATCAGTTGAATAGATCAATAATAAAAAGGCTGAATTTGCACAGAATTGGCCAAATGGATCATTGATGCTTTAATGATTTTAACTCTTATTATAGAATGTAGAAAACTGAGCTTTTGTCATCTTTATGTAAGACTGTTAATAAATGGACTGCAGTGGGTTGTTGGTAATAAGTGCACTTTTACAAATGTATGCATTTACCTTTTTTAAATTTGTTTTCAGGTGGCAAGCACAACTTGCTCGGATATCTGGTTCATTTAGATGACTAATTTAGATGATTATTGTAATCGGGTTCAGTCGAAGGCTGCTGTAAGATACTGTAGGTTCATTTCATTAGTTGCTCTTAAAACCAGGGTTTCCGCGGGGACTTAAAGTATTACATTTAGTTGTATCAGATTTAAGGCCTTAAAAAGTCTTAACGTTTTAGACGCCATATTTCCTGTTTTTGCTCTATTTCGCCAACAATAATCATTTCAAACACAGCCACAGCGCTGTTTTGCGTCTCTTGAGCAACAGGATGCTGTTTCGTTCCTGAATGAATCACTCGTTTAAATGATTCGGTTCAATCGCAATGAATCACTTACTAACAGTGACTTGCTGCCACCTACTGGCGGTTTAATTTCACATGTAGTACCTTGTCAACTTTTAAAACATCAGTTTTCAATGTTTTATGTTTAATATATCAAAATATTATGCATTTGTAATTGCAGGTTAAAGTATTTAATGTCCCTCAGAGCTGCATTAAACAGTGTGTAAATGCATCTAAATTACACTTCTAATGCAGCTAACGATTTAAGATAATTTTAGTTGATGCTGATTTACTTGCTGGTAGCAGCAAAGCAGAATTTACTCAAAAGAGGGTGCACCAACTTTAGAAGAAATAATGGCCCTTAAAGGTTAAAAATTTTGCCCATTTTAAAATTTTTTTTTAATTCTATCATGCTGTGACGAACAGCACCCAGAATATGAAAGAATTCACAATAATTCATGGATGCAGCTTGCAGCCCCAATTTAGAGATAGATATCGGGCACAATAACATCAGCAAATCTCGTCTAATATCGTTGTATAGATGAAAAATTCAGAAATATTGGCTAATTGCATCAATATCGCACACCTCTAATTTGTTATTTAATTGATATAATAATTTATTGATGATAATGGTTTAAATTTTATATATATTAGTGGTCGTACCGATATGTTTTTGGACTGACGAATCTTGGGAAAGCAGGGTGACGTATAAAGCCGATGTAAATTTTAGTTGTTTTAATTAATATTTAAGAAAGTTGAAACGTCATCACAATTTAAAGCCGTCAAAATAAAAGTCCCGCCTAGAATGCATCGGCCAAACAGAAACTTATCGGCCAATGCCGAAATGTAAAAAATGCCAAATATCGGCCGATATATCGGTCGACCACTAATAATAATTAATACTTTTGACTCCTCTATTTTCTTAAAAGTGGTTCAAAGACTGAATTGTAAAGTTTATCTTTTTATAAAACTTTTTGTTTTTGTGAAAACTTGTATCTGAACTGTAACCTTAGGCTTTTACGTTTTAATATGGGTACTCGGACATTGCCCTACCCCGCTCATATGGTATTAATTTTATTTGTGCAGGTCTTAAAAAAGGTCTTAAATTTGAGCTTAAAAATCCTGCAGAAACCCTGTAAATCGCGGTAGTAGAGGCCCATATGAATGCTCTGCAGGGTTTTCAGCAGTGCATGCCGTTGCGAGTGCTGCTTGCTGATGGTCTGAAGCCGTGTGTGGTGTCGTTGCAGTCTGGAGTGGATCTGACCAAAGACAGCATGGCTCTGCAGCGGGTGAGAGAGGCTGCTGAGAAGGCCAAGTGTGAGCTGTCCTCCTCTCTGCAGGTGAGAGACCGACCGACAGCCCAGAAACACAACAATCACACTGACATTTAGAGTTGTTATAATCTGATTTTCTTTTTGTATTGTAACAAATTGGTGAAAAATATATTACTTTTGCATAGGGTTGTAACAATATCAAAATCATACGATGTGAAGATGCAGTATTTTGTAGTTTTAGTAATTGTTTAAAGCCATTTTGTGAGTCATGCATCTCAGGTTGGAAAATACAGAAAATCATGTTTTTTTTATTAGGAGCGTTTAGAGCCCTGTCCATTATGGCATTATGTTCCAAGTCTTGTGAAGCCATATAATAAAGTTTATCTGAGGAACAGGATTTAAGGAGACCAAAAAAAAAAAAAGTCTTAGAAGAAAAAGTCCAACTGTTTGAAACGTAAAGATTCTGACATTTACCATTTCATTTTTAGGCAAATTCTCTCTTAAGACTGTAATTGGCAATAATCCTGTGTGTCACTGAAGCTCTCAATTCCAAGAGTGATATTTCTGAATCAAAATAATGCACAACAGCAGGTTTAACGAGTCAAACCTCACACAACACATCTAAATGTGCTTTATTTACTTGCAGTGAGCATTATTAGTGAATAGTCTGTATTGTTAGGGAACAGATTATTCATTTGGTTTTTTTGTATCAATAACCCATGTGCGGATATTGATAGACAAGTATATTGGCCATGCTGATTAATCTGTCTATTTTGTCATTTTGAAACCGTTTTATATAGAGAGTAGTTTCAAAAAGTCAGTGTGTGAGCCGTGCTGGCAAAATGAGTCACGATGAGCACATGTTCTTTTTTTCACATTCTCCATTAAAATAACTCAAATTTTTATGTTGGAATCAGACAAGAAAAGACTGCGCTACAGCGGTTTGAAGGCGGAAGAGTCCGCAGAGTTCATTTTGAGAGAAACGTTGCATGTTTTCCTCCAATTCTCCTCTTAATAATAATCATTATATTATTAATCACAATATAGCTATTTTTTATCTTTGTTATTAAAAGATAAGCACATGGATGCAAATAAACAGTAGTTTAATCAAGAGCAGCGAGTGATTCCGTCTTTTCTTTTAATGCTTGATTATCATTGAGACCTACCTTAATGCATGGATCTAATATAATGTCACACATCAGATTTTCCCCCAAACATTAACTAAATGCTCATGTGAGACATAACAGATTATGTTTGTGAGGTTAATAATGTAGGCTACTTTATAGAGAGAGGCGTGCCTTATGCACGCTCTTTGCAAATGTCAGTGAGCTTGTGTGTTTTGTGTTCATCAGCGTGGGTTTGAAAATCATGTTTCGCTGGTTTGGTCTCGTGTCATCGAGAATTCGATATGAATATTCACAAACCTGGAATGCTGCACAACAGCTTGAGAAGCCGCAGCAAGTCGTCAGAAGTGAGCAGAGAACAAGCTATCCTCTCAGAAAGCGTACCAATAAAGATCATTTTAGATGTTTATATTTGCGATTTGGGCATCGTGATCGCTAGAAGAGGGCTTATGAATATTTTGTTCAAAACTGACATTCTTCCTGTAGCTCAAAATGAAACCGTGTGCATTCACACTCATTCTGCCAAAATGGCTCACATCTGTGAGCCTGGAGCACAAAAGCAGTGTTAAGTCGCTGGGGGCATATTTGTAGCAATAGCCAACAATACATGTATGGGTCAAAACTATACATTTTTCTTTTATGCCAAAAAAATCAAATCAAGTAAAGATCATGTTCCATGAAGACATTTAGTAAATTTCCTACCGTAAATATATCAGAATGTAATGTTTGATTAGTAATATGCATTTCCAAGAACTTCATTTTGACAACTTTAAAGATGATTTTCTCAATATTAAATTTTTTTTTGCACCCTCAGATTCCAGGATTCCAGGGATATTTGGGCGATTTTCAAATATTGTCCGATCCTAACAAAACCGTACATCAATATTGGGAAAAACAAAAAAAAGATTTATTTATTAGGGGCTTTCAGATGATGCATAAAGCTCAATTTAGAAAAATGGACCCTTATTGACCTGGGCAAAAACCAGTTGTTGTTTGTATACCAGGCTTTGGATGAGAATGGGAATCAGTTAGTTGGGATGAGTTCTCAGCATGCAGTGGTTATTGCAGGTTTAGAGTGAGTTTCAGTAACAGTGTTGTAATATCTCTGCACACAGACGGACATCAACCTGCCGTACCTGACGATGGACGCCTCTGGCCCCAAACACCTGAACATGAAGCTGACCCGCGTTTTGCTCACAGGTTCGACGGGAATAAGATTCTTTTGTGGGGGGATTCTGATCCCCAGGACGTTGGGCGCCCTGTCAGAAGGGCCATGCAGGGAAGCAGAGGTCTCTCCAAGGAGTTGGAGACGGAGAGTGCTATGCTGTGGGGAGGATATGAGCCGCATTGCCGAAGGTTGGAGAGAGTCCCTCATGAGAGGAAAGAAACAAACGAGTATGATCCTGATGCAGGCCCCCATGGCAGTGCGTGGTATCACTACTTCTCGATTACTGATTTACCAACACAGCAACGCTGAAACAAAAATTCACCGCTCCGGGTAATCACTCAGTCAGTGTTTCAACTGTTTAAATAATAAAACAGCTCGTAAACTAAATGTCATGCAGCGTTTCCATCAGCGTCTAAAACTCGGTATTTGCTAGACGAAATGAAGTATAGAGGAAGAGCACATTCTGAGAAATACTCGATATTTTCACTTTGACGTTCATTATTTAAGCATGTTTAAAAAATTAAAGCTCGTAAGTAGTATATTTCAACAACATGAAATTGTCTTCTTATTTAATTTTATATATTTTTTTTTCTCTATTTTTAGCATATAATTTAGAAGTTAATTTAAAAACTGCATTATGTTCAATTTACATGTTTGCATACATTTTTATATATTTTTTTTGATTATTATAGTTAAAAATGAATAGTAATTTAATTTCAGTTTGGCCTGTTTATTTGAACATTTGGAAGTAAAAGGGCTCACTATAGTTTAGGGATGCATGATATATCGGTATCGGCCGATAAATGGTCATTTTTTCTGTTATCGGTATCGGCATGATAAGAAAGAAAAAATTTGGCAAAAAAAAAAAGAAAAAAATTAAAAAAAAAAAAAAAAAAAAACAAAAAAAGTTAAAAATTGGGTCGATTTATCTTTAAGACGATAAATAATGCATTCTTTCTTCAGAGGACACTTTCAGATGCGCGTGGTAGGGTTTGTTTGCAGCCTTTTGTGCAATTGTACGTTGTAATATTGTGTTTTGATGTATATCTGATTTATCTCATGTAGAATGCGTTTGGTTAAGTTAAAAGAGCGCTTCGGTTTACCGGTGATCATCTTTAGCTCAAACAGCAGTGCACAACATTAACTATGATTGGGAATGTTGTGTATTTAACATTCTAATGAGAACATTATTATTATAATAAAACGTTGTGCATTCTTTGGGTTTAGTTGCTGTGTTTCAGCGCGTGAATGGGGAAAAGAAGAAGAGAAGAAAAAAGAAGGAGTGGGGAAGAGGAAGAAGGTAAGAAAGGGAAAAAAAGAAAAAATAGAAGAAGAAGAAAAGAGCGCATCCACAACAGGATCACACAATTCTGACTATAGCACGCAATAACTGCATAATTTTGTACATATATAAGTTGTAATATTGTTTATGTTGTATTAATATTAATCTTAGGATGCATTTCCTTGAGTTAAATAATGCTGCCAGCAAAAAAAAAAAAAAAAAAACCAACAACGCTTCAGTTTTACCGTGTTTCAATTTCAGGCAGCTCTTCAGCTCAAAGCCAAGTTGCACTTCAAACGGCTGCTATTTTTTTTTTTAAACAGTGGTATTAATTTGTTACCTTTTCAAAATCATCGATACATTATTAAAAACAACAACCACTTGTATTTTCTCTTATTATTTTCATCAACAAAATGGTTTAGTAATTAAAATCATTTAACTATTGTCTGTGCAGAGGCTATTCCATTTTATTGATCTATGGCACATTCATTTTGATTCTTTACACGTGTAATGATGTCCAATGACTTGTTTGCATTATTTATGCATTATTTTATTTATTTGTAAGACTTTGTTATGACTAAATTTGGTAATGGGAGAGTGGTTTACCAAACACTATATTGTTTTTTTTTTTTAAAAACGTACACCAGTTTCACAATAGGCTGCGGGCCTTGATTTATGGTTGCACTTGTCGGGGATGGGTGGGGCTTTTTAATTGATGAGACCTTTTTGGTTATAATCAGGCTCTCAAAAAAAAGTATATAACAATTGGAATAGATTCTATCGGCCAAACATATCGGGTGTTATCGGCTTTTCAAAAAATAAAGAATAATCGGTTATTATCGGTATCGGCCAAAATTTGCCATCGGTGATTCCCTTACTATAGTTTCGAGCTCGTTAAGCTGAGGGCGACTGTTTATCCCGATAAGAAATTAGCTTGATTGGAATTTGTTTTGTTTTTTTTTTTGTTTTTTTTTTTTTTGTCTGTTTTTTTTTTTTTTTGTTTTTTTTTTTTTGTTTTTTTTTTTTTATTTTTTTTTTTTTTTTTTTTTTTTTTTTTTTTTTTTTTTTTTTTTTTGTTTTTTTTTTTTTGGTTCTTTTTTTTTTAAAAGAGTGAATTTGTCAGTAAAAACCATTGTTTTGTTAATTAAAAAAACAACTAAAAAACTAAAAATATTGTTTAGTATTTTCCCCCTGCTGTAACGAAACATACCCCCACAACCGTCATGTTTGTGTTTACCGTTACACATATAGTGTTCACGCCACTGCAAGCGCTTTAACCTTTCCAAGCGAAAAGAAAAGGAAAGAAAAAAAAAGGCGTAAATTAAAGAGCAAGCAGTTAATCCCCAAGAAGGCCGTGGTTTAACAGGAATTTATAAAAGCTGAGGGGCGCGTTTTTAGGCGACGACCGACGTGCCGAAGAACAGACGAGTCTACTAAAAACTTCCTTTAGCCTGTTTTTTATAATTCACTGTAAACACAGGTTCAAGGGGGGCGGGACGGGGCTTTACTGCTTTTGATAAAAACGGTTTTTTTTTATTTCCATATACATAGTGTAAGGTTTCCCACAGAATAAAGCAGAGCAAATTAAAGTGTAATGATATACTAATAAAAACAGTTCTTTTATTTTCCTTTCCCCCAGCCAAAACAATGTAGCCTACTCAGAAACAGTTGTTGGTTGCAAACAAAGTATTGTGGAGTTGTTGAGCAACACACAAACGGTTAAACAAAGGGTTTTTTTTTGTTCTTTGTATGGTTACTGTTGTAATACACAGTCATTTACACAGCTTCGAACACGGCCTCGCAAATCAGAATCATAGCACCGGGAAACTCTACGTTTATAGGGAACTCGATTCGGTTACTCGCGCAATGTTTTCAAAAGCCGCGAGCCGAACTACAAACCTCTGACCCTCTTGCTCTTAACAGATTGCCTTATACACATTAAAATTGACACAAATGCCCGATTCTCGTCACTCCTCTTGTAAGGCAGTCGGTTGTTTGTTCTTCCGTGAATGAGAACCCAGCTGGGAAAGTGACATCATTATATCGGATCCGTGCATTCAGGCTCTTAAAGGGGCGGCCAGCCCTATCACTACCCTGCGCGTCCGGCTTTGTTTCACAGTTTTATGGCTCATCAAGCAAAACAAGCACATTTTTGAACCCCTAAGATGAACGGCAAGTGTTTATATTATGTTTACACTAAATGATTCATTTCTTGTACCTGCATACTACAGAACAGTTTGTTGTATTCATCTATGCTGGTGTAATTGTGGTATTGTTCTTACTTTTCCTGGCTGTTCAACAGGTCCAGCAGACGGTCCAGAGGGGATCTCTGTTCGGTCGCGCACCAGTTAAGTCTTTGACTGCCTGTGAACCCCGAGCGGAATGTCGATTTGAATATTGTTGATATTGATTTATATTTTTAATTTATTGAATTATGGGAGGAATTATAGATGTGGATTATTTGATGACTTGTATTTATAATTGATTTATGAATATGTGTTTGTGATTAATTTGTATTATTAGAGAATGTGATGTGTATGTATTGAGATTGCGATTTGTGATTCGAAGATGAGATTTGTTATGAGGTTTGAATTGATTTGACGGAAAACACTATGATGAAATATGTTGTATTTTGCTAATTATTCATTAGATTGATTATTTGGTGATTATTTGTTGATGAAGCCAAGGGCCATCGGATGCGGCCCGTGCCCATACAGGGAGGCGTTTTAGGGCCGGGACATTAGCAAACTTTGTGCAAACCCGAAGAAGAGGAGACGTGTTCAGTTCTGACCGACGTGCTTGGGCTGCGCCCGCTGCGGACCGTCACTTCCTCTGTCTTACTGGCACGAGACTCTGGGGGGGAGTCTCACCAAAACCCCCTCATCAACAGGAAACACAGACCATCCCACCAAGAAAAAGAGAGAAAAGAAGAGCCAGGTCGCCCGATGCCTGCTCAAGCTCATGTATAAATCAAATCTTCTGCAGAGACATGATCATTTTATATGATGGGCAGATTTAATATATGCTTTTATTCACACAACACACATAAATAGAACTCGTCACACATCGTAAACAGCTTGACTGAACTTGCTTGGTACATGAGAACAAACCTTATTGGTTCTTCAGCTTCTGTCACAGCCATTATTGATGTGCATTATGTACGTGCATTGATCAGTGTTTATGTCTGATATACACAGATTTTAATTTCACACGACAAAAAAAATATGTTATATTTAATTTAAAGCGATCGTGCCTCTTCAGAAGACATGGATTAAACTGTAATTCATAGGAAACTTTTTAAAGCAGCCCTAATATTAGTACTTATATCAATGTAGCTATATAAGATAAGTTGGTAAAAGGCTGAACTGACGCATCTTTCCTGGCTGTGTTGCTAGCTTCTCGCTTTTGCTCTCTTCTTCCTCTCGGCTCCTCTAGCGTTGTCCGTTATTTTGATGGTTGTGGATATGAACTATGGATCAATAGGTTTGATGTGCTCCTTCCAGGTGTGCTCCACCGCTGCTGCTGGAAGACACTCAGGTTGGAGATCAAGTTTTGTCAGGGTGAGAGCGGGGGACGAGGATGGACACAGGGGGGGGCCATACCACCAGCAGGACAACAACTCGGAGACACGTTCACGCTGCTGTTGGGGTGTTGGCTCCTGGGGGGGACCAGAACAGATGTTATTGATGATGTTTTGATTTAATAAATCTTACCAGCACTGGTGCATACTTCAGTAGAACTCTGAATTTGTTTGAAGAGCTAGAGAGAAAACCCTGTTTATCACAGTCCGATGAGATTGGTGTTTGTAGTGGCCTGAAAAGACGTGGATCCTCAAGCTCCGCGTGGAGTTTACGCGATTGAAGTCAGCTTTGATATCTCCTCCCCGCGCTAACGGGATCGTGCACAGTCTCTTACCCCGCTACAAGACAGGGCACCAGCCGGAAAGAACAGCACACAGCAGAGGTGGAAAAAGGGTCAGAGACAGGACAAACATCAATATATCTGCATCCCAAGGAAGAGATACAGACTTTTCTTAATCTTCAACTAAAATATGTGGACCCTGGAGTCTTAAGTGTCCATTTTTCTGAATAGATTAGCTTTCCATTGATGTATGGTTTGTTAGGATAGCACGATATTTGGCTGAGATACAACTATTTGAAATTCTGGAATCTGAGGGTGCAAAAAAAAAAAAAAAAAAAAAAATCTAAATATTGAGGAAAATCATCTTTAAAGTTGTTCAAAGGAAGTTCTTAGCAATGCATATCACTAATAAAAAATTAAGTTTGATATATTTACGGTAAGACATTTACAAAATATCTGGAACATGATCTTTACTTAATATCCTAATGATTTTTGGCATAAAAGAGAAATGAATAATTGTGACCCTACAGTGTATTTTGGGCTATTGCTACAAATATCCCCCAGCGACTTAACACTGCTTTTGTGCTGCAGGCTCACATATAACAACTTGTGGTCAAAAGTTGCTGCAGAAATGAGCACACGGACACATAAAGAGTTTATTTGCAAAAACAGATAACTCTTATCTTAGTTACTTTCAATGCACCGTGAAAAAACTATTTTTTTTTATTGTTAAAAAGGGAGTTATCTGTTTTTGCAAATAAATTCTTCACATGCGTGTAATGCGCCTGGGATTATGAGGCTGTTAATAAAAAAAATCAATTTTAGTTGAATTTGAAACAAAAATGTGCATCTGGATGCATAAACGGTGCAATCGAATGTTAGGCGGGCTTAAGAGCGTCATCAGCGGCGCTCGAGATGCGGTGATGATAATGTAAGTGTCGTCATTGCATTCAAAATATTAGAGAAATATAGAAGCTCAATGCGGAGAAGGTTAAAACCCAAACCAAGCCATTCACACAGAACGCACATTCAGCACATTTCTAATCGAAATTACAATTATGGATGCCACAATTACATAATCGTTCAAAGCGGCAATTTAATTGTTTAAAGTCCACTTATGTTATTCTGAGTGCCTGTGTTTTTTTTTTCTTTCTACAGGTTATCTTAAGGGTTTTTCCATTGTTATAGTTTTAGTATAACATTATAATACCATTCATATTTTTACTTTTTTTATAATTTAAAGAAGAAACCAATCCGATGTGTAGTTGACATTTAAGGCAATATGCATAGAAAGATAAATATAGAAAAGCACAAAGTTTTTCAGTTTAGTGTTTTCAGCTTGTTTATTTTCATATGTTAAAAAAAACGTCACACAGTTGAATCAAAACAATGGTATAAACACATTCAGTGTAAATTGTGATAATCGTAATTACTAACGCAATACTATTTCAAGGAAGTAATCAGCAATTTGATTTTTGTCATAATGTGCAGCCCTAGTTCACCACCCATATCATTCACCGAGCGATGTATAGAACGCCATGCAAATTATTATTATTATTTTTATTATTATTATTATTATATATTATAATTATATTATTTGCTATGTCCCATGCACTGCTCATTAAATTTGAATGAGAGTAGAATATAGTCAAATCATAAAATGTAAAAATTGTTCTCCTATTAATAGAAATAGATTACTTATTTTGAGTGCATTGATCATTTGGTAATAAAAACAATATTTGTATTTAATAAAAAAAAGAAGAGTTTGGTTGTCCACCCTGTCATCTTAATATTTTACAATAATATTTTAAATAATAATTCAATCATATCTATATAATCCAGTGTGTTCAATAGCTTGGTGTGGGGGCAATAACAAAAAACTGCATCCAAATATCACAGTGTTCTCCAGGTCAGAAAAAAGGTTAGAGTTTCTTTAAAAACACATGGTTTACATAAAATCTTTTATGTATTTATAATTTGAAAGCAAACAAATAACCCTGTTTAGGATCGGGGCATAATACCTTTCAGAAATACAGTATTTAACAGTAATATATATGTCCATGACAGGGGGGACATATCTTATGGTTTATGCTTCAAATAATAGCCCATAATTATCTAATAAAATGTGTGGGAGCTCAGCTAATATTTTTCTATAGTACTTAGTCGTGAATGAGATAAAGAGACCATGGGGAACTAAGACTAATGTGTGAGTATCTGAGGGTGAAGGCACTCTGTGGTGATATTGATCGTTGGTAATGTAGACGTTAGATGTGGTTATAGAAAGGGTTGTTCTTTCATGATTGACTAAAGCTTTAATGCGGCTGCATATTTTTCATTGCGCCCTCTGTGGCATCGGGAGACGAGCCAAAGCTTTCTTAGAATATTTATCTGATATAAAACTAAAACAAAGGAGATTTCTTTACATAGGGGTTGACGTTAAAGCAAAACAATGATTTGATGTTCGTCTTATTAAAGTGCGTTCGTGCATTAAAAATACATTGGTTAAATTTAAACTTTTTTTTTTTATTGCTCGGTTTTATAAAAATGTCAATGATTATTGATACCGAATGATGTGAAACATTGTATCGTTGATGCATTTTTTTAGCTATACGCCCAGCTCTTCAAAAATGTTGAATTTGTCTTTCTGAAAACATTGATGTGGCTTATTATTATTATTATTATTTTCTGCTTGTGCTTCCAGTTGTGATCCAGTCTTCTGGCGGCCTCAGCAAAGACGACATAGAAAACATGATCAAGAACGCCGAGACGTACGCAGAGGAGGACCGGAGACGCAAGGTAGCGTCTCTAGTGTAGCCCGAGGGCTGATGTGCTGCACCTTCAGACCCGTTTGAACTAATCGAAACGCATTGGTTTTGGGTCGCAGGATCGTGTGGAAGCAGTCAACATGGCCGAGGGCATCGTGCACGACAGCGAGTCAAAGATGGAGGAGTTTAAGGAGCATCTGCCTGCGGATGAGGTGCGACCGCTGTCTGGAGAGCTGAAGCACACTCGTTCTAGAGAGCTAACGCTTGTGATCTCTCTCTGCAGTGTGACAGACTGAAGGAGGAGGTGGCTAAAGTGCGAGAGCTGCTCTCGAGGAAGGACACGGAGACGGGAGAAAACATCAAGCAAGCGGCCACAAGCCTGCAGCAGGCCTCGCTCAAACTCTTCGAGGTGGCATACAAGAAGGTGCGCTCCGGCTTTCACGCGCTCTAGCCTTTTATTGACAAACACATTACAGTTATTTATAATAATAATAATAATAATAACTTTCAATAAAATTGATTGGAAGAGCATTATTTAAAAATGTAATATAATACATTATTATAAAATAATTATTAAATCTAATAATAAAAATAATATTATTCAATCAGTGGACTTTTTGGAAGAGCATTAGTTATTTTAGAATATGATTATTATTCATAATAATAATAATAAAGATGTTTAATAGTGATCAGGTTTGGTATGTAGATTGTCTGAATGTTAGCTGAAATACTGTCTTTCACACTTGATCATCTACTTTATATTTGTGCAGCTCTGTAGTAGTAATAATAATAATAAGAGCGTCTGTGTTTGTGTTGGTCAGATGGCGTCGGAGAGGGGGGACAGCAGGAGAGAGGGGGAGAAGAAGGGAGGGCCAGCCGTGAGCCGTCTGATGATCTCTCTCTCTCTCTCTCTCTCACACACTGTGCTCCTCGTCCCTCTCTTAATGTCACGTTCATTCACTGTCTGCTGAGAATAGTCTGCGTCAGGCTTGAAGTGTGTCGAGTAGTCACCCGGGCTTTAATGTGATCACAGACACGACTCATTCCTTTCTTAAACACACGATTTAATGCTGCTTTGATTTGGGTTTGTGGGAATGAATGAGGCTGAACAACGTCTGAGTATTTGTAATAGCAGGACTTCAGTGTTTCAGTGTTTTCTGTTTAAATGGCACAGTCTCTGTTCTGTCCATGGGTTCTGCTTGGAAACTTTCTCAGCTTTGAGCTGAGAGCATGAAGCTATGAATGATAAACTCAAGAACAGAAGAATATGTGATGTGGAATTAATAGTGCAGTCTAATTGTCGTATGTTCCCGGTTATGATTTGCTGATCATACCAGCATTGTGAATCAGGAGCGCACTTCTACAACAGCGTCCTTCCAGGACAGATAAGGAAAGTAAAAGGTAGAGGTAAACCTTTACTAGTGACCTCTGCTTGTTTGATTTAAATCAGTGATGTTCTGTGTTTATGACGACTGTGACTGCGAATGACGTTCTGTGTGTAGCAGCACAATATAACACACAGCCCATCTACTCTCGGCTTTCTGGTTCATCACAGAAGAATATCCTGGAACCACAGTAGCTCTGTACAAAGGCTGATGTCTGTAGAAATTGTTAAATGCTCATTATGGAATTGAATGATTTAATAGCTTTAAAGAAAGCAATATTCCAATGCAGTCTTTTATAATAAAATAGTTTGAGCTCATATTTGTGTTGTGTGTGTGTCTCTCAGTCAGGCTCGTTTCAAGGTAATATATTAAAAGATTAATGTTGCTTTTGTTAATAATACAATTGTACTTTTAAAATGTATTTTTAACATTGGATGTTATGGTACCAGTATGCCTGAAATTCTTCACTTTAGTTGATTCTTATGGTAAAACGCACGTCCACGGGACGGTTAGAAATTGTAGGAATGTGAAAACGATGTGGCACTCGTGAACATTAAAAGCAACATGAGACGCTGAAAACTACGGAAGCTCGTCTCCTCCAAAGGATGATTACAAATAAATGGATAAGAGTAATTGTGACTTTTTGTCTCACAATTTGACACTTTTATTCAGTCATAATTGTAAACTCAGAATTATTTTTATCTATTTGATTGATTTGCGTATGCAGCAGAATAAAAAAGGTAATTGCTTTTTCTTTCACAGTTCAACATTTTTCTAAATTCTGAGAAAAAAAAACAAATATATATATATATATAATCTCAGAAAAAAATAGGTCTCGGTTTCAGATTTCTGCTGTATCCTACTTTCTTGCAATTGTGATTTTTCTTCCTAGTGCGAGTCTATCTCTCACATTTTGGGTATTTCGCAGAGAATGCATATCTCATAATTCAGATTTTCCTTCTCAGAAAAACGAGTTTATAGCTAGCAGTTATTTTTATTTATTTGTTTTACTCCGAGGTACAAGAAAAAGATGTCTGGATTGTAAGATAAACAGTCGCTATTACCTTTTTTATTTTTATTGATTAGTTTTATTTATCCGCAGGCAGAAAGGAGCTTCCATAGAACACTGGATGGTGTGATCTGGTGCAACTAAACACAGTGCTGCGCTCCGCTCTCAGACACGAGCTATGTGTTTGCACTGAGATCATCGAAGATTCAGCTTTATTTACATTGAAATATACATCATTACTCTGATTTCTTGAAAACTTTATTGTAATCGATCAGTCCTGTTAGATAAGGTTGCTGAAAGAGATAAATACAATCACGCCTTTCATACAGAATGTCGTAAACGCAAAACTCAAATGAGGTTTCAAGAGAGAGAGAAGAAACAACGCTTACGCTGCCTTCGAAACCTCGGGTCCCTCGAGAGACTGGAAACGAGACATCACGGGGATATTTCTCCGTTATGGGAACTCCTTCCCTTCAAACCTTTCCTGAAGTCCTATTGGCTCGCGCCAGTCAAATGACTGGCCAATTGAGCGAAGTATGCAAACCGCATGCAAATACTGACGAGCTCAAGCGCAGTATAAAATGCGGTACACGCGACAATTACGTCAGAATCGGTACTGAACGCGAGCTCTAGTGACGAGTAGCGAACACGGCGACCACCGTGATGTCTCGTTCCTGCTCTCAGGGAACTGAGGTTATGACAGTAACTGGAGATGTTCCCTCTCGAGCTTTCATGAGACATCACAGAGATATTTCTCCGTTATGGGAAAGATATTCAATCCCGCCGTGAGAGAGGCAACGAGCAGCCTGTACAAGTTACACACTCAACGAAGATAGAACACACACAATTCCCAACCAATAACGACGCTTGTTAGGCGGGCTCGCAGCAGATAGGTGGAGATAAGCCAATGAGCATCTAAAACCCAGGTATACTAAATTTGCATATCTGGCCCATAATAACATAAGCTGCGCTGAGAACAGGGCAGAAGCAACAACATTAATGTCAGGGGCTGCACAGAGATAGCGGTGTTAACAGCATAACACATAACAAGATAATCGAGGCAGCAACACACGAATAGAAGTAGCATAAACGTGAATCAGTCACTCACCGACAGCACTCGGAGGCTAAGGACTGAACGTCCAGCTTGTAAAACCTGGCGAAGGTATTCTGAGAAGACCAGCCGGCTGCAAAGCATATATCTTGAATAGACATACCTCTCGACCACGCCCAGGAGGAGGCGATAGCTCTTGTTGAGTGGGCCTTAATGTGAAAGGGGCATTCCAAACCTTGGCTCGTATACGCAGCCGTGATAGCGTCCACAATCCAGAGGGAAAGTCTCTGTTTTGACACGGCCCAGCCCTTCGCACAACAACCATAGCACACGAAAAGCTGGTCAGACTGCCGAAAGCTGGCCGAACGGTCAATGAAAATACTCAAAGCCCTGATGGGACACACCGAAATCTGAGCGTCTGCATCACGCGAGGTCGATGACTCAGAAGACAGGGCAGACAGCGAAACAGTCTGCGCTCTGAAGGGGGTAGATAGTGATTTAGGCACGTAGCCCGGCCTCGGCCAGAGAGTGACGCTGCAGTCACCGGGTCCGAAGCAAATACAGTCACTGTCCACAGAAAACGCATGTAAATCCCCTATGCGCTTAGCCGAAGCCAGGGCAAGAAGAAGTGCAGTTTTGAGAGATAGCTCCTTCATATCAACGGATGCTAAAGGCTCGAATGGTGGCTGTGAAAGAGCTCTTAAAACCACCTCTAGTTCCCAGGGCAGAACTGAAGGTGGACGCTGGGGATGCAATCTCCTCGTCCCCTGAAGAAAACTCACCACCAGCGCGTGCCTACAGATCGATCACCCGCCCAGCGGGGAACGAAATGAGGAAATAGCGGCTACATAGACTTTCAGTGTTGACGGTAGACATCCACTATCCAGCATATACTGTAGAAAACACAGAACATCCGACATGGAGCAAGCAGCCGGGTCGATATGAACATCATGGCACCATTTCACAAACACTCCCCATTTCAGAGCATACAAACGCCTCGTGGAGGGCGCCCGTGCCTCCGAGAGCGTGTCGAGCACACGAGAATGCAGAGCATTCAGTTCCTCTGATATCCCCGAAGCAGCCACAAATGATGGCTCAATAACTCCGGGTTGGGGTGCTGCACCGAGCCGCTCGTTTGAGACGGCAGATCCTTCCTGATGGGGATTGGCCAGGGCGGTGCCACCAGCAGCTCCACCAGGTTCAGGAACCAAGGCTGGTTCGTCCAGTTTGGGGCGATGAGTATCACCGAAGCCCCTCATCCCTGATCTTGCATAACACCAGTGGCAATATCTTGATTGGAGGAAACGCGTACAGCCTGGCCGCTGGCCAGTGCGATGTCAGAGCGTCCCCCTCCAGCGGGGAGTGAGACAGGGAGAAGAACAGCGGGCAGTGCGCATTCTCGCTCGTGGCGAACAGATCCACCTCCGCTCTCCCGTAGCGGGTCCAAATCATCCGAACCGACTCGGGGTTCAACCTCCACTCCCCTTGAGGAATCCCCTTCCTCGAAAGCATGTCCACCCCACGGTTCAGGAGACCGGGGATGTGCACTGCTCTGATGGAGAGAAAGTGACTGTCCGCCCATAGCAGGAGATTCGCTGCCTGCTTGTACAACACCATGGAGCACACACCCCCCTTGGTGATTTATGTACAAAACCACAGACATGTTGTTGGTGCGAATCAGTACCAGGCCGCTGTTATAGCTGTGGCCGAAAATCCTTTAGAGCTAAGAACACTGCTCCCAGCTCCAAGCAGTTTATGTGCCACCGGCTCTGGGGTTCTGACCACAGCCCCAAGTCCGGCATACCCTTGCACACTGCTCCCCAGCCGCGAGTCGATGCGTCCGTCGTGACCACAACGCGTGAAGTCACCAAGCCCAGGGGAACCCCCCGGATGAAGAGATCTGGGTTGCGCCACGACCTCAGAGCTTCGATGTAGCCGCGGGAGAACGCGATGCGCAAATGGCCCAAAGTCCACGCCGTCCAAGGGACTCGAGATTTCAACCATAATTGCAGGGGGCGCATGTGTAGTAAGCCCAGGTGACATACCGCCGCAGCAGACGCCATGAGCCCCAGCAGCCTCTGAAATTCCTTCAAGTGAACAGAGCTGCCCAGTCTGAAATGGCGCAGGGAAGACAAAATGGCCACCGAGCGCTCCCGAGAGAGGCGGGCTCTCATCTCCACCGAGTCGAAGCACACTCCCAGATATGTTATAGACTGACTCGGGGCGAGAATGCCCTTCTGCATGTTGACACATAGCCCTATAGGGACTCCAAGTGACAAAGCAGCGTGTCTATATGGCTGACTAACGTGTCCCGGGACTGAGCTAAAATCAGCCAATCGTCCAGATAGTTGAGAACGCGCATCCCGCTCGCTCTGAGAGGGGAAAGTGCTGCATCCATGCACTTTGAGAAAGTGCGTGGGGGCAAAGCCAGCCCGAATGGGAGAACAGAGTATTGGTACGCTGTGACCTCGAAAGCAAACCTCAGAAAGCGTATGTTATGCGGTGCTATCTGAATGTGAAAGTACGCGTCCTTTAAATCAACGGACGCAAACCAGTCCCCGGGGCGAATTTGAGCCAGGATCTGTTTCAGCGTTATCATCCTAAAAGGACGCTTGCAAAGCGCTCTGTTGATAGGCCTGAGATCTAGAATCGGGCGGAGACCCCCGTCTCTTTTGGGTACCACGAAACAGCGGCTGTAAAACCCGCTCTCCAGCACGCTGGGAGGGACTCGTTCTATCGCTCCTTTCTCGAGCAGCCTGCATACCTCTTGTCTCAGAACCAGGGCGTTGCGGGGTAATGTTAGAGACTGCACCACGCCACTGAAACGGGGTGGTCTGCGTCTGAATTTAATGGTATACCCATGCTCTTTCACACCGAGTAGCCAGCGTGAGATTCCCGGAATAACTTCCCACGCTCTCAGGAACTGACATAGCGGCTTTTGTGGCTTGGTCGTTGGATGCGCCGGCGAGGGTGTGGGCGGCGGCTCTGCACTGCTCCGAGGCGAGGCGAGCGGCACCGCACTGACTGAGTGAGGAAATAGCTCTTTCTGTGAGAATGTACATTTTTATTGAATGAACATCCAACACACAAACATTCCAACACATGAACTTGAGGCGCTTGGGAGCCGGACCGCTCGCGCACTCTCCTCCTCTCTTCAGACCGTCAGGATGACGGCTTAGCCGGCGGCGGCGGGCGAGAGTCACGTCACGGGCTCCTCCGCTGGCCGTGGCGTTTCCTCCCGAGACCCCACGCCTTCCTGCGGAAATCCGGCTCCTGGCAAGGAGCAGTAACGTAGCCGGCACCGATGGGACGCTGGCCTGGGGTCTATCCTCCGCTGGGAGAGCAGGTGCTCGCGAGGAATCTGGTCTCGCAGTTGCTGCTGTGAAAGTACGCGTCCTCGGCATCACGTGACTCATGGCTTTGGTGCGCTTTTGAGCCTCCGCGAAGCGCTCAATAATGGACTCCACGGCATCACCAAAGAGGCCTGAGGGAGTCACAGGAGCGTTCAGCAGCACTTTACGGTCAACATCCTTTAGGTCAGCTAGGTTCAACCAAAGGTGCCTCAGAAGGACGACCATAAAACCCATGGCCTTACCCACAGCATGGGCCGCTCGCTTCGTCGCCATCAGCACGAAGTCCGTCGCCGCGCGCAGATCCTTAACGGCCTCTGCAGTGAGGGCTCCGCCCTCCGCTGCCTGCAGGAGCTTCGCCTGAAAAACCTGCAGCACAAAGGAAGCCGCCTCGCCATCAGACGCATACGCTTTATTAGCGAGGTGGGTGGTGGTCCTGCACAGCTTTGAGGGGAGGCTGATGTCTGAGCCAAAGGTCTTGGCTGCTGCAGGACACAGGTGCACAGCGACAGTCTCCTCGACTGGGGGAGAGCGCACGTACCAGTGGGCCTCCGCCCCATCCACGTGGGAAAAAATGGCCTGTGTGGCAGAGAGGACAAGCGCTGATTGGGGCGCAGACCATGTTTTCACCATCTGCTCATGCACGTCGGGGAAAAAGGGGACCGACGTCCTCGAGTCAGCTTTCCGGGTGGACCTGAAATACCAGGAGTCAAGCTTACTCCTGGCAGGCTCCTCTGGAGGACTCCAGGTAAGCTCCAACTCCTGGACAGCCCTTGACAGACCCCTCATGAGCTCCTCCTGGAGGTCTGGGGGCCCATGCTGTCCGGCTGATCGGACTCCAATCCCGCCCAATCCTCCCTCTCCGAGGCCTAGATGGACATCGAGTCATCCCCCTCCTCCAGGCTAAAGGATACAAACTCCGCGACGATGGAAGGAGGGCGGAAGCAGTCCTCGGGTAGTGAGACCGGGGAACGGGGTGACCGTTGGAGTTGGTGGAGCGACAAGACGACGCTCCCGTCAACGGGAGGGCCCACCAGCGGCACGCTGGCGGCAGTGGGCCTCATCCCGAATAGGCCGCGAGCCACATCGCGGCGGGTCCGGAGCACGCGGGCCGGAAGGTCCGCGCAATGCCCACAGTTAAACTCGTCCAGCGCCGCCTCGGCGTGGGCCAGGACCAGGCAGGCGACGCAGTAGTCGTGCTGATCCGGCGGCTCTATCGGTCCCGCGCAGATCTTGCAGATTGTTGCCATAGTGAATTCAACAGGTGAAGTAGAAGATTCTGACGTAATTGTCGCGTGCACCGCATTTTATACTGCCGCTCGAGCTCTCAGTATTGCATGCGGGTTGCATACTTCGCGTCAATTGGCCAGTCATTTGGACTGGCGGGAGCCAATAGGACTTCAGGAAAGGTTGGAAGGGAAGGAGTTCCCATAACGGAGAAATATCTCCGTGATGTCTCGTGAAAGCTCGAGAGGGAATGAAACTTTATTTTGAACGTGGTGCTGGTCTTCCGTCTTCCGCGAGAGCTCTGCTGAGGCTGGTCGGAGAGGAGAGGATCTCGGGCGGTGAGAACGGCTTCAGACTCGTTTATCATCGTGTTATAGCACACCTGAGCACTCGTGTTTGGGCTGATGTTCAGATGCTGCGGAAAACATGTTATGGGTGTGAAAAGTACAGGAGATACTGTGCAGCGACTCCGTATCAAATCTGATAGTGAGCCTCAAAACTACAGACTGCTGCTGCTGCTGTTATTGTTGTTGTATGAAAAGTACAGTGGCGAAACTAAACACACTTACGCGTAGTGCTGAAAGTAAACTATTCATTAGAGTAATATTTCTGTTGTTAATGTAAGAGTTGTGTTTGGACAGTCACTGCTAATAGCAGCTAAGCTCTGTCACAGACCCAGAAAGCTGTTAACGAAGTGTTACATTCCCTGCCTTTAACACGTCTTAATAACGTGTGCTGTCGTGGTCATTATAGCACTTGCGTGTGAATATAAGACTCCTTAGCGAACTTCACAAGAGTGTTTGATAGCTAATCTAGCGGCTAGCATTAGCAGCTTCCGCAATAACAGTGTGACACGTGACTCACCTGAGTGAGAGAGTCTGACACGTGACTCACCTGAGTGAGAGAGTCTGACACGTGACTCACCTGAGAGAGAGAGTCTGACACGTGACTCACCTGAGAGAGAGAGTCTGACACGTGACTCACCTGAGAGAGAGAGTCTGACACGTGACTCACCTGAGAGAGAGAGTCTGACACGTGACTCACCTGAGAGAGAGAGTCTGACACGTGACTCACCTGAGAGAGAGAGTCTGACACGTGACTCACCTGAGAGAGAGAGTCTGACACGTGACTCACCTGAGAGAGAGAGTCTGACACGTGACTCACCTGAGAGAGAGAGTCTGACACGTGACTCACCTGAGAGAGAGAGTCTGACACGTGACTCACCTGAGAGAGAGAGTCTGACACGTGACTCACCTGAGAGAGAGAGTCTGACACGTGACTCACCTGAGAGAGAGAGTCTGACACGTGACTCACCTGAGAGAGAGAGTCTGACACGTGACTCACCTGAGAGAGAGAGTCTGACACGTGACTCACCTGAGAGAGAGAGTCTGACACGTGACTCACCTGAGTGAGAGTCTGACACGTGACTCACCTGAGAGAGAGAGTCTGACACGTGACTCACCTGAGTGAGAGTCTGGCACGTGACTCACCTGAGTGAGAGAGTCTGACACGTGACTCACCTGAGAGAGAGAGTCTGACACGTGACTCACCTGAGAGAGAGAGTCTGACACGTGACTCACCTGAGAGAGAGAGTCTGACACGTGACTCACCTGAGAGAGAGAGTCTGACACGTGACTCACCTGAGAGAGAGAGTCTGACACGTGACTCACCTGAGAGAGAGTCTGACACGTGACTCACC
>JADLZN010001825.1:0-24482 GCA_018155175.1 Sinocyclocheilus anophthalmus | reverse complement strand
TGTCCAAGAGACATTTCTGATTATTATCAATGTTAAAAAACTTTTGTGCTGCTTCATATTTTGTAGAAACCATGATTTGTCGTAGTATTATTCGCATTATGTTCAAATTAACCCAAACATTATTTAAAACTAGAAGGTTTTAGCAACAATGTAGAAGTCTTACTCTCACTTTTGAATTTCTTTTTATTTATGTATTGTTTGACTTAATGTACATTATTTTTTTAATTTAATATTTACAATAAATGTATAAATAATTAATAGATATTTCTCTACTCTGTAGTTGATTTGTAATTGGTAAAACTAATTGGTAAAAGTTATGCTCTCCCCTACATTACAATAGTGCATATTTACATGGGCCTTTTCAACAAATCTTGATATCTGTGTACCTTTATATGTTCTCAGAAACCAGTTTGTTTGTTTCCTCACAAACTTGTTGTCTAAATTAGATTATTTCTGCTTATTTGCACCATAACATTGAAATGTTGGAATGAAATAGGAAAACATAAAATTTCTTGTTGTTTCCTATTAAATATTTAATTAATGTCTGTTATTTATAGCTTAGGAAATCAGAAATGTGGAACAAAGTTGTCGAACAGCACTTAACATGCCAAATAACTGACGACAATGTGTTGATGAAGGTTTTTTTTTTTTGAGGATCGTAATTGAAAACCACTGCAATCGGCACATTCATCAAAAGCGAGATTTTAGGTTTGTTCATCTCTGAGAATAGGCTGGATTTAGAAATTAATTAGCACTCTATTATTTTCTGGACTGCAGACTGCAGTGAGACTAGAGCAAAGAAAAGCTCTGTGGCTGAATCTCATATGCATGAGACAGAGACAGACAGCGAGAGGGAGAGAGAGACTGGGGCAGTCCAGGGCTTGAAGCAGACTATAATTGTGGCCGAATTGTGTGTCTCTGTGAGAACTCTGCTTTTACTGGCCTATCCAGGCCATTGCAGTAGTATCTGTAGGCGCTCTGAACACTTTGGGCTGGAGAAAAAGATTTGCAGCTGTGGATAACACCTTGAGCGTTTTCTGCTTTTGCTTTGCGTTTGGCCTAGTTACCTTCGAGTTGGCTTAGACTATATTGAAGAGAATGTGCAAAGAGCTCAACTATAAATGTATTTAACTTTTAAATAAATTCAGATGGTTGTACCTTTGTGTGTGGTCTACACAAAGTGTGTCTTAGTTAATTATTTTTCAGAACATTCAATGTTAACAACTTCATTTTCTTAGTCAATTTATATCTTTTGAAACGGCATAATTTTTCTTTACTGTAAACACAAACATTTTATTAAAAAGCAATTTTGCCAAACGTTGTAGTTTAATTGCAAATTAACTTAGGTAAGAATTGTTTTATTAAATTTACTTGGATTTAGCCCAATCCTGTCTAAATCTGTTTGTAGCTAAAATGGATATTTACTGGCAGTATATATTCTGACTTGTTTCAAAATCGAATGATTTTCCACCACAGGCAGCATTTTAAAGCAGCGACTATATGTATGTATGTGTATATGTGTTCTATAAATATGTAGATGTATGCATGTATGTGTTTATTATATTCTTTTAAAAAACTGAGTACTACCGACTATACTGAAGGTATATTAAGGTGCTAGTTAATCTCACATCGCCGTATTGAAATCATTAGAGGAGTCAGAGTTACACATATATAGTGGTTCATACCAGTCACTTTGGGTTCCATTTCACTTATGATAATTCAAATGGAGGCAGGGGCTTAACTTATAGGATTTGCATCAGAGCCAGCTATATATCCAATGAAACTCACAAGAATCTAAAGTACTGAAAAGCATCAAAGTATGGTGGGTCTATATAAATCATAAAGCAAATCTCATCTTATCCTGGAGGATCATGGTAGTTATGTTACGATATGCGGATTAAAAACACAAATTGATTAATGATTAGCATCACCACAGATACTGATAAGTAGAACTGGAAGTGGAAAATCAGAGTTACCCTGGACTCATCTAGTTACAGTATCTCACAGAAGTGAGTGAGTACACCCCTCACATTTTTGTAAATATTTTATCATATCTTTTCATGTGACAACACTGAAAAAAATGACACTTAGCTACAATGTAAAGTAGTGAGTGCACATCTTGTATAACAGTGTACATTTGCTGTCCCCTCAAAATAACTCAACACACAGCCATTAATGTCTAAACCGCTGGCCACAAAAGTGAGTACACCCCTAAGTGAAAATGTCCAAATTGGACCCAAAGTGTCAATATTTTTTCACCATTATTTTCCAGCACTGCCTTAAACCCTCTTGGGCATGGAGTTCACCAAATCTTCACAGGTTGCCACTGGAGTCCTCATCCACTCCTCCATGACGACATCACAGAACTGGTGGATGTTAGATACCTTGCGCTCCTCCACCTTCCGTTTAGGTCTGGAGACATGCTTGGCCAATCCATCACCTTTACCCTCAGCTTCTTTAGCAAGGCAGTGGTCGTCTTGGAGGTGTGTTTGGGGTCGTTATCATGTTGGAATACTGCCCTGCGGCCCAGTCTCCGAAGGGAGGGGATCATGCACTGCTTCACTATATCACAGTACATGTTGGCATTCATGGTTCCCTCAATGAACTGTAGCTCCCCAGTACCTGCAGCACTCATGCAGCCCCAGACCATAACACTCCCACCACCATGATTGACTGTAGGCAAGACACACTTGTCATTGTACTCCTCACCTGGTTGCCGCCAAACACGCTCGACACCATCTGAACCAAATAAGTTTAACTTGGTCTCATCAGACCACAGGACATGGTTCCAGTAATCCATGTCCTTAGTCTGCTTGTCTTCAGCAAACTGTTTGCGGGCTTTCTTGTGCATCATCTTTAGAAGAGGCTTCCTTCTGGGACTGACAGGCTGACCCCCCACCCCTTCAAACTCTGCAGCAATGCTGGCAGCACTCAAACGTCTATTTCCCAAACACGACCTCTGGACATGACGCCGAGCACGTGCACTCATTTCTTTGGTCGACCATGGCGAGGCCTATTCTGAGTAGAACCTGTCCTGTTAAACCACTGTATGGTCTTGGCCACCGTGCTGCAGCTCAATTTCAGGGTCTTGGCAATCTTCTTATAGCCTACGCCATCTTTATGTAGAGCAGATCCTCGGAGAGTTCTTGCCATGAGGTGCCATGTTGAACTTCAGTGACCAGTATGAGAGAGTGAGAGCGATAACACCAAATTTACCACACCTGCTCCCCATTCACACCTGAGAACTTGTAACACTAATGAGTCACATGACAACGGGGAGAGAAAATGGCTAATTGGGCCCATTTGGAAATTTTCATCTTAGGGGTGTACTCACTTTTGTGGCCAACGGTTTAGACATTAATGGCTGTGTGTTGAGTTATTTTGAGGGGGACAGCAAATTTACACTGTTACACAAGATGTACACTCACTACTTTACACTGTAGCAAAGTGTAATTTCTTCAATGTTGTCACATGAAAAGATATAATAAAATATTTGTGAGAGGTGTACTCTGTGTACTTCTGTGAGATACTGTAATGACGTGTATGTTCATGGGAGATTATGTCAGGGGATACACGATGACGGATGGTTTATATCTGCACCATCCTACACTGTCTTTAATCACCACATACAAGAAGAAGATCTCAACGCTCATTGAAACGTAAATGTTTGTGCATTTCCTCCCAGCATCGTTCTCCAACTGCTCAGGGCATATTTTCATCTGGACTATATTAGATACACTCTTCCTCTAATTAAGTTTCAAGTAAAAAAAAAAAAAACATCGATTTGGATTTATTTCTTCACTGAGAGTTGCTTATTAAGTTCACATTATAGGCGCATGAAGATGGTAAATGAATGTGTGAAGTTTTATTGCGTCAGTATTTTATTCATTGTCCTCGAGCACATCATTAGCACAATATATTACTGCAGAACACTGTGTTTGTAGAAGTGGGCAAAGCTGCTGAGAGCTGCTGAAGAACTTATTTATCCCAGAATGCCTCTGCTGCGCACTGTCGAAAATTACAGAACATTTACTCTTATAGAACGGGCAAGGGTGGGTTATACAAGATCCTGTGAGGGTCCGGAGCACAAGCTTCACTGGAGGCCCTGTTGTAAATTGGTTTTAAATTGCTACTTTTTTTGTAAGAATATTTCTGCATGAAATATTCAGAACAGTCAATTATGTTGATTTGTCACTCGCCTTTTTATTAAGATTTCCCTTTCAGTTGGTTCAGCATTTCATTTGGACCTCACTATGCTAAACAGTGGCCAATAATATTTTAAAGGGTTAGTTCACCCAACTGACAATTTTTAATATAACTCCGATTGAATTAGTCTGGAAGAAGAAAGTCACATATTACACGAGGATGGCTCGGGGGTAGAAGTTGTTAAAAACAGGGCAATTTCATTTTGGGTTTGAACACCCTTTAAATAAATATTTGAATTACAGCTTCAATAATTGACACATTTATTTATCAAATATGAAAACAAATAATTCCAAATTCGCGTTTGTTTTATATAGGACTGTCAAGTATATCAGAATATTGATATCACAATGTCACATCATTAAACGATTATATAGCCAAAAAATGTAAAGGGGGTATTGATGCCGCGATTTCAATTTTTCCTTTCTCTTGGCGTGGAAAAAGAGGACGATATTGCTTCGTCATGCCTGGAGCTGATCCGTGAGGTGGAGGAGAATACAAAAAAACTTTGCGATGTGGCAATAGCCGGATCGGCTTCACGCAAGCCCTTCCCTGGACGCTCCTCGTCGAAGCCGCGGCCGGGGAATTCTCAAGCAAGCCGCTCTTGCTCACTATAGCCATCCGGCGTTCTCACTCTGCCCCGGCCCTCCTGCTACTCTAGGCCGCCGCTCACCTTAGCCCGTCGTTGTGTGACGGCTGTGTTTTGTTGTGAAAGCGAAACTACGTTGTTTGTTCTTCCAATAATGGACACGACTAGAAATCAGTGGTCAATTTGTATTTACAGCACTGTTCCAGAACACTTCATCCCAATATTCAGATGTGTGCAGCACATTTTATGAAGAACTATTTCCTGATCCTGGAAGAGTAGACTAAAATGCCGACTGTTCTGACTCACGGACTGTAAGTAAGTTTTTTTATATTTAAAGAGTTTTTTATATTTTATATTTTTTATATTTAAAACAAGTTTTTTGGGCAGTGTAGAGTAGGGCTTGTTGTTTGTCATTTCTCGATCACAAATGCAGACATGGTTTATGTTTACACGGCGCGATATGCAACGCAACGCGTAAAAAAGACAGTATAAATCATTATAATCCATAATTAATTCCCACTGGATGTAATGAATGCCTTGTTTATAATGGGTTTTCATGTTTTTTTGAATCATCGCTCCGGCCTGACAGGGAATCATCAACAGTATGGTAAGGGGCGTAACGTTTCCGTCACGCGCTTGAGGTATTCGGCTAATCACAAGTTCATAACGCACTGGATAGCTGGCCAAGCACAGCACACCTTGCTTTTCAGACCGAAGAGCTTTGTAAAAATCGACGCGTTTCAGAAAGGCGGGCATAGAAGAGAACCAATTATGTACATTATATGGAAAATAATGTGTTTTTTAAACCTTAACCATAAACACATTTCATTACACCAAATACAAAACGAAGGTTATTTTTAGCAAATCATCTTTTTTTCTTTTTTTTTTCTTTCTTATGCCCCTTATGGCGTTAGTATAAAAAACAAAAATTAAGCCGCAGTATTTTAACAAACAATAATCAGTAAAACTCTGTTTGCTTAACCTTGATTTGGTTTTCGTACACGTAATGTTATACAAAGGTACTGCAGAAAAATAAGTAATGTGCTGCGGCCTATACCTCCTTGCTTTTGACAACCAATTCGTGCATACTATTTGGATTCTCACTATACTAAACAATGGCCAATAATATTTTTAAAAATGTATTTTTAAATATTTTAATCATTTAATGTTTTTTTTAAACAATGTGTTTATTTTATGCATTTATTTTTTGCATTTGTAATCACATTTGACAATTTAAGTCTGAAACCCTCTGTAATGACAAAATAATGAGCAATTACATAGCAAATATGAAAAATAAAGATGCAGTTGCACAATATTACAAATAAACAAAATAAAGTTGAAATTACTTTAGTGTACCGTGACCAGTATAAGACATTAAAGCTTAAACAGGGTGTTCAGAAGGTGTTAATGGTGCAGTGGAGTGAGTAACATTTCTTCATTTATTTCACATTCTGCCAACAGTCACCGGGACACGTTCGAGCACCGCTCGTCTATCTATCTCAATTTTACATCTGTAGTGGCTTGTTTCTGCATTTATCTCAGCTTGAAGCCCGCTGGCAGTCAGAGGCCCCATCGGCCCAGTCCATAATCTGTCCTTGAGAACCAGCCGAGTGTCTCTGAGGGAATGAGTGAAATGAAGGCAATCATTTGAAATTTGAAAAGAACGTCCTCCTTTGATACAACATGATTTGATCAACTTTGCATATTCCCATCATGGGAAATGAAGCTGCCGGCACGCTTCCAAGAGCACTACTCTCGTGACAAGAAGGGCGCCCGTGTGCTGCCTTCCTATAGTTAGATCCGTGGTCATCCCCCACTCAGCGCTGATAATGGATGCAGAATCCGGCGGACTGTTACCTTGCCGTGAGGGTGTGTGTGTGTGTGTGTGTGTGTGTGTTCACATGTGTCCAGGCTCAACCTGGCTTTGTGCCCAGAGATGAGACTGCATATCCATCACTACTCTATAGTGAGCTGCTGTGGCCAGCTGAGAGACCAGCTCTGCACCTCTCCTCCCCTCCCCCTCCAGCCAGTGGACAGATTCAGGACACCTCAGGTTCATTAGTCACACCAAAGTAGGGCAGGTGCAGAGCGAGTTGCCTCTCCTGGATCTATCAGAGGCTCGGGGTGAGGCGTGACGCACTCATACGCCACGAGGACCACTTTAGAGAGCAGGGTCTTTCCTGCTCTCTAGCTTAATGTGATGGGACCCTGCTAGATAAGCGTTGGGGTTCTTCTGCCGCGTGCTGTGAATATATCAGCTCTTAGATACTGAGGGCCAAAGCCCTCTAAATCTCATACAACAATTTACTGCAGCGTTAATGAAAATAGCTAAAGCATAAATATTAATGAACAAGTCCTTTGCAATCTGCACATTCACAAATGCCTCGAGGTGCATAGTTGCTATGTTTTGCCGACAAATACAGAGAAATTATATGTAGAACAGGAAAATCTGATAAGAATAAATTGTCTTTGTTTTTAACATGGAGTGTCTTTAATGGGACGAGCCACCCACACACTTTCACATTTAAAAAAACCACTCACTACACTGAATAGTCCGGTGTGAATTTTTGGGTTGACAGCGATTTCATTTAGATTTTTTTTTGTTGTTGTAAATTTAGAATGATTCAATATTATAATTAATTACTACAATTCCAGATGTGTTTCACATTTTAAAATGCGTTTATTAGTTTGTATAGATTTTACAGAGCAGTATTAATTAAAATAGAAAAATTACAATAACAATACATTTAAATTTTCTTAGGGTTATTAGTTTCATGTGGTATTATCCTACATGTTTGTATTGCGTATGAATTTGAATTTATTCTTAAACGTTTTCCTCTCTGACTGTATTTAGGACAGACAGAGTTGCAAACTGGATAAAACGAGCCACAGCAGGTCCAGGCACAGAGAGAAAGCAGATATGTGACTGTGTAAAGGAGTAAATCACATGGATGATTCGGCCCAGCCAATTCTCTATCTTTCCCTCTGGATCCCTCACTAAATCCTTCAAAGTAATGAGGGCCTCTCTCCTCTAAGCTCTGCCTTCAGTGTTCCTGCTGTAAGTCATCTGCCAGACATTGCTTCAAAAATTGTTTCACATTAACAGATGACACAGTAAGAATCAAATATCATTCCCTAATAACTAACTGGCTTTCTAAATGGTTAGTATTCCTGTTAGAAATGAACAAATAGAATGAAGTTTGCTAACCTAAATGTTTGGAACAGGGTCCAACTGAATGCTCTTTACAACAAGAGGATGGAGTTTTATTTTTCCTAAGGTTTTGCGAGTGGAAATCTTAATGTATTCATATTGCAAAACCACAATTTTTAAAATTTATTTTACTTAGTTTAACCACAACAAATGTATGTTTATAAAGATTTTGCACATTCTTGTTCCTTAGACTTAAAATTTAAGTCCAAATATAATGATCAAGATTGATCAGGGTTCCATATTTAGGGTCAGTTTATAATGGGAAGGATTCAAGTCTCACCCCTAATATTTTTTTGGGTGGTATAGTGTGTATAGTGTGCAAATTAAAAATGGCCAAGCAACCAAAATTACAATTTTGGAGTACTTGAGATGGAATGACTCTTGCTCAATTAACCATTCTTTTGAAGTCTACCTCTGAGGTCAGTTTGAGAACAGGCACGGTCACTGTTCAGCCTTTTGAAAAGTGAACTCATGACCTTTGCGCTGCCAAACCGCTTTAAACGAGAGCGTACATTCTCATGAAACCACTCCAGAGTCCCAATCTTAAGGATTCTATAAGAACAAAGATAAAAACAAAGAACAAAATTATTATTCAGTCAATCCAACTCTCATGAGAAAATGCAACTATTTTACAAAGTGGTGATATTCTATGAATTTGAATGATGTGATTCGCATTGCTATGTTACAATTAACAACAACAACAACAACAACAACAAAACCCTAAACATAACCATCAGCGGGGTGTAAGAGGAATGTACAAAAACATACAAATTCACACAAATTAGCCAGTAATTTACCAAAACCTAAAATAGTTACACACTGCCATGACAGTTCAACAATTGTCATTTCATAGGTTGGAGAGCTACCAGTGTTTAGATTAAAGGTAAAGCTGTGATTAAATTTTTCCTTTCTCTTTGGAGTGTACAAGCTCTTGGTGCATAAAGAAGATCTGTAACGTTGCAAAGACTAAAGTCTCAAATCAAAGATATATTCTTTATAAAAGTTAAGTGTCAGCCACGCCTACCTAAAACAGCTCTTTCTAACACGCCCCCACCTGTCTACGTCACAATGTGGGAAGATTTGCATACCGCGCCCAAATGTTCACGCAAGAAAGAAGGCACAACTTTGATTCTCGCTGTAGTATTGTTGTTGCCGCCGGCTGCCATGTCGTGAAGGCGTCACTGTGTGTTTCGTTGTGAAAGCTAAAATACTTTGTTTGGCCTTCCAAAAGAGGGACAATATCCTCTTCGTCATACCTGGAGCTGATCCGTGTGGTTTGCTGAGGAAAGAAAATGCAAGCAACTCACGCTTGTGGTCGCAGGGATCGGCTTTACTGTGGACGAGGGTCCAGCGGGGGTGTTCGAATGTGGTTGACGCAAGCCTCCGGCGCTCCTTAGTCGAATTCTGCCGCCGCGCCGTTCTCAAGCACACCCGTCACAACTCACCTAGCCACCCGCTGTCACTCTAGCACGCAGTGTGTTTCGTTGCGAAAGCGAAAATACTTGTTTGGCCTTCCAAAAGAGAAAACGACTAGAAATCAGTGGTTAAGTTGATTTACAACAGTTCCAGAACAGTTCAACCCAAATATTCAGCTGTGTGCAGCACATTTTTTATAGAGGCCGGTTTCTGATAATTGGATACTACAATGCCGGCTGTTTTGACTCACATACTGTAAGTAAGTTTTTTTATATTTAAAGGATTTTCCACTGACGATTCAAATGTGAGTTTTCAGTTTCAGTGTAGAGTAGCGTTGTTGTTTGTCATTTCTCGATCACAAATGCAGACATGGTTTTGTTTACACGGCACGATGCAACGCAACACGTAAAAGACAGTATAAGTCATTATAATAAATAATAATTATGTCCCCACTGTATGCAACAAATGCCTCGTTTATTATAAGTAATGTGTTTTAATGTTTTTGACTCGTCGCTCCGGCCGGACAGGGCATCACAGTATGGTAAGGGGTGTAACATTTCCGTCACACGCTTGAGGTATTCGGCCAATCCAACGCACTGGATAGCTGGCAATCAGAGCACACCTCGCTTTTCAGACTGATGAGTTTTGTAAAAATCTACGCGTTTCAGAAAAGCGGGGAAAAATAATGTGTTTTGTACCTTAAACCGCATAAACACGCAGGTCTGGAATCCATGGCAGCTTTCATTGGCCAAGGCCCGCCCATGAGGCCGTTTGACTGACATGTCAAACAACCAATCACAGTTCGTTTCGTTCATTGTCATGTTTCGGGGCGTGGAATTGTCGCCACAATAACAGACCGGTGTGTAAAACTCTCTGACGTATTTTAAAGATTCTATGCCGCAAGCTTTAAATTTTTTACATACTTTTGAAAATCCAGCGTTTAGTTGATCCTGATAAGCGCTCGTCGTCAAAGTTGTAAACATGACGGCTTTCTTCTTTCGTGAGGGGGTTTGGCGTCACGGCATCTTTGTTTCCCGGCGGAACGTTACAGAACACGACACACACTTCTCCCGGAAATCCTATATAATTCAACCAATCCGATGACGACTTCGAAACTGCTGAAGTGTTTCCACTTTTTTGTGCCGTATGCATCAGACGTTTAGCCAACGTTCCGTGTGCGTGACGTCTGAGGCTGAGACTATTCTTAGCCTACATTGTCCCACTGAATTGAATTTGATAATTTACAACAATAATTGTTTTCCGCATTATTTACATGGAAATTCATTCTGCTTATAGTGTTTTATTTCATTTCTCTTTATGTTGTTCCTTTTACATGTGTCATGTGAGCATATAAATCACACTCGTGTCTGTCAGGTGCTCACCTGGCCATGTGGCATGGATCACAAACCCAGCCGTGGTCCTTCTTATTAAAACGCTTGCAGGACTTGTAGACAAATAGCTTGCAATCCAGACACTGGCGCTTGCTGTTGACAAGGAATTTGAAGGGCTGCAGACAGCGGATACAGAGGGAATCACTGAGTTTAGGCTGATATTCCAGTAGCTCTCTCTTGGTGTCCTCTTTCATTATTTTGGTCTTGAGTTCCCTGCGTGAATAATAAAAATCAGTCTTGAATGCTGATTGTTTTTATTTCTGGTGTAAGGGAAACAGGTCAATTTAGCTCAAAGGGAATCATTTAAGAACTCCACCATTAATATGTAAGGGAATTAAGGACAGAATCACAGTTTTACGGTTGATCACTGAGACGGCCAGCGAGTCAGTGAACGAGCCGTATGACATCAATTCTGCAATGGATATTTATATCCAAAATATAGTGAAAACACTATTAATTAGCATATGTAACAAGATCGGCAGTTTAAGACATTAACTTGTAAGCACAAAACACAAGATACTTCTCTTTTCAATATAAATAAGGCTTTATTGGATAAATCTAAGACATATAAACTAATCTAACACACGCATTCACACACAAGTTGCAGAAAGAGAGAAAGTGAGGAAATAATGAGTTTGAGAATGAAAATGTGAAACCCAAGTTTACAGCAATATGTGCAGTTGCAAAGACCTGAACAACCATCAATCACTTAATTAACCCTCGAATTGAGTTCCTCAATGAGGTTAAAATTTATATTAAATGCACCAGTTCAGCTAGGATCTGGAAGTACTTGCTTTCCTGTGTGCGGGGTTCCCTTCCTTGTCTGGTTGCGAACAGGGGGGTTTCCCGCTTTTCTGATTGGCTGGAGGTTCAGTTTTGGGAAGCCAGTGGTTGGGCGTTGGCTGGCGACGCGGAGCTGTGGTCTGCAGTTGAAGTTTTAGACAGCACTCTTTCGGAGATGCGGCGTTAGGCAAACTTAACTCAAAACACGAAACTCTCAACGGAAAATTAAACAAACTAAAGAAATAGAAATAGAAATAAAGTTTGACGAGACTAGGTGGCGTTCCTCCTCATGGTTTCGGAGGAGCTGGCGTGTAAGCCAGAGCACGCTCAAAACTAAAGAAGCATGATTAAAAAGCATAGCTCAAAGCTATGACTAAAAGAGGAGAGTAAAAACAAAGAGCGAGCAAAGAAGGGGGTTGAAGAAAAGAGACAAGAGTGACAAAAAGCCAAGTTTGATGGTGTTTCCAGTATTTAAACCAGGCTGTTTAACACACACAAATGGTGTTTCGACCAATTGTAGCACGGGGTGTTGCAATGTTTCTCCTTCCAATACATAAATCAACATGTTATCTATCAGTCACATGGTCCGAATTTTCCCGCTCTTGCAGAGTATGATTTTGGACATAATTTCTTATAACAAGAATATGATACATTTGACAAAGAATTAATTGTAAGAAATGTTTCAAGCAAGAAGATTCGAACACACACATACTAAACATGAATATTAAGTTATTCAATAGTTATTAAAAATACATACTCAATAAATGATTAAGACCTGATAAGTCGCATGTAGTTTACATACATAATATGGAGATATATATATATGATTAGTTGCTCAGGTCCTTTTAGTGTCATTTAGGTGCATGGAAAGGCAGTTTCCGTGCCATTCTGTGAATGTATGAAGACCAGAGATTAAGAGGTCTGTAAGGAATTTCCGAAAGTCTGTTCTTTGTCGTGAGGTGGGGGGAAAAGTCAATCCAAAGAGCTTGTGATCGTGATTACTATCATTGGTTTACATGTGATGGTCATGCTGTTCATCTCTGACCATTAATCTTGATTACTTGACCCAAAATTGACAATCTCCTTGGATTGTCAATGTGTTCTTTTGTGTTAATGTTGCAAGCTGTTCAAACTGTGGAGTTGGTTGGTTAGGCTTGCTTCAGACTGGCTAGGGTCTGATTTATGACATCCTGTTGTCTTGGGCCTCTTGTGGAATTTTTGTGCTCCTAATGTTTCAACCATGTTTTGACCAAATCTTAGATTGTCTGATTCGGTCTGATATCCTACATAGTGTTGTAATAAAAAACAGTTGTGACCTCTTGTTCAACCGTAACAATGAATATGAAAAAAAAAATAAAAGAAATATCGTTTGCCAACACTGCTAGTATATGGATGCCTGGTTTTAGACACATATCGCGGTAGAGAATTTGGCACCGTCGCCGCGGTCAGTCAGCGACAGCGCTGCACAGGACTGAGATTTTCTGTTTCAATGGGCATTAAATTCATGAATATTCATGAGTTTCCCGGACTTGTGCGTGGAACTGAGAATTTTTAGTTCACACTGAAGACTGGAGAAGTCAAGATCTGACATCACAGGGAAAAATAAAAAACAGTCATTTTAAATTGCAAAAACATTTCACAATATTACTGTTTTTGACTATATTTTTAATCAGATAAATGCAGTTGGTGAACAAAGAATCGTGTTTGTGGTTTTCTCTCCCTTATTAATACAAAACCTTTAAATAGTAATCAATAATCATATTATCAAAACAAGAACAAGCACACTTATGAACATTTGTAAAATTAAATTATTTTGTTAACATCAAATGAGTTGCTTATTCCATTCCATAACATGCTGTAAAGTATAGGCTATTTGTTTTCTCATTTACAGTGTACCAAATGTTACACTGTAAAAAAAAAAATCCGTAAAATTTAAATAATGTTAATATACCAATCCACTGAAGTACTGAAATGTTGTACCTTTGTAATATACTGCACCAAATGCAGGTGGTGATGAGAAAGTAACATGATGAACAAAAGCCCATCACAAGAAGCTTTTAAATTATAACATATATAGAAGGTGCACAGTGGCATTCACACAAATACTAAACACCTTCATGGTAACACACATGAAACTGAAATAAGCAATAAACATTCATTTAACAACATTAGATGTAACATACAACCCTAATGTACACAACTGATAAGAAAAACGAAGAAAACATTTTCAAAAAAAAAAACATTACATTTGAAATGTAACGCAGGGAATTCTGGGAATGTTAATTTACGGTTATTCGCTGTAAATTATACAATCGGTTTCACTTCCAAAAACGGTATACTACAATTGATGTCCAATACATGTAATGTCCAATACAGTTTTTCACCGTATGTAGTAGGGGAATTTACTGTTAACCATTTAACAGGTTTTTATTGTAACATTTTTACAGTCTTTTACTGTTAAAAATCACAATAATTTTTTACAGTGTAGGTATCTTCTTTAAACTTGTTCCAAAACTATTTTGTTTAGTCCAAATTTACGTATGAGGCCTATTAAAGGAACAGTATGATAAAAAACAGTTTAAGAACAAATAACTACCACACTGTAAAAAAATGACGTGAATTTAACGGTAAAAGACTGTAAAAAAAATGCTACAGTAAAAACCTGTTAAAATGGTTAACGGTAAATTCCCCTACAATATACGGTGAAAAACTGTACTGGACATTACATGTATTGGACATAAATTTACAGTAGTATACCGTTTTTGGAAACGAAAAAGACTATAATTTACAGTGAATAAACGTAAATTGACATTCCCAGAATTCCTTGCATTACATTTCAAATTTGATGTTTTTTTTTTTAAATAACTATGTTTCTTAGTTTTTTCCTTTCAGTTCTGTATATTAGGGTTGTGTGTTACACCAAATTGTTAAATTAATGTTTATTGCATTAATTCAGTTTCATGAGTGTTACCATGATGATGTTTGGTGTTTGTGTGAATGACACTCTGCACCTTCTATATAAGTTATTATTTAAAAGCTGCTTGTGATAGACTTTGGTTCATCATGTGACTTTCTCATCACGGTACAACCAGATTTACAGTTAATCAATAGGTTGGTATATTAAATTATATCAGTTAATGAAATTAGGGTATTAAACTGTAAATTTAAGTTAAAACCGTAAAACCTAAAATGTTGCTTCTGCTTCTTTTTTTACCGTAAATTTTATGAAATTTTTTTTTACAGTGCAGGATAGATGAAAAATTATTAGTCCACAAATACAAGTTTATTTCAGTTGGTGCACTCAAATGATAACAACTAATAAGCTACAGCACAACGAAACTGAAATCATAGTTTGCTGTGCTTTATACCAAAATTACACAAAGAATGCCTGCAATCATTCAGTCAGGGACGACTGCACAAAACGTGCACTGCAAACATTATAAACGGTTACGAAATTATAAACAAATGTAGTTAGGCTTAAGGTTTGTGCAACCACTGAAAATATATTTAAACTTTTTGAAGTATTCTGTTAAATCTGCTGAGATTTAAGGAGTGTGAACTAAAAATCTCAGTTCCACACGCAAGTCCGGGAAACTCATGAATATTCATGTATGCTCCTCCCATTGAAACCGAAAATCTTAGAAACAAAAAATATCGTAACATCTGATCTCCTCCCCAGCTCCTCGACATTTTTTTTGATGAAAAATTATTGGAATGAAATAACATTTATATCCAGTTTAAAAACAATGTTTTCACTCTGAAACAGGCGTTTTTGATTTTGTTTATAGGTTGTTTGCACATGACGTCACGAAATACAGCTGGAGGGCAGGAAGTGAGTTTTCTATATAGGAATCGCTAGCAGAAACTCAAAATGCCTATGTTCTGCGTTGTTTATGGATGCTCAAACATCGGGGGGGTTTTCCTTGGGGGGGGGGGGGGGTTTCGGGGGGGGGGGGGGGGGGGGGGGGACCAAACCGAGGAAACCACAAGAGCTTTTATCATGTAGAAAATGTGTGGTATAAGCGGGGAAAAGTCAAGAAATTGACTGAAAAACGCAGGAAAAAGTGACTTGTAAACCTGCGTCTGCAGTCGGGAGGAGCGGAGCTGGATAATGCTCGTGTGTGCAAATGGTTAACATAAGATATAATAATATATTAAGATATTAATAAAGATATAAATACATTGGGCTGCCACCTCTCACGCATTCAGAGTGAGACAGTCAGAATTCACGCAGTGCTAAACGCCACACGTAGACACAATGTAAATAAGATATTATTTGCAGTTCAGAAAGCTTCACTGATTATAAAGGAACATCGTGAGATTGCGATAAATTGAAGTGAGTGACAGCTTTTTAGTGATTATATGAAAGCGCTATTTGCGCACTTTCTAGGCTATAATAAATTCAGAATTTGAATAAAAGTTGTTTTACGTGCTGCTAACAGGACCAACATGCAGCAAAGTTTCAGGAGTGACTGAAAAAGCAGAACGAATGAGATGGAGGAAAGTCCGTACTGTACTGTTTTAGGCATGAGGCATTTTTTGCGCTTTCATTGTATTGCTGTACACCCAATGCGCTTTACAATCATATGAAGGGATCTCTCTTCAACCACCATGCTATTACAAGAGAAAGGTATTTATAATCACAACATGTTGGATGTGATCCATATGTTATGAAGAGGAGCGATTTTTAAACTAAATTGAAAGACTTGCCTGATGGTCTCAATGCAGAACACAAGATCATGAGGCATGGTGGGAATCCAGATCCAACTCCTCCCAACTTACATATACCTAAACCTACCCGTCTCCACCCCCTGAATCCTAAACCCACCCATCGCTACCCACCCACCTTCACGTTGATTTGATTATCCTTGAGGGGATCTCTCTTCAACCACCATGCTATTACAAGAGAAAGGTATTTATAATCACAACAAGTTGGACGTAATCCTTATGTTATAAAGAGGAGCGATTTTTAAACTAAATTGAAATACTTGCCTGATGGTCCTCACTGCAGAACACAAGAACCAGGGGGCGAGGTTGGATCCAGATCCAAGTCCTCCCACCTTACATATACCTAAACACACCCATCTCCACCCCCTAGATGTGGATCCAACCACTCCCCCTGGATCTTGTGTTCTGCAGTGAGGGGCTACTGTGCCATTGAGGTGGTGGATAACGTGGACGTGGACAACAAGGATTGTCAGTACTGCAGAAAGAGTTGGACGTAATTAAACAGTACAATGAAACGTGGTATTATATACACAATCTATGCATTTGTTACATTTATTTCTAGTTGATTTTATTAATTTGTGGCTTTTCGAGTCAGGGGTGAAGTCAGTGAGTAGTGAACAACGGCTCTGTGTAGTTAATGCTGCCTGATGTGAAAGCCTGAAGGGATGGGAGGATACTGCTGATTACAGAACTGGCTTTCTGACAAGATGCGCATTAAACATCGCATGTGATTTATCGTGCACCCCTATCGCAGACTATGGAAATCTGTCCACGACAGCAAAATCCAGCCAAAAATCCTGTAGTGTGAGCCCGGCTTAACCCTGATTGTAAACAAGCTATTTCGAAAAGTGAATCCCGTATTTATATGAGGGATGTGGAATATATGTCACTCCTGAAACTTTGCTGCATGTAAGTTACAGGGTATGTGGCTGTTGGTCCTGTTAGCAGCACGTAAAACAACTTATTTAAATTCTGAATCGATTATAGCCTAGAAAGCGAGCAAAATAGTGCTTTCATCTAACGTTAATCACTAAAAAGCTCACTCACTTCAGTTTATCGCAATCTCACGATTCCGTGACATGAAGCTCTCAGAACTGCACATAATATCTTATTTACATCATGTCTACGTGTAGCGTTTAGTATTGAGTGAATTCTGACTGTCTCAGTTAGCAGCCCTGTATATATTTATACATTTCTTTATTAATATTTTAATATATTATTATATCTTATGTTAACCATTTGCACACACAAGCATTATCCGGCTCCACTCCTCCCAACCACAGACGCAGGTTTACAAGCCACTTTTTCCTGTGTTTTTCAGTCAATTTCTTGACTTTTCCCCACTTATAAACAACACATTTTCGTACACGATAAAAGCTCCTTGTGGTTTCTCGGTTTGGCCGATTTGAGCATCCATAAACAATGCAAAACAGGCATTTTGAGTTTCTGCTAGTGATTTCTATGGAGAAAAATCACTTCTTGCCCTCCAGCTGCATTTCGCACGTCATCAGAATCACATGATTGCAAACAACCTATTGCAGGGCTTTCATCGAATTAAACTTAATCTTTAAGGTCGTAGGCCATGGTGGTCAATGCAAATGTTTGATGGCGTCACACGACACAGGTACAAGCCATGGGTACACGCTACCTGAGGACGCCAAAGCAATATGGCTTTGCCTTTGGGATTTAGAAAATGGGATTTACTGGGAACGATCGATCGATTGATCTATCGATCATCTGTACATACGCTCAATCTATGAATCTTCTTAGATGGAGAGTCAGCAGCAGAGAGAGAGAGAGAGACATCCTTACTAAAATAGTTAGTCTTGGCGCATATAGCCAATGACTTTTAAATAAATAGAAAGTAATATCTTATTTTCTTGTTAAATGTTCAATCCAGCTGGCTAAAATATTAACTAACAAATAGTCAAATTTAAATAAATTTAAATTAAGGTTAGTGGGGTTTGATCTGATCAGTTGTTAAAAAAAGTATAATCTGAATTAGAATGATGTGGGTTTGGAAATCCCATGTTTTGCTATCTAGGATCAGGTAAAGTATTTTACAATAGTGCTATTTTTTTTTTCAAAGGAACTTTGAATTGGATTGAATTACCCAAATTCAATTATTTCCACATTACCCAAATCCAGACTACCAGTGCTCTAAAAGGGACTAATACATCACAATGTGGACAACAACTGTATAAATAAAAACAGGAAACAAATAGCCATACAATATGGGATGCAAATGTTAGAAACTATTTTTAACATTGTAGCCTAATTAATATACAATGATAAATGACATTTAAATTTAATGTATTATTCTTGTTTGATATTGACAGCGTTTGGGGTATACACCAAGTGTTAAATGAGATGCAAATGTGTATTATTGGACCAATTTTAACAGTTTATTACATTTCTGTTTCTGAAATCAACCCTGTATAAACCGTTCTGTAGGAAAGGCTAATACGAAGATGTATTTATTTTTTTATTTATTTTTTTGGATCAAAGATCCTAATCTTACCAGTTAGAACAACACGTAATGAATGTTTAATCCAGATCAAAACAAATGATTGGATTACTTGATGTAATCCAATTTCGGTTCTTTCCGTTTTTGACTTGGATCATCAGCACACGTCAGCATAATAGAGAGGGGAAATGACTCCACATTGTCTTCCATGGTCCATTCTTAATGTGCCAATTTCTTAAGATGTATGGCCCAAGTGATGGCCTTCTAGCACAATGACCCCTCTTTCACAGCTGTGTAGCATTAAAAATGGGATATATATAATTTCTGCTAATTCTGCTCTTCTCGAGGGGGAAAAAAACTGCTAAGAGCTTTCCTCCACATGTTGAATGATTGTGTGTCTGCGTCTCTTTCAACTTTTATTTGGCAAAGGTTGAAAGCACTTCAGCATAAATCCAAGTGTGAGTCAAATATCTCACATTACAGCATAATTAATTCAGAAAGGACATATGAAAGAAGATTAGGGGAAAAAACTATTTTACAATTTTTATATTATGTGTTTTTGTATCTTTTTAAAATAATATCTTCTCCTTTATTTCACCCTTGCACGTAACAGTGCGCTTGGTTTTGAAAATGTGAATTTGATCTAATTAAGCCATAGTGCTTGAACATGTACCAAGAACAGTAGCTGACTTCATAGTATTCATAATTCAGAATTATTATGAAATTTCAAATTGTTTCAGACAATTCATTTGGCTGACTTGCAGATCACCTGCTCGCAATAGCACTTGTTTTTTTTCCTCTTAAACTTTCAATGAAATTGTCTCCAATGCGAATGTAACCACATTACCACATCATATTTCCAAGGAAAGAACTTCTTTGTTTTTATCATCATCACAAATCTTCACCACATTACAACAAAGTCTCCACAGGACTATTTTGAACTAGCCTCATTCCAACTGTGAGAGAATTAAGAGAAAAATGTCAGTCATGTGATGTTATTCAATATTCTGAGACAAATCCTATTACCTCCTTTAAAATGACTGGAATTTAGACATACATGGGCTCAGCCTGTTGATAAAGTGTCTGAAGAGCCAAAAGCTTAACAACTCTGGTGGGACAAATGAAGAAATATCTGGTGAAAAAGAAATAAATATGTAAGGGACATTAAATTAGGGTTCATATGGTGACACTCTTTTACTCATGACAAAATATGTTTGTCCACCCCTTTCTTTTTATGAGTTTTCTATTTTGTTTTCTGTTTGCTTTGAACTGTATCTGAAAACCTCACCAAAAAAAGTAGACAACAAACAGCTTAAAGTAGAAACATCCCAACAAATGAAAGTCAGCACAGGAATGGACATCAGCCCTCTTACAGGAATTGCTTTTTACATGCGCTTTTCTTCAGCACTGCATACAAAGCTAGTACTTGTCAGTGCTAAGACATGCAAGTGGTGTGAACATGTACCACATGTCTGTAAGCTTGACTGTGGGCTGTATCCATGACCTTATTACTTAATGGATTAAAGAAAGCGGATGGTTATGGTCTAGACAGTAGGCACACAATATATGATTATATAACCCCAATTGCATGCCGAGTCATTAAGCCGTTCCTTCAAAGAGATTCAAAAAAACAATTAAATGAATTAACTGAATTTTAGTGAAATTTGGTACTTTTCCTATTATAACATGAGAGTCTAAAGCCAAGCAGTTGTATCTTCCAGAATACATGAATGCCCTTCTCTGCTGTTGACTTCACTCAAACATAATTATACTTCCTTAAGATAAGCATTACTATTGACATGTTTTTGGTGGTTTGAACGTTCTTTCAAAAAAGTATCTTAAAGGGGTCATATGATGCTATTTAAATTTTTCCTTTCTCTTTGGAGTGTTACAAGCTCTTGGTGCATAAGGAAGATCTGTAAATTGCCAGACTAAGTCTCAAATCCAAAGAGATTTTCTTTATAAAAAGTAAGAGTCAACTATGCCTACCTAAAACGGCTCATTCTAACATGCCCCACATATCTACGTCACGATGTGGGAAGATTTGCATAACACAGCACAAATGTTTGCGCAAAGAAAGAATGTGTAACTTTATTGTTGTTGCCGCCGCCGCCATGTCGTGAAGGCGCTTTGTGTTTCATCGTGAAAGCGAAACTACTTTGTTTGGCCTTCCAAAAGAGGATGATATCTGCTTTTGGCTTCGTTATGCCTGGAGCTGATCTGTGCTGGTCGCTGAGGAAATACATCAACTTTGTGCTGTGGATCGCCGGATCGGCTTTCACCGTGGACGAAGCGGAGTCCAGCCCGGGGTCTTCACATGTGGTTGCCGCAAGCCTGCCGTATGCTCCTTCGTCGAATCCGCCAGCCACCGCAGACTCTAGCCACTGGCCTCCGCTCACTCTAGCCCGCCGTGTGTGAAGCTGTGTGTTTCGTTGTGACAGTGAAACTACTTTGTTTGGCCTTCCAAAAGAGGACACAACTATAAATCAGTGCTTAAGTTGTATTTAACAACACTGTTCCAGAACAGTTCAAAACAAATATTAATTTGTGTGCAGCACATTTTATGGATCCTGGTAGAGTAGACTACAATGCAATGCTGACTCACAGCCTGTAAACACGTTTTTTATATTTAAAGAATTTGCACTGACGATTCAAACGCGAGTTTTGGGCAGTGTAGAGTAGCACTCGTTGTTTTTCATTTCTCCGATCACAAATGCAACATGGTTTTTGTTTACACGGCACGATGCAACGCAAAGCGTAAAAAGACATTATAAGTCATTATCTCCGCAAGTATGTCCCCCAGTCTGCAACAAAATGCCCTCGTTATAATGGGTTTCTATTTAGTATTTGTCTCGTCGCTCCGCGGACAGGGCCACGGTATGGTAATGCGAACATTTCTGTCCGCATGGGGTGGGGGGGTGTTGGGGACGCTTGAGGTATTTGGTACAGCCAATCACACGTGCACCGTGTGATATCTGGCCAATCAGGCACCCTCACTTTTCAGGACATCTGATGAGCTTTTGAAAATCGACAGCTTTTCAGAAGGTGGGCATAGGGAGGACGAACACTATGTAAACATATGTGGAAAAGAATGTGTTTTTTTAACCTTAAACGGCATAAACACATTTCATTACACCAAATACACAACATATGTTCTTTTTAACAACAGCATATGACCCCTTTAAGTAACCTATTACATAAAGTATTTCATGAAAAGTTTATCCAACTGAAAATTCTTTCAGATTTATTGTCAGATGGGTCACACCTTAGGCTACAGTCCATGTCACATTCTTATTCTTCTTTGCATTCCCAAGTTCAAGCCTAGCGTTCAGTACCAGTCGGACGTTTGGCACTTCAGTCGGGCCTTTAGCACAGAAGAACAGACTACAGAAGACCTATAGTAAGCAAAAAGCAGCAAACCACTTAAGTTTTACCAGATCCACAAAATGAGTAAGCAATAGTTCAGATGAGGCTAATTATAGTCAGACAGAACCATCAAGGATTTTCAGTGATCAGTTTTTTTCAAATAATTTTTAGATTGCCATTTAGGAACATACAGTGGGTACGGAAAGTATTCAGACCCCCTTAAATTTTTCACTCTTTGTGATATTGCGGCCATTTGCTAAAATCATTTACGTTTTTTTTTGTTTCCTCATTAATGTACACACAGCAACCCATATTGACAGAAAACACAGAATTGTTTGACATTTTTGCAGATTTATTAAAAAAGAAAAAACTGAAATATCACATGCTCCTAAGTATTCAGACCCTTTGCTCAGTAATTAGTAGAAGCACCCTTTTGATCTAATACAGCCATGAGTCTTTTTGGGAAAGATGCAACAAGTTTTTCACACCTGGATTTGGGGATCCTCTGCCATTCTTCCTTGCAGATCCTCTCCAGTTCTGTCAGGTTGGATGATAAACGTTGGTGGACAGCCATTTTTAGGTCTTTCCAGAGATGCTCAATTGGGTTTAAGTTAGGGTTCTGGCTGGGCCATTCAAGAACAGTCTCCGAGTTGTTGTGAAGCCACTCCTTCGTTATTTTATCTGTGTGCTTAGGGTCATTGTCTTGTTGGAAGGTAATCCTTCGGCCCAGTCTGAGTTCCTGAGCACTCTGGAGAAGGTTTTTTCGTCCAGGATATCCCTGTACTTTGGATTCATCTTTCCCTCGATTGCAACTAGTCGTTCTGTCCCTGCAGCTGAAAACACCCCCACTGCATGATGCTGCCACCTCCATGCTTCACTTTTGGGACTGTATTAGACAGGTAATGAGCAGTGCCTGGTTTTCTCCACACATACCGCTTAGAATAAGGCCAAAACTTTCTATCTTGGGCTCATCAACCAGAGAATCTTATTTCTCACCGTTTTTTAGCAAACTCCATGCGGGCTTCATGTGTCTTGCACTGAGGAGAGGCTCCGTCGGGCCACTCTGCCATAAAGCCCCTACTGGTGGAGGGCTGCAGTGATGGTTGACTTTTTACAACTTTCTCCCATCTTCCGACTGCATCTCTGGATCTCAGCCACAGTGATCTTTGGGTTCTCTTTACCTCTCTCACCAAGGCTCTTCTCCCCCGATTGCTCAGTTTGTCCGGACGGCCAGCTCTAGGAAGGTTCTGGTCGTCCCAAACGTCTTCCATTTAAGGATTATGGAGGCCCCTGTGCTCTTAGGAACCTTAAGTGCAACATAAATTTTTTTGTAACCTTGGCCAGATCTGTGCCTTGACACAATTCTGTCTCTGAGCTTTTCAGGCAGTTCCTTTGACCTCATGATCTCATTTGCTCTGACATGCACTGTGAGCTGTAAGGTCTATATAGACAGGTGTGTGGCTTTCCTAATCAAGTCCAATCAGTATAATCAAACACAGCTGGACTCAAATGAAGGTGTAGAACCATCTCAAGGATGATCAGAAGAAATGGACAGCGCCTGAGTTAAATATATGAGTGTCACAGCAAAGGGTCTGAATACTTAGGACCATGTTATATTTCAGTTTTTCTTTTTTAATAAATCTGCAAAAATGTCAAAAATTCTGTATTTTTCTGTCAATATGGGGTGCTGTGTGTACATTGAGAAAAAAAATTTACTTTAATGATTTTAGCAAATGGCTGCAATTAACAAAGAGTGAAAAATGTAAGGGGGTCTGAATACTTTCCGTACCCACTGTATACTGACAGTTAATGCCATGTAAATGTGATCAAGAGTGTCTCACCCTAGTCTATTCTCTTCTTTCTTTCGCAGGTGGAAATCTCTCTGGATCACCTGCCAGACATGCTTGGCTTCGTCATCTGTCAGCCTGGAGAGATCCAAATTCTTCCCATTACTGCTGTTGGGCATCATCTTAAATCTCATCCGGTAGAATGAGGAAGCCTGTGAACCAAATCACAGTGCCACTTTCTTAACAAACATGTAGCGTTGTTTTAAGAGACAGAAAAATTAATCATTCTGCCTCATTTATTGTAAGCTGGCACTCGGCTAATCTTAAGTATTTTACTCCTCACAGGTCGAACAATTTATTAAAGCACATTTTCTTGAGAATAAATAGCCACTTCAAAGGTTTAATATAAAACAACATTTGGGATTGAACTTATTTGTAAACAAAATGGTAATGTAGCATTTTCCATTCTGTCATAAGACTGGCATCCATTCATACTTAGGCTGAATCTAGTTACAGTGGGTATAGAAAAGAATCACCCCCC